>WIQG01000013.1:1200000-1708568 GCA_014925785.1 Mycena galopus ATCC 62051 | reverse complement strand
GTGAGTCCTGCAATTGTTGAGATCGACCACATTTATGGGCCTAGTCTTACCCTGCGACGCATAATCGGTCATGGCAAAATTGGGTAAAACCTGGACTTGCTCTCTCGCGACTTGGAGCGTAGTGTCGTCGGGCAAGGAGCACCACGTATTCTTCGTTGTCTTTGACAATGCCACAACGTTGATTGGCAAACCGGGGACTTCGACTTTCCGCGGCGGATTAACGAGTTCAACAAAGAGTGTATCCAACACTTTCTGGTCATGATTTCCTACCGCTTCGCTCCATCCGACCACCTTGCCTTCCTGACCCTTAGTGATGCACATTTCAGTGGCTTCGTTGTGTCTAATCATGACAGGCAAGCCGACGCACAGTGACAGTTTGCCGGCAATGTGGTCTGAGCTAGAAGATGGAGGAGCGTCCCACAATTGACGCTGCCTGTGCGCAGGCAGTTGGCGTTGTATTTCGAGCACGCGCTTATTACGAGCTGCCTTAGGTCGACGACCATCGACACCTTTGTCAGCTGCGAGATTATCATTAGAGTAAAAATCTGTCAAAGTTTGGCCGGTTTCTGCGGCATATTTGTTGCAACCCAACTCGTTGATCTTATCTTTCTGAGCATTCAGAGCAGTGATTATAGATACATTGCGAAATCGATTATCCTCAAAATTCGGACGGCCAGGGAGTTTCGATGAAGTCCGGCTCGCAAGGTACTTGAGGTCCTCAGGTGTACAAGCAGCAAAACGCATATTGTTCAAAGCAGTCTGAAATTTGATGTCATCTGGGGTAACAGCCGTCTGCCGCATATTTTGTTTCAAAATGACCACGGTTGCAGTTTGCTGCCAGATAATCTTGCCGATTGAATTCTTTTGTTCAGCCACAGTCATTTTCGCATGTCTGACGGTAGGCACGCTGGAGTCTCCACTGAAAAGCGGGCTGGCACTAACGGGGGGCAACTGCGCAAAATCACCCGCAAAGATCATGTTCATGCCTCCAAAAGGGATGTCGTGTTGCCCGAGCGCAAGGGCCAGCCTGGCACTTATAGCGTACATAGAAGAACACGAAACCATGGATACTTCATCTAAAAACAAATATTCAACGCCTCGCAACCGCTCCTGCACCTTACTGATCGTTACGTTGTCAACCCAGTCGGAATTCATAGTATCTCGGATGCCCAGAATTGAATGGTAAGTGCTCCCATTTAACAATGCTGCGGATGTTCCAGTAGGGCCTAACACCAAAAATCGGTGGGACTCATTCCTAGCGTCAAAAAATTCGACCAACGCCTTAATAACTTGGCTTTTGCCGGTACCGCCCACACCTCCTAGATACATCTGGAGCTGGGGGGCTGTGCCGTCTATAGCATGATTCGCAACAAGCCGAAATGCACGGTCTTGTTCAGTGTTCAAACGATACTTGGTTGCGATGACATCGACTGATGTTTGGGCCTTCTTAGATTTGGCTTTGAAGTACTTGGTGAAAAAATATGCATCCAGCGTAGTGACGTCGAAACCGATGTCGTGCATGCGCGGCCTCACTTTCCGTTGAGACGCAGGAGGCGCCTTTAGGTACTTCTTAGCTAAAACGGCTTCTTTGAGCAACGCGATGCGGGATTTCCACTGCGAACCGCTGAGATGTTCCAAAGGTACCAGCTTAGTGTTAGCGTGGATGCTCTGTGGTAAACTCAACGACCAACCACTGCTTTTCATGACCGATTCGGCTTCTTCCATCACAGCTTGCTTCGACAAATGCTTAGGCCCAAAAACAGGAGGTAAATCTTCCCCTGTGATTTGAGAATAATCTGTTTCGCCGTCATCACCTGCGAAGACATCTGTATCATCGTCTGTGCTAACGCTCGGCTTAAATGAAGGCAACGCTCGTCTGTTCGCTCTGTCTTGCGAAGCGAAATCATCGCGGGCATCGTTACATTCGTACCGAACGTTGAAATTTTTCATCAGCGTAACAGCTTTGGGAGTGAATACATAACCGCCGAAAGCTTCATGCCAAGACTCGAGCTCCAACTTCAGGTCTTTACCCGTGCGCCAGGGTTTGAACAAGGTCAGCATAGTACGACAGTACGCTTCACGATCACCCTGGTCCATGCGTGGGAGAGATCCACCGACGAAATTAGGTACAACATGTTCCAAGTCTCTCCGATCGCATTTAACATAGTGGGTTTTCCACAGCGGATGAGTCTTGAGGAAGGCATAATTAGCAAGGTCATCCTCCGCCTCAGGAATTGCGTCGTCCGGTATGTCCTTTTCAAGCCATGATTCGTCGACGTCAGTTTGATCCTGAGAACTTGTATTTGGTACCAGCGGATCGCCAGTTCCAAATGCGCCGTCCGTCAGACTATCCTCGAAGCTAATGATTTGCACAGGCGTCCTACGCGCCCGGGTAGCCATTTGTATGTAATCATACACGGAGCAACCTTCTAAAGCGGTGGACCTGAAAACATAGTCATCAACATTGGTCGCGCCCACATAGTGTCCACCGGATTCCAGCACGACGACCTGATCAGCATCTTCTTCCGGAGAATCAGGGGCGGCGGTAGTTGAATCTTCGTTTGTACCCAGCGCAGTGGAAACCAAATCCCACGAACTTTTGACTCGGGCAACGTAAGACCGCCACCAGCACAGCTTGAAAGTGCAATTTGTATAGTGATCAGGATTGTCTAACAAATATAATGCTGCCATCGGGCTCCCGATCTGGAGCTTAGACGTGAGAGAGTTCACCATTTGCATTAACAAAACTCTGCAATTTTCTTTGCTCTTCATAGTGGACTGTATGTCAACAGTCTTCTTGTCTAGCACCGCCCTCACGGACTCAAACATGTGGTACAACTTAAGGCTGGGTTTGGTTACATAGTCCGATATATAAGCCACCACTGCCTTGATGGAGGTGCCGGACAATAAGCTGGTGACGTCTGTATTGCAACGTAGGCAGTAAGTTAGATCGGGAGTGATTGTGTTCATGGAAGGCTCTAATTTTTTCATGTGGATAGATCCATCGTCAGGATCGACCTCAGTCTTCATCCTAACTTCCCGGGGAAACCGAGCAGAGCATGTACCGTCTTTGCGGAGGCAACCTCTTATTTCTGGTCTCGACCTAGAACCTGGCTTCTGAGGTTTTGATAGATCTGTACCTGCGACGGGCCGTCTGCACGAGTGAATGTTTGAGCGCAGCAACAAATCGTCTACTTCTTCAGCCTGTCGAGTCCACCATTCCGAACGAGCTTCAACATGGCCGCATGTATTAGGATCACAATCCTCGTTGCATAAGGGGGGAGGCGCGGAGGGCATGGTCTGCGTAGGATCACTGTAACGAATTGGCTGAGGTTTAAATATTTCGTCCACGATCACATCATGAAGGCCCTGTCGCGACTTAGGTTGGTAAGGAACCCTGGACCTGATTTCAGTCATAGTCCCTGTCAAAAATTCGCCTATGTGAGCCGATTCCAAATACCTAATCATATCCTGTTGGAATGTTCCGTTCGGGTCGAGCATTTTGTCCCGTATTTCCTGGGGTGACAAAGCGTTTTTTATCCAGATCAACATATGCATGTGGAGAGTCAAACGGCCTTGTTGCTCAACCGTTCCATAGTACGCATCCGTATGACCATATAATCCGCGAGAATCGTTTGCGACGCCGAGGATATGCTTTATGAAAGACTCCGTAACAAAATGAAAGAACCTGGCAGCAGCCACTGGGTTCTGGGCAATCAACCGTAGCCTCTCATCGGAGTTACGCAAAGCAGGACTGAATTCAATCTGATTATCAGCAAAATACAGGCATAAAGGGTGGTTCTTGTCTACGGGCGAAAATGTTATAAACCAAGAAGGCGCTCCTTTGAAAGATATTAGAGACCACACTTCTGATCGCATATATTTTTTTGACGAAAGCGACCCTTGGACGCGACCTCCCACGTGCTCGAGTTCTTCCAAAAGATCGAAACAAGCTTTCTCGGCTGGATTCCGTACTTGGATGCGTTCGCCAGACTCAAGCCTAGCGGCCAGGTCGCCCAGAACCGCAGAGTCTAAGTTAACAAGTTTAGCTGCTATGTCGGTGAAGCGCCTACGGTCAACGAGGATGTGGCTGCCAGTCTGCGCACGCTTAATTTGAGAATCATTGAAAGCAACCATCGGGAAGTATAGATCGGTTTGGAACCGTTTGTCGTGGTACATGAGTAAATGCTTTTTGTGCGACTCTCCAGAGATCTTTCGACGGTGAGATGGGTGACCAATGCCACCCAGTCCATAGGGAAAAAGCCATGGAAACATTCGGGGATACAGTTGGAGATTTCGGAACAAAGATTCGGGGTCTTCAGCTTGGCCGACACCCAAAACCTTGCCCCCTGACTTGAGATGAGCGAGCGCTTTAAGTTTCAAAGTACGCATGTCGTCCAAAGCAAACTGTTGACCGGTCAAACCGGCAACGGCAAAAGCGCATTGCCCAGACGATGTTCCTTCGTCTTCTTCGCCTTGGTTGTCCACGCTCATAGCCTCCGCGACATTATTTGTGTCTTGCGGATCGGTCTGCTTCCAGTCCACGCCGCAGGGGATACCTGATTCAGGAAGTGCTTGCAGATTCTCCTGCGAAATAGTCAAGTCGTCGTAATCTCTGTGGTTGAGCTTTAACCATTCTAACGCGTCGCGTACCCTTTGACGCCTGACCAGCATCGGTGTCCGCTCAAACTCATCTTCGGTGGGCCGGGTCGGTCCCAAAAAAACAAATGCCAATACTTCGCTGAGCTCGTCCCGGGAAACGGGAAGTGTGTGATAGATCTTCGCCACCGGCGAGGCAAACATGATAGCATTCCCAGTGAGTTTACCTCTGCCAGATGCGACTCTGACCACACATCTATTGTGCCGGACCTTTGTAATCAACATCTTTTCGGCGAAAGAAAGATCTTTCAGTTGCCACGGTATCTCTCCCAGCCAAAGATGGTTAGACAAGCTATGAGTAGGTGCGACGTTGCGCCTGAGGCCCTTCTCGCATTCGGTGCACACGCTATCACATCCTGGTGCCGCCCCCCAAACGTCGCGGGCCAGTATAATGAATCGGAGTAACGTAAGAGAAACCCGCGTGGAGGTCAGAGTAGAAAGCGTGGTATATCAGCATCGAGGTAGTCAAGACCTTACGAGCATTAAAAAACAAATCAGCAAACAAGCTACAATCTCTGGCGCCCTCCCAAGATAAAGGGCTGTATGGATAAAGAGCAGCCCAATCGTGCCGCAGATAAAAGTTGCGAGTCAAGCAATGGTGGAGTTGAATACAAGTCAGTTTAACGTTGGGGGCAGCAGAGTCGCAATAAATCTGTGTCATATGGTGCTGAAACTGGATCCACAGAGTAAAACTGAGGCGTTTGATCGACCATGAGGACGTCGAAGCAGGTGGGTCCAACGATGGTAAAGACAGAGTATCGCTGCGCAAGATGGTTGGAACCTGCTGGTATTCGCCAACCACCCACGGAGGTTGGCAGGTACAGGTTTCGCTTCCAGGAAGCATGATCTCTCTGAACGGCCCTAGGGGCATGGTAGAACATCGTTCTACAGGGGAACACCCCGTGTGGATATGAGGTAGGGCGTCGCGACTGACGAGCAGGGCGTAAACCGCGAGTGTGAGATAACAAGTGAGGTATGAGAGCTTCATGGTTAATAGCAGGAAAACGCAGTGACGACCCGTCACAATATCATATTGAATTATTTTGGAATCAACAGGTGCCCTGTTTCATATCGCGAGCAACCGATCGCAGCAACATTCGTGAGGCACTGGAAAATATACCGGGATAATGAAGTCAATACACAACCATTTCGACTGGCCAAAACTTTCCGGATATCGAACCTGCACATTGAGATCCACATTGGCCGAGAACAGGGCGATTCGTGTCAGATCGCCGATCGGCCACCGCACCAACCGATCAATAGGTGCAGCGAAAAAGGAACTGTGAATAACACCAGGGTCGTTCGGAAGAATGAAAGAGAACTGGCGGTTGCATCCAATACGGCGGGTACTGGGATATACGTCCGTTAAAAGAACTGTAGGAATGAAGCAAAGTTAACTAGGTATCAATGGCGCACCGAAGGACCGATGTTATGAACGCTGACGATTGGGATTCGGTATTGGTTTGGTATCGTAAATGGGTGCATACGCCCGAGGTTTCCCGCGCAACCGGAATTTTACCAATGCTATATCGAAGCCCGGCGCAAATAATATGTGATGAAATGTCTTGCAGGGAGGCTAATGCGTTGTTAGACTCAGACCCTATATCGTTGCAATACACTGAGATTCTAAATGCTGGTCTTTACACATTGGGCGCCTCTGAATGCTGATCTTTACATGTTGGGCGCAGATAACATAGGCGCTGGGAAATGATAATTTCAGAAGGAGAAGACAAAAAAAAAAAGAGCATACGACTTCAAACAAGCTCGAATCTTATAAACTATTCAAGGAGTTCGTATTTGTGGCAACGATTCAGGGCAGCCACAGATTCTCAACAATTATGGTATGGATAAATACGACGTGGAGCGGGTCGATCGCGCGATCTCTCCGAGTCATCGCTTACGTGTATGCACCGCCTCAGAAATCTAATGAGCTTTCACGAATCTAATGAAAATTTGTTACAGAATTAACGCTGCCACTGACGAGCATTCAAAAAAGTAATGGAAAATAAGCACTGCCACTAAAATCATTACGAACGGTAAATCACTACAGCAAGACAACGAGGTCGGGAAAATGGCGCTCTCGAGATAATATGAACGATTACTTAAGTACTCGTAATCGTCCAGTCCGCGTAAGTGGGGTCTCTGTTCCTTTGTGGCGGCGTCTGACATGATTTCTCCCGCAGTTCCTATCGTCTGTGATATAATTCCCCTTGATTCCTCGTTCCAATAATTTCACTCTAGATCTCGCCATCTCTTGGGAGTGCCTATTTGTATTCGACACCATGTTAGTTGACTTTTTCATCCTGCCTGACTTCATCCTACTCACCCTCCCTGACTCGACCTCTAACCAGTATCTTCTCCCTGACGATTTACCACGGGTACATGACTCGTCGGGGCCTTGGTCAGGATGTGAACATGCCGATTAACAGGCTGATGATGCGAGACGGTCCGCCGCTTTTGTTCCGAGAACCAACGTCCCTGACGACCAGAGAGCAGGTGCCATGTATTTCGCGTGAGTAAAGTATTTCCTCCGCCAACAGTGGGTCTAACACATATCGCCCATAGCGCTATGGCAGGAGCAAATCTGGCCAATATTATGACATATTACGTCGGTAGCATTGCCAGCTTTAATTACACGACTGTTAACTAAAAATTAACCGGTCCTCCAGATCCCCGGAGTACGCCACAATAAATTCTGCCTTCTCATCTTCGGCACTGACTAGATCCAGCCCCTCCTTGCGGGTTCTCTTGCTACTTTTGCAACTTGGTACGACCACGGATGCGTCGCCCTCCCTTTCGTTCACGACACTGATCTCCATTTTGCAGCATGTCCGTAACGATGATGACGCGCCTCATGCTCAATCTACACGAGCGGACCGAATATGGGGTGATGACGCTAAACTTATCCGAACTTGAATTCGCTGTGGACGACGATGAGATATCCAACAACATGAATGAGTTGGAGGCAGGCCCGATCCTTCCTCTTCCGCGCATGGGGTCGCGGTGGAGTGAACTGATCCAGGAGGTATGACTCGCTGAAGCGGGTAAAGGAAGTCGAAATAAATATGCTACTTTACTGATGTAACTACTGTGTATATTTTGTGTGTATGAAAAAAAGGTATCGACGATGCATTAACTCCAGGAATGTCCGCAAAGTAACTATGCTTCACAGTATCGTTCAGCAGGACCCAGACATACTTCTGGCGTGGGGGCCACTTGGAAAACTGAAAGTCTGCAGCATAAATCAGGACGCGCGTCCAAAGTCACATAAGAGGAGAAATGCATACCCCGAGCTCCGTTTTCCCCGCCCAATCGAACAATAGTGTTCTAGGTGGTAGTAGAGGTGTGTTCCGAGAATTTAGCGCTTTTTAGCGTCCAATGGACAAGGCCGAATGCTATGTATCCGGCCAAGGATCCGTCACGAGGCAGATCGGGCGCGAGTGACGCGTGTGCGCAAAGTGGGACTTTGGCCCTGCGGGCTGGAGCACGCCGATCACGATGAAGTCCTGCCTCGAGTTCAGGACACTGGGCAGTTGAAATCACACCCAAGGAGGAACGCACCTGCACTGGAGCACCGCCGCATCGAACGACCGACCGCAGCGACATCCGCGTTGACGCGCAGTTCGCCCGCCCACTCAAGGCTCGCACTCTCATCGTCCGAATCCGAATCCGAGCTGGCGCTGGGCGGCATAGGGAGGAGGACGGCACGGCTGGCGGTGACGCGCGTGTGCTCGACGCTGCCGTGGATGTGCAGGCGCATCTGCCGCACGAGCGTCACCTCGATGAGGGAGCGCGGCGTGGCGCCGACAATTGCCGGGTCGGGTAGGATCTCGCGCAGGGCGCACACGGCGCCAGTGAGCTGGACGTGCACAGGGATGGGCTCGTCGAGCGCATACGCGTCCGATGTAGGGGTGAAGAGCTGCATGGGGGGCCTGAGTTAAATTGCAGTAGGCGGGGCAGAGAGACGTGCGTGCAGATCCACAGCCGGGAGCTGGACCTTTGGGCGGGGGTTGACGGAGAGGGTGAGTTGGTGCCACTCCTCTGGCATAACCTTGATGTCGGCGGGGAAGTCCGACTCGGGGGGCGTGAGAGGATGTGTGGGACATGTGCGGGGGCAGTAGTTGAAGGGCACGACGATGCTGCAGTGTATATTGAGCATCTAGCCAGGAGCAAGAGGGTCGGTGGGACGCAGGTATTTTTGGATGTCAGGATTCAGGAAACTGAGTTTGCGGCCGCGCGCGCGGGTGATGGTGATGGAGAGCGCGTAGGTTACTTTGGTGTAGACTCCGTCGGAGGAGGTGTACGAGACAAAGTATGACGGCGGCAGCGGGTACCACCCGTTGTTGTGCTCGAAGCGCGCTGGGAGGAAGGTCGAGAAAGCGATACTGCTCGGGCACTGGCCAGTGCCAGAGTGGTCGGACGACCACAGAGTGTACTGTTCGTCAAGGATCGTCGTTGCGGCTGAGGCGTCCGCAACCATGACTTTGAAGTTGCCCTTGACCTATTAAAATAAATCGTCAGGCAGAGAGTACCAAGGGACGGTGTACGGACCTTCTTTACAATCCCACGCTTTCTCGATGTTACAATCTGGATGACGGACCGCGCGATACCTTGCTGCGTCGCTCCCTTCCCTTATTCCCTTCCTTCTGGTTGCAATCAGGTTTAACCCCACTGTGACTTTCCCTTCCCCTCAGCCGATGCAAACAATCGTTGAAGATTATCGCTCTCCACGGCCTGTCCATGATACGCGCGACTTATGCTGATTCTGCTTCCCTTGCTGGTTTGAGCAAAAGTAGTGAGTCTTGGCCCCAGAGTGTTCAGCATAATCACTGGAACGAGTTTTCTGGACTCGGATTGCAAACCCAACGGGAGAGAGCTAATCCCCATACTAAAGTATCAAACAAGATTTGCCGTCGCCTCCTGTTTTTAATGTGGCTTGTTCATGACTGAATGCACAAAGCTGCAGAATTCCGCGCCGACTTAGAAATATAACTGCGACGTCTCTATGGGTATACTGAAAAATAGAATTGGTGTCTGGACGTGTACACTGTGTACCGAATAGCAGTCGTACGGAAGTGAGGAGTGAGATGGAATTGTCACTGTAATGCACTCAATCATTGTTGCAGACATATGGAGATCACCTATGCAAATCACACTCTTAAGCCGGGGGCCGAAAGGCGGTGGGACAGCCAAGAAGAGTTATTGATGAATCGATATGGCTGTGAGTGGTAAATGAAATGCGCGGAGACGCTTACGCATTGTTGAAAGGCTGCCTATCCATCGAGTTTCTAAATCCGACCAATGCAGTTAAATGCGTGGTGCCGCGCATTCCATCAGCTCCGTGGGCACAAAGTGAGCACAGAGAAAGATTTCTGCAGCTTGAAGTTAAGACTTCATTTCTGCCCGAAAATCGCACTTGGCACTCACGAGGGCCCCGCAATGCAGGAAGAAAAATTGGGTGTCAACCACAGGTGGCCATGCATTGTGGCGGCGCTCGGAACTTTGTCAAGTTCACCACTGACGATATATTGTATATTGAGGCTCGTGGGAACTCGAAATCGTGTGAAACGTCGACGGTGGTGGTCCTGGCGCGTTAGGCACGCGTCAGTTTCGTTGAATGTGGGTGAAAAATGGGAATTTACCACCCAAGCGTTGCGTCGTTCGCGAGATTGCGAAAGACCGGGACGGAATTTTGAGTGCAGCCGCACCTAGACTCAGCCGCGAGACTGCCAGACTGGTGCGGCATGGTCAGCGATAGCCCATGTGCAATAGAGCCAGCGGAAAACGTACCAGCATGGGAACACAAAAAAGAATGCGGCGTGATGCCACTGGACTCAGTCCGTGTCAAGCACGCGTCAAAGTTCGCGGGCCTGGATGAAAGGGGATTTATATAGATATAATGCAGTAAAACACGCATATTATAATACACCTTCAGCGTGAACCCGCTTGCGTTTGAAGTCCAAAGGCAGAGAGGTTGCGAGCGCTTGGAATTAAAGTCGGGGAAATCGACGCGCTGGCCAATGAGGGATAGAAAAAATAAGTATAAAGCGTCGTGGTTGAAGGCAATGGATGAAGATTTCTAGACACGTGGGGTGGTCCAAGGGAACTACAGAGCTCCAAAAATGAAGATTGTCAATCCCGCTGTCGGCGCGCCTGAACCATGATTGGGAGAGAGCCTTGATACAGACCATGATACCCGGACGCGGAGGCACAGTGACTTCAACTTGAACTTTGCCAATCTCGCAACTCCCAGACGCAGTTGAGGAGGAGTCCACTGAGGTGTTTCCTGTTGTTGCGAGTAAAGGTTGCAGTTGAACTTTGGAGGCCCAACAGAACACTCAGTCGTCGTTCTTGATGCTTTCTAGGCTCTTGCGTAGCGCTTGATGCAATAGCCGTCAAGAATGTTGATGGGGAGGATGGCGCAATGATAATCGAGAAACACTTGCAAGAACCTCGAGCGAAATTGCAATTGAGTTATGTTGGCCATTGGAGTCGGTGTTCGGACTCGCTTGCAGAGGTTTTGCTTGGCCATCGAACACCGCATTGTTGGAAAGAGAACCGCTAAGCGGTAACGAAGAGGCGCGGTAAATAGTAGGCCGTTTTTTTGTACCTTGCCAAGTAAACAGAGGAAGAGCGCGCGCGCTGGGGATCATTCATTCATTCATTCATTCATGTTTCCATTAGAGTGCTGCGGGCCCCTTGGGGCCCATGTCGCACTTTACGTATGAGGACAATGTATCTACTCTGGCTGGCGTTGAGGGACGTAAGTAAGGGAGGGAACGCGGAGGAGGGATGGCGGTTGGGGTGGTGCCGACGGTGTTTGTATTGTATCGTGGAATGGTCGTTTGATAATAAAGGGAGTTTTTTAATAGGTATCTCGAGTGCTATCTAAAGAGAGAGAGAGAGAGGAAAGTAAGTAAGAGGAAAAATAGACAGTCGTTACACATCGTATCTGGGGAGGCGGCCGGTGTCGCGCACGAATGCGAGGACCGGGGCAGCTTCAGCTTTCGTGGAGATGAGGGAGTGGAGGGAGAGGCGCGCGGTATTGAGACGGAGCATGAGGTGTATGCGGGCTGTCCGGTGCTCGGGGCAGACAAGGAGGAAATGTGGTACGGATTCAGGGACAGCGCAGCGCGAGCAGAGGGGCGACGGGGCGAGCTTGAAGCGGTGGAGGTACGCGTTGAGGCCTATGTGGCCCGTGCGCAGCTGAGTGAGGACACTGCATTGGGGTCGGCTCAGGCTCGCGTACATCCGCTCAGTTGCTTTGGAGGGGGTGGCGTCGTCGAAGGCGGAGACGCGCGCGTGGCGCGGCGACGTCTTCCACTCCTTGTGCCATTGGGCCGCAAAAGCTTTGGTGCCGGCCGCCGTTGCTGCCGCGCGGCTAACGGGGAGGGGACGTTCGAACTGGCGGATGCGGGTGGCGAGGGGGGAGGAGGCGCCTTGGGCCGCGGCCTTGGCAAGGGCGTCAACCGCCTCGTTGCCCGCAATGCCGACATGCGCGGGCACCCAATGGATTCTGATCTTGAGGGTGCGGCGGGTGCGGAGAAGGCGGGCGAGGAGGACATGGAATGTCGCGAGGAGGTACTGGCCTGGCTGGGCTTTGGGGGAAGCAAGTGCGGTAATTGCGGGTTGACAGTCCATGAAGAGGTCGACATCCGTGAGGCGGGGGGTCTTCACTACGATGTCCAGGGCGAGGATGGCGCCACAGACCTCGGATTCGAAAACCGTATGCTCACTCTCGAGCCCCAGGTGCATTTGCCTTCGTTCTCCCTGTATCCCTCTCCTCATCGCCACTGCCGCAGCCCCTACCCCACCCTCGAACCCCGAACCGTCCGTGAACACACATACACCGCCTCTCGCAACTATCCTTTCCATCGTCGCACGTGCTTCGTCCTTGTCCGAAGCGATCCTCGTTGAGAGCGCGTGGGTCGGGATCTGCGCGAGGCGTCGGAGCGGGTCAATTGTCTCGAAGTCGTTACGGAAGATGGGGAATGCCGCGATGAGGTGGTGAATAGGGGATCGGTGGAAGCGGGGGACACGGCGGCAGCGGATGAAGGTTGCTCGGACAGGGTTTGAGGCGGGAAGGGAGGCGAGGCGGGCTGTGGAGTTGTATGCTGAGCGGTTGAGGCGGATGTGGATGGGGAGGATGTTGGCGTGGAAGTTTTGAGTGTCTGTGGCCGTAGTTCGGAGTGAGCCCGTGATGAGCTTGCCCGCTTGGCGCTGTACCTTGCCTAGCGTGTTCGCGACCCAGACTGTCCCTCTCCTTTTCGCGCTGTCTTGCTCCGTGACGGGTCGGTACCAGAGGGGGAGTGCGTACTCCATCCTTGGGACAACTACCGTCTGAAATAGTTGGCGAGTGAAAGAGTGAGGGAGGCCGAATGTGAGGGAGGAGATGTGGGAAAGCGCGAGGACCGCCTTTGTACCTCGGCGGTGCGCGAGCTCGACGTGGTTGCGGAAGGTGAGCTTGTAGTCGAGGAGGACTCCCAGCAGTTTAGCCGTTGTCTGTGGCTCCACCACTATGTCGTCAATCTTGAGCGGGACTGGGTCGTAGTGGGTGGAGTGGCGGCGTGGTGATACGAAATGGATCAGCTGGAACTTGGGGAGGTCGTAGCATAGACCGATGCACTTGGCGACGGGGAGAGCAGTGTGGCGCATGTATCGGCGCAGCTGCGCCGTCGTCTGAGTTGTGGTGTAGGCTACTTCCAAGTGGGAGTTGTCGTCAATGTACCCGAGGGTGCCGTCGCGCAGGAGATCATCCGCAAAGATCAAGTAGAGGAGCGCGCTGAGCGGGGAGCTTGGGGGAGACCGTTGGGGACGGGGGACGGAGCCGAGACGTGGTCATCAAATATCAGACTCGTGCTGCGGTCGGCGAGGAAGCTCGCAATCAGCTTCACAACTGGGGCGGGGACACGCTTCCTCTCGAGCGAGCGGACTAAGTAGTCGTGGCTCACGGAGGGGAAAGCTTGGGAGATGTCCATGAGAAGGAGGCTAGCTACCTTCCCAACACGCCAGGCATCCTTGACACGTTGCACGAGCTGAAGCAGCGCATCAACGGTGCAGCGTCCCGGACGCCCTCCGAACTGGTTGGGGGAGAGGAGGCCGTGCCTCTCCGCGAACCCGGAGAGCCAGTCTGTGAGGGCGGACTCCACCACCTTCCTGAGGCATTCCTCCTCCGCAATGGGGCGGTGCGCTCCCGGTACGGTGTAGTCACTCTTGCCCAGCTTCCGGATGGTCACTGTCAGGAAGACTCGCCAAGACTTCGGAAAGTGACCCGTGCGGAGGCCGGCCTCGAGGATCGCCAGGAGCGGGGCAGCGAGACTGCAGCGCGCGGAGATGATGGCAATATTGGGGATGCCTGACGGTCCCGGCGCCTTCCACGGGGAGAGTTTCGAAATCGCGCGGTGGATGTCGTCTATGGTGAAGATGGGGGGGGTAGGGCTCGGGGAGGGGTTCGTCAGGGTCCAGCAGAGGAAGGTCCGCTTTAGGAGGGAAGAATGTCGCGTGGAGGACTTTGGCTTTCTCAGATGGGGTTGTCGCGATCGAGCCGTCTGGCGCGGTGATATTGGGAATTCTCGACGAGGAAGACGAGGCACCCGGGTCTAGAGCGTACTTGGCAGCTTTCCAGATATCGCCACGGGGAAGCTCCGAGATGTATTCGCGCCAGTGGGCGCGCTTGGCTCGTCGGATCGCGGAGTGGTACGTGTTCTTGGCTGTACGCATCCTGTCCCAGCTCGGGTCGGTCGGCTGGTCCTTGGCAATCGCACGGTGCGCCGCGTTGTAAGCGCGACGCAGCGCCGACAGCTCTCCGTTCCACCAACGGCGCGTGTACGGGCACGGGCGGGCTAGCGGAACGTGAGCCTCAAGTACGGTCACGACGCATGCAGTGAGGGCGTCGACGTAAGTGTCTATGTCGTCAGGCGTGTGGAGGGGGAGAGGGGGGAGGGGGTTGTTGTTGATGTGGGCTTCGAGAAGGTCAGGGAACTCCTCCCAGTCCGCCCCGCGGAAGTTGCGACGCTGGCGAGGCGCGCAATGTTCAAGCGGGATGGCAAAGACACATGATATGAGCGCGTGGTCAGAGCCGTGTCCGTTACGGACCTCGCATTTTTCCAGGAGCGGACCGAGGGTCATCTCCGAGATTAGCACGAGATCGATTGTGGACGTGGTGTGGTGGACTGGGGAGTAATATGTGGGAGTGCCTGCCTCGACACACTGGGTGAGGCCGTGGGCGGTCATGGCGTCTATGAGAAGCGTGGCGTCGGAGCCGGCGGTGCGGGCGGGGTGGAGCGGGCCTGACCAGAGGGTGTGGTGCTTGTTAAAGTCACCGAATATGGCGAAGGAGTGGTTCTGAGGAAGGGGGGAGAGGGTGAGGAGGTGGGAGTCGAGTGGTACGATGCCGTCGTCGGTGTCCGTTCTGTTGTAGACTGAGTATATATGTATCGTATGTGTAGCTAAAGTGAGAGTAATTGATGTAACATTGGGAGAATCGACGGTATTCTGAGAGTACTTGGAGGAGGGAATGGTTTTAGAAACATACAGTAAGGTGTCTGGAGAGCCGGAATTATAAGTAGGTAAAATACGGTCCCATTGGGAAGGGGCGAGAGATGGGAATTTGTTTAGGTCTGGGGGGGGTTCTTGTATGCATATTATATCGTGGGTGGCGGGATTGGTAGAATTAAGTAGGGAGATTAGGACGTTGTATGACTTATGGCAGTTAAGAGAGATTATACGTATTTCTTGAGAAGTGTAAGTAATGGGCGTAGTATTCATCGGGAATGGGAGGGGAGTGAGGTAGTAGACATGGCTGGGGAGGGGAGCGAGGGGAGGGGGGGGTCGGGCGTAGAGAAGTCACGGCTCGCCTGGTTGAACGGATTGAAATTGGGGTCAAAGAAGATGCGACCAGCAAGGCGGGTGCGCTGAAGTTCGCATTCGTGTTCGCGGACGGGGCAGGTACGGTGATACGCAGTGTGGTTGCCTCCACACGGGGCACAGCGGGGGGAGAAGTGGTCGCAACGCTTGCCGGGGGCGCACTTCGTTTGGGAGGTGGCACAAGGGCATGCGTTGGAGCGGTGCGGCTGTGAACAGCGAGCACGGGTGGGGGACACTTCCTTGCACTGGTGCTGAGTGTGACCGTAGAGCTGGCAGTTGTAACACTGCGTGGGCGGCTCTTCGTATTGGTGTGTGGGGCAAATGGACGATTCGACAGCGAGCGTCTGCGCGATGCAGCGGTCGGCGGAGACGATGTCGGTGAGCGTGAGGAGGAGGGACGAGGCTTGCTTCTTCGGATCGCGGAGTGCTTTGGGGTTTAGCCAGCGTACCTCCTTGATTACCGAAGGGTCCGAAATGGCCGCGCGATTGTGGGCATAGAGCTCTTGGGCAGCGTGCGGGCCGTCCGGTTTAAAGGACCTGGGCACGCTGTTCACAACTACACGGTAATTCGGGACCACCAGCTGCGATTCCTTCGAGAGTTTGGGCGCCCAGTAGGGCGCAGTCTGCTTCAGGCGGAGCGCGGTTTTCTCGTCGTGGGTGGCTACGAGTAGCCGTCCTCGAGGGAGCACCTTGATCCCCTTTAGCTCCGCTTCCTGCAGCATAGGGACTCCCGAGGCTGCAAGGGCGGATATGACTCTCTCTTTAATCGCCGGCACTGGAAGCGCGAGCAGTTCGTTCTTCTTGTCTAGCGCGATCACGAACTCGGTGCGTTTGGCGATGGGCGGAGACGGAGCGACTGGGGTGTGCGCGGGGGAGGGGCGCGCGGGGGTGGCGGCAATGGTCGCGTATGCGGGAGCAGGACAGGAGCGGGTGATCGTTGTCTGGATTTGGGAAAGGAGGTCGACCTTGAACGCGTCCAACGACGAGCTGAGAATGTCCTTGTCGTCTAGGGAGGTATTGAGCGCGTCTAGGAGGGAGAAACAGTCTTTGTAGGCCGCCTCCGACATCTTCCTCTTGGTGATTTGCGCATGGGAAAGAAGCGCGCGTATCTCGGTGACGAGGTCTCTTGGCCCCTTGGGGGTTTCGGGAGGTAGGTCGGAGGGGTCTGGGGGGGTGGTGGTAGGTGTCTGGGGCATCCGGGGTGCACTGGAACGCGTAGTGCGCGTATCCGACGCTGGGGGATCCGCGTCGCCACGTGATGTCATAGTCGTGGTAGCGGCTGGGGATGAGATA
This sequence comes from Mycena galopus ATCC 62051, assembly GCA_014925785.1. NCBI lineage: Eukaryota > Fungi > Basidiomycota > Agaricomycetes > Agaricales > Mycenaceae > Mycena > Mycena galopus. The sequence continues at coordinate 1,691,750 of WIQG01000013.1, read as the reverse complement.
GAACGAACGCCGGACGGGGGCAGATGGTGGGGTGTAACAAAGAAAGGAGTAAAGTAGACCCTTCCTTTTGAGTGGATGTTGATTGGTACATCGGGGAGGTCAATGATAATCCTTGATTGACAGCGCAGCATGCAACAGAGAGCCCCCACAGGCGGCAGCGCACGACTCAGAATGCAGAGATGATGGGGGTGGGACAGAAGAAGCGATGTAGCAGCATGCCGAGGTTGAGGGCTGATCGGCGAGGCACGAATCAACCAAGCGCTGGGGCGTCTACATTAATTCTTGGGCCAAGGGATTTTGCCGCCAAGTGTCGCCAAATGCCGCCCCTACCGCCAGTGGCAGCAATATGGCGGCAATTTGGTGGCAATTCAACAGAGTCGTGCATAACAACGGCCCAAGGCTAGGCCAAAGTAGATCTCCCATATCCCGCATAGATATAATGCAATTCAACATGGTGAGTAAGGCCGACACTATGCGCGGCAGGACGAGTACCTATGTTCTTTTTTTATTGAGGCAAACACGGCATCACGGTGATCACAAACAGGATTGGTGCAGCAATATGCACTCAAGTGTTCCTGAAAATAACCTGCACATCACATTGGACATGAAACACACGCAACCAGCCAAGTGCGGCGCAGCAACTTGGATCGAAAACATCGGAATGGAAATCAATCTGTTGACACGAACTGTCAATCAAGGTAGATTGACAATCAGTGCCGTTCTTCTGCCTGCGGTCAATATCTGAGCTGAAGCAGAGAGAAGAGAAAAATCCAAACTGCCAAGCTTAAGTCTAAGTGAAGGAAGTGGACAGGAATGGAATAATTTTTGGGATGGAACTGAATAAACAATCTGGGTAGAATGATCTGAATTTTGAAATAGCAGCCGCTGTCAACTGCCGACAACGATCAAAACGACGCTATGGGAGAGCAAGAGGGCGAGAGGGAAGGTCCTTGGCTTGAATAAAGTTGAAAAGGAAAATATGAAGAAAAAATTAAACCCTATCAGAAGGAGGGGAAGACCAGGGACATCGGAGCAGACTGGGAGACGATTGAAAGAATGTGACCGTCAAATATCGATCGAAAGGAGAACATGACAGGAAACAGCGAAATTTCAAAGAGTCGGATTCGGCCGACAGCCAACAGCAAGCACGCAGATCAATACTTTTGGGCAAATAAACCACGGACAGGCCGCGCAAAGAACGTGAAAAGCGAGCCGCAATGGAACACATCGAAATTGACATAGTTTAGGGACAAAAAAACTGAAGGGGCATGAAGAACAATGAAATCGGAACACCATTACATAAGATAAATTGTACAGCCACTAAAAGTATCAGTACAACTTAGTGATATTTTTGGCTCAAAGATGTGCCGGCTAATGAAATAAAGTTTCGGGTCACAAAAAGCTAATGAAAATGAGCACAGCCACTATTTTCTGTACTTCAGATAAATGCTACAGGTAGTGGCGAGGTCACCAAAAGTCCGCCTGCAGAAATATTAAAAACGATTACATAAGTACTCGTAACTCACACTTATCCGTACATTTACAGCTATTTGCATATGTAATGACACCTCGATCAATTTTGATGAAAAAGAAACGCCGAGACGCGTCCTCTTCTTGAGCCCGTATCTTGCTCATTTCTTGCTCAAATCACTCGAGTCCAGGTGCGTTCTGACGCGTTTTGACGGGGCTATCCAGCCATACCCACCGTTTCCCCTAGCTTCGACCTTTAGTTTTGACCAAATCGCGCCTCTTCGGTTTACCGTATCATTTCAATCAAATCGACAGTCACGCGTCACGCACCCCGGTGTCGATGTCGAAATTTGGTCGAGGTCACGCGTCACGCGGGCCGTTGTCGAACCTCCCGAGCGTGACATCGTCCCAAAAAGTGGTCCCAGAACACGAAAAAGGCAAAACTTTCGAAAATTTCCCGTTCAATTGTCGAAAATTTTTTAAGTGTCACGCAAAATTTTGGCCACTGTCGAAATGTCGAATAGGTAAATTCCGTCACGCGTCACAACGCCTGTCGATTTGATTGTAATGATACGGTACTTCCAGCCTTGCACGCGTTCTCCTGGGCTCAGTTCTTGACCAAATCTCCTGAAATTAGGCGCGTTCTGACGACATTCTCTGACGCTCCATGACGGTACCTCACAGTCGCATTGATACTCCGCTTTCCAAACCCGTCTTTCTCGCACTAGCCGCGCTTTTTTCCCTTCTTTCTTGCTCATTTTCCCACCGAAACGGTACATTGCGGGTGCGTTCTGACCCCCTCTGATGCGCGATGCGAGCCCAACCCCTGCTGTAGTGTACATATACGGCCTCCTAGGACGGATGGGGAATCGCAGAATCAGCCGTGACCTAAAAATTGCTGCCTTGAACCTCTACGAACAGGGCCACCTCCCCTTGAAGACCATCCTCGCATGTGTTGGGTTCTCTCGTAGCACGTTCTTTCGTGTGGTCCACCTCTGGCGCACGACTGGCGATGTTGTGCGCAGCTCTAACCGCCCGGGACGACCACGACTTCTGCACTATGACGACCTTGACTATCTCCTCACCCTTGTCCGTGATCGTCCTGATTGGTTCCTCGACGAACTTCTAAACCTGCTCAAACACAACCGTTTCATTTCTGTCCACTACACCACTATCCACTGCGAGCTTGAGCGTGCCGGCATGTCTACCAAAGTACTGCAGGAGATCGCAGAAGAAAGATGTGAGCCATCTCGTAATGATTACATCCGTGTCATCGCAAATTATCCCGCCCACTATCTCGGCTTCCTGGATGAAACGTCGAAAAACGACAAGACTCCTGCGCGGCGTGTCGGACGTGCCAAAAAAGGTAAACGCGCTACTAAGCGCCGGAAGGCCGTTCGAGGGCGACACCTCACTGCGACTGGACTCCTTACATGCCGCGGTATGCTGGCCAGCACTGTTGTGGAGGGATCTATGCATCGAGATCAATATCTCGCGTACTTGGAGCACCAGGTCGTGGGTATATCCATCACGCTTCATTTTTATGTTGCTCACGTTTTTTCCCTCTAGCTCCCCCGTTCCCTGGCCCACTCAGTGTTCTCATTATGGACAATGCCAGGATACATCACGGGGCTGAGATTCTCGAGCTGTGCGATCAGTTTCGTCAGTCTCTCAGTCTCCAAATCTTTACCTCATTATTCACATTGTTTCAGGTGTACGCCTCATTTACCTCCCTCCATATTCACCAGACCTCAATCCAATTGAGGAGGCTTTCTCGCAGATCAAGGCGTGGATACGCCGAAACAACGATGTCTTCTCGTACGGGCCAGACGACGAGCCTCACGGTCTTTTTTATGATATGCTTGAAGCAATGAATATTGTCACAGAGTATGACGCTATCGGTTACTTTATACACGCAGGATACTTTTGATGTACAAGTGCTGTGATTGTCCCAATAAAACAATACTATGAAGAGTACAGCTCATTCTGCATCAGGTAACCGAGACCACCGCTTGATCGCCACCTTCAGCTCCGCTATTTCTCCACGCAGAAACCCCATCTCCGTGAGTTCACTAACCTCGACAAACTGGAATGAATCGGTGTGCTTGAACTTGTGCTCCTTGAACCTTCGGCATATGTCATCGTCGAGATCATAGAGTGAACAGAAGTCTTCAATAGATACATCGAGACCGGGGAGACGGGGTGGAGGTATGAGCATGTTAGACGTGTTGGGCGGTGGAATAAATGCGTCAGGAATAGCAATCGCGGGAGCAGCAGGTCGCAAGAATGCGAGAGCTTCGGGTCCAATGTTGAAATGAAATTGCGGTGATGCAACTGCATTCTTGGCCGCTGCGGCCTGCTCTCGAAGTTCGAGCCGGCGTTGTTGAAGAAGGGGGGACCGTGCAGCACGAGCGGCAGCAGAAACCTTGTCAAACAATGTGTTGTTCGGGGGCGTATCGATATCAGCAAACTCTTTACCCTTGAGCTGTCCCAGAATCAGTGATATGATGATCAATGGACTTGACGCGTACCATAGCCGCAGCCCAGTTTTCTATATGCGCGTGCGACAGCGCAAAATGATCAGGATCAGTAGCGCTGACAAAACAATGAGCACTGCCGCAAGCTCCGCCTTGCACCGTGCACTTCCATCTTTCTCGCAACTCGCCGATCTTGTTGTTCAGGGCCACGTTTCCGGGAAGAATGTCGCGCGCTTTTGGTACCTAATAGCTCTGAGTAAATAATGTTGGCAATGTGAATCTGATTACCTTTGTCTTTGCGCCTTTTTTCGATGTTGTGCTTGTATCATCTTTCCCATTTTCTTTGTTCAGCATGTCCTAAATGATAAATCAATATCTGAAGTGCCAATGCTGAATTTTCGTACCATTTTCGGTTCAACCAGAATTCGTGCGGAGGGATTGGTCTTTATTTCGAGAGCTTTTTCAACCAAATACTTGTATTTCGTCTCGTTGAGTCGGATTGGGTCAGTAACCTGGCGCGGGACAGTGAATGTGATGGTATAATCGGAGAAATCGAATGGAGCAGAGTCGAGAGCATCATCAAAAGCTTCTAGAATTTTTGTGTGAAGTACGATCCAGGGTTTGTCACTTAGTAACTTCATAACATTGGTGACGGGTGCACCGCGAGAGTTCTTGGGCTTGCGCATCTGTTCAGGAGTATAAACAACGATTTTGTATTCGATTTTGCGAGGCGGAGCTGTCGTAAGAATCAGCAATAGTATCTGCGTAAGGAGAGCACGGTGACAGACCTTTCGCGTTCTTCTCCGGGGATTTACTTCGCTTCCGTTTCTTTGGGGGTGCGAGCTCCTCGTCCTCGTCCTCCGATGCAGACTGGTCATTTCCCTCGAAGTCAGCATATTCTTCTTCTCCTGGATTGTCCCCAAAATTCAGTGGTCATTTTCGCGCCAGAAAGAAGGTACGTACCCGGTCGATACCTCGTTCTCGCTCCTTCCTCGTCCTCGGATCCGGGCTCATCGCCTTCCTCCGAATCAACATAGTAATCTGCTTCCTCTGAATTGTAATGAAACATCGGTGTTTATGTCTGCAGAGGAAAGAAAGCACGCACTCTTTGTTCTCTTCGCCTTTCTCGGAACTTCCTCGTCCTCTGAACTTGCTTGTTCGGCATCTGGCCCCTCACCAAGCAACGTAACGTCCGGGTCAATATCCATCTCCTCTTCTGAGTCAAGGTCATCTGCTGCAGCCACTTTTGCGATATCGATGGAAGCGGAGGTTTTACGTGCGGATTTACGAGTTCCTGGCATTTCTGACGCTACAGCAGGGGTTGGGTTCGCATCGCGCATCAGAGGGGGTCAGAACGCACCCGCAATGTACCGTTTCGGTGGGAAAAAAATGAGCAAGAAAGAAGGGAAAAAAGCGCGGCTAGTGCGAGAAAGACGGGTTTGGAAAGCGGAGTATCAATGCGACTGTGAGGTACCGTCATGGAGCGTCAGAGAATGTCGTCAGAACGCGCCTACTTTCAGGAGATTTGGTCAAGAACTGAGCCCAGGAGAACGCGTGCAAGGCTGGAAGTAAACCGAAGAGGCGCGATTTGGTCAAAACTAAAGGTCGAAGCTAGGGGAAACGGTGGGTATGGCTGGATAGCCCCGTCAAAACGCGTCAGAACGCACCTGGACTCGAGTGATTTGAGCAAGAAATGAGCAAGATACGGGCTCAAGAAGAGGACGCGTCTCGGCGCTTCTTCTTCATCAAAATTGATCGAGGTGTCATTACATATGCAAATAGCTGTAAGAGGGTTTGATAGCTGTGAGTCATATTTTTGGTGCTAAGTTGGCGGCAGTATGGCAGGCATACTGTATCAAAAGTATTTGGACAACTTGCACATTTTCTCATTAGAAAACAGGTACAACTTACATGTTACTAGATCTCAACTTTTCTTCTGCACAACTTTGAGGGAGACAACTCCAACTTTGACGGTGGCATGTTCAAGTTGGCACAACTTTCATAAACACTACTTCATATTCCTCGGGATACATCTTTGCCGTGGGACAACTTCATTTTGGCAGCAACACAACTCTATGGATGTACAACTCTATGTGGGTCAACTTGGAAAGGGCTACAACTAGACTATACCTGAGTTACAACTTTGGGATTCAGGAAGACAACCATGTGAGGAGCCGGCACAACTTTAATCAGTTGACAACTTTGTCAGACACAACTTTCTGAAGCACAAACACAACTTACCTTTACTCACTGACAACTACAAGTTGATGGGAGACAACTACAACTATGTGAGGTGACAACTTGCTGTCCCAAAATTACAACTTCGGTTGGGACACAACTTTCGAAACTGCAGCTTTAATCAGCAGATGGACAACTAAGATTCAAAATCCGCCAGTGCCATCAAAAGCATGATCTTGTTCAAAGCTTATTACATGGCACAGTCCGAATCACCAGCACCAGTTCTAGGAATTCTCTCAGTGTACAAGCAGGTAAAAACGGCATCATCCCATGGAAGGGCTCACACGATTCCTTTATTGCCTGGACTAGGAAAATCCGGTCCTATGCTGTCTGTTTAGTGGCCTGAACTACTGACAGGCTGACTGGAGCTAATTGCAACTGAGACTAGAACTCCTGCTAAGATCCATGGTTCCAGGAGGGCCCGGTAGGAGTTTTGAATTTTGATTAGGGATCTCCACCGTAACTGTAAATCACAGAGGTGCCTCACATTGTTTTGAAATATGGTGATAATATGAGAAAGATGGCAAATAAAGGATGAACAACCATTCGGAACTATAAAGAGCTAGAGGGAGCAGACAAGGAAGTGACAAAGATGAAGGAAGAGAGAGGATCAAACAACAAGTTTCAAATCACGTGGGGGGCTCGACTCTCACCGCCACTGATCGGAGTCCTGATCTGTCAACCTGCCTCTCCCAAGTTGTATTTTGTATCTGACGAGTTGCGTCTCACTGAGTGAAGTTGTATTTGATGTTTGAAAAGTTGTGTCTATGTATTTGGCAAGTTGCACTCTGCCCCAAGAAACTTGTACCCTAGAAGAAGCATCAAGATGAACAGTTGTTGATCGGAAACTTGTATTGATTTAACTTGTACACTTGAAAAGTTGTATCATAATTGAGATGCAGAAAAATAGGATGAAGTTGTCTTGCCATCTGAGTTGCGGGAGAATGAAGTTGTATTTTGATAAGTTGCTGGTTGTGTCTATCAGATTGAAAGTTGTACATTGCAATATGCAGAGTTGTCCCTCTTTGCAAAATAGATGTGTTTTCTGAAGTTGTTAGATTTAAACCTGTCATAATTTCCAAGGTGCATTTCATTCTGAGTTGTTTCTTTTTTGCCTCTGATTCTGGAGTTGACTCTCTAAAAGATGTGAATTTTTTCGAAGTTGTAGAAAATACTTTTGATACAGTATACCGCCCATACGGCAGTCTGGCGGCTATGACGGTCTATGTGTCACATTAATGATTTCCCAAAAACAAACTCGAGGCTCCAAAAAACAAACTCCTCAAAATTCAGAATTCCTTTATATTGCATATATACATACTGTGTGGATGGTAAATGCTCAATCTTGAAAGAATAGCGCCAAATCCAAGCGGAACACGGCCAGAACCCCATTTCGGACTATTTCGGTTCAGGCGGCCGATGGTGCATAGCCACTGACTCCGATCTCAAACCGCGACGGCTTCTTTTCTCCCATACATATCATCATTGGGATGATCAGTGAACGGTTATGAACGGTCGGGAACCCAATGTAAAGGTTTCCTGCTAGTTATTGTACGTTGCATTAGGAATTTCGATGACTTACTTCACATCACTTTCCTAACTTGTTGCAGATCCTGGCTGCGATTGCCGAGAATTGATGGGATTGGGGGTGGTCAGTGAGGATTCACCGTGTTTCCTCATGATCATCCGGGATGTTATAACCATTGGATTTTTGTCCAATGGCAGCCATCATAATGCATAAGAATTGTGAGAGGGGATGGGGATGGTATGAGAGGAAACATTATAGCAGGTGGCTGTGCGCCATCGGCTGCCTGAGCCGAAATAAGCCGAAATGGTGTTGTGGTCGTGTTCTGCTTGGATTGGGCTTAATTCCTTCGAGATTGAGCATTTAGGATCCACATAGCATACATCTCTGCGATATAAAGCCATTCTAAATTTTGAGGAGTTTGTCTTTTGAAGCCTCGAGTTTGTTTTTGGGAAATCATTAATGTGACACATAGACCGTCATAGGCGGCAGTTGGCGGCCATGAACATATTTTGTTGGCGGTAAAGACGGCAGTGGCGTCAGTTATGAGCGGTAATTCGGCGGCAGTGTGGCGTCAAAGTGGCGGCACTTGCGTTTGGTTGGCGGCACTCTGGCGGCAATTTGGCGTAAAGTGGCGGCAGTCATAAGTGTGACTTGGCGGCAGTGTGACAGGCTGGCGGCAGTTTGGGTGGCGGCAATTTATCATGAAATGATTATTTTGAGATGGACATCGTGGTATATAGCGTGGACCGCCTAAAGTATGGTCCTGAAGGAGGTTCCACGCGATTCTCTGCGGAAATTGAGATATATGAAAAATAGTAATCTGTAAGGATATTGTGTTTCCGCCAGCATGCTGTCATCCTGTTGGTCCCTTCGAGTCCGAAAGTTGGTGGGAAGTTCTGCTATACAAACAAAAGTGATTTGAACCCTTGGCGAAGCCTCAGTCCTATTATCTAAATTCATTGATATCATGTTATCCTGTGCTTCAAGAGCGAACATACCACAAATGAAATATACCGATGTGTTGTTCAAAATCCCATTTTGATTCGCTCACTGCACTGAATGCCCTCCCACCACAATTGACCGGTTGAATGATTTGGTTGAAAGTGGAAGATTCAGAGCTCTTCAACTACCGCATTGAGCCATGATGTGCGGTCAATGAACCCAACATGAATCAAATGGTCTGGAGCTCATTGTGAACAAGTGTATGGAATTTGAAACAAGATATAGTTAATTTGGTCTTCATGTGCAGATATTGCGCACGACACGGTACTATTGAACTCAACCCAATTCAAATTCAATGTCAAACAACAGGTATATTATTGGTTTTAAGGGGCATGACATGCAGTTCAAGCTGTGCTTGACACTACTATGGAAAGTGTAGCTGCATATACCCTCGCTTACTTTTTGCACGGAGTTATAGTGTAGTTTTGGCGGGCTTGGCGGCAGTCGTGTGACATAGCGACAGTGTGACCAAAACTGCCGCCAAATGTGGCGGCACTTGGCGGCAGTTTGAATTTTTTGGGTGGCAATTTGGCGGTAGCGTGGCGGCGATGGCGGCACCTGGCGGCACTTTCACCGTGCCCTTAATTCTTGATGGAGAGGGTCAGCTGAGATAGTGAATGGGGAAATTTCGGCAGTACAAACCGATGCACTCTGATTCGAGGCATCTCGATAATATACGAGCAATAAAGTCTTCACTCTTATCTCGAGTCCGTCGGTCCGCCCGCCCGTCTGGATCTCCGGTGTGCTCTCTTTCTGCTTAAAATCTGGTTCAACCACACAGTAACTTGCAACTTTTCCCTCCTGTCTGCTCCTGCAAAATTCTTGCAACGCCTCCAGAACCGCTCGAAACCTTGTCTAGTATTTCTCGCAGATCCCTTGGTCCTGACGCAGATTCTGACTCGATCAAATACATCATTGCAGTACACTTCGGAATCCCAAGCTTTATGCAAACCCCTACAGGTTCGGCACCCTCATCCCTGCCAAATGTTTTAACCCGCCTGTGTCTCGTCTCGTTCTGGACTTGCCCCGAATGGACTTCAACACGCAGTGCAGGTCAGCTATATCATTCGGTACTGCATCTCGAGTTTGATGACTCCGAGTCCCTGGGTCTGCCTGGATTTGATGTTGGGTATCAAAATTGCGGGGAAGCTCACGAGGTTGTCATAGTCGACGGTTCTTTCACTGGCAGCGTTATTCCCATGGTTGGATTCGAGATGATTGTAGTCCAAGGACTTGCTGAGAAGGATTTTCAATGTCACCGTGCAAATCGGTGGGTTGAAATTTTGCCACATCGAGATTCAACGGGACCCGCTCCCTCTTGGACAATAAATATCCCCCATCTCGAGCTGCTTAGTTGTGTAATCGCCGCATCGGCCTTCCACTCATGTCCCGTCGGCCGCATATCGCTCCTACTTCCGTCTCGCATAATCCACTGCCACACGGCGCTTTGCGTTCGGGGTTTCAGGCGTGTATTTTGGCGAAGGAGCAAGGAGGTTATTTGCACGTGCTCGCCACGTGTTGTTTGGACCTTTAGGCCTTTCGGAGTTGTCTGGCACAGCTTCCCTCTTACTTCCATCTCAACTCGTCTCGGGACAACACCATGCCGCTCGCCCTTTCCAATGCTCACAGTGCCATGCCGCTGCCACCATGCCACTCCGCTCGTTTTCCATCCGCCCTTTAACCACCACGCCCTCCTTTTCTTCGCGTTCCCTTTGTGCCACCGACCCGGCCGACGCTGATCCTGCCCGCCATCCAACGCAGATCGGCAAACTCTGGTCCGACGTCGCGGGGAACCCGAACCGCGGCAAGCCCGTCTTGAAGCGCGCGCCCAATCCCCCGAAGGAGCCCAACACTGCCAAGGAGCTGAAAGCTAAGCTGCTACTGCTAAATCTAAGGCGAAATCTACTACCTCGAAGACAAGGACGAAGGCTACCGCAAAGCCGAGGGGAGGAGAATGAAAATGACAACGACAGCGATGGGGAGGAGGCGGGCAGCGATGATGCAGGAGGTGCGTCCCCCGCCTGTTTTCTCCCCCTTCGACTTCCTCGCTGGTTCTCTTTGATCGCGGATTGGCTCTTTCTTCCTCATCGCAGACCCATACTCCCTCCTCGAATTCGTATTGTTCATCGCTCTCCGTCGTACAACCGCGGCCGCTAACCCGTCTTGTAGTCGCCGCCACCGTGACCGCCCACAGCCCTGCTCGCCCGCTTATCACAACTCACGCCCGTGTGTTTGTACACCCTGCCCCGTTACTTACTGTATCCTATCGCTGCTCGCTGCTCCCACCGTAATGAACATTGGAATCATCGAATCGTCGTCCACGTTGGGTCCTTTTTGTCGTTTTCTCTCCGCTGCTGGTCGTCTCTGGGTCGCGTCTACCTCGTGTCCGCGTCGCAGTTCCGTGACGCTCCCCTGAATCTAAAAATTCTATCGACGCGTTGCCCTTCGCCTCGGACCCACTGCTCGCTACCCATGCTCGTCGTCCGCCGCTCGTACGTACACATCCATCCATGCTCGTCGTCCTGTGTCGGTGCACGGTGTATGATGCGCGACCGTATTCAGCTTTACGCACTGGACACCATACATTCTATTCCATCCTATTCTGCTTTCCTCCCTTCACTCTTGGCTTTCGTTTCAGCTTCAAGTTCGGGTTCGGTTCCGGTTCCGGTTCGGACCTGGGCTTCGTCCATTCTTCTCTGGGGCACAAGCGCGGGATCCCATTCTATTTCATTCAGCGCTGTATACATCCGGTCCGCTCTCGTCCGTCTAGGCGGCCCACTTTCGTTCTCCGTCCTGTCTTTTCCGCTACGGCCTTTGCGACGACGACGAGATTGATATCCGCATTCCCTGCGCGCGCATCATGTATCTTGCGTCTACATTAGTCCGGCGGCTTGCGTGTTGGTCTTGCGGCTTGTGTCTCTTAGTTTTAGTCTTACGGTTTGTGTCTGCGTGGACGTTCGCGGTGTCCTCATCTGTTCGTCCCCGTCTCCGCACGCCTGCTCCACGCTCCATCTCGGATGGGCCCGCCGGTCGTTAACGTTCTCTCCCCATCCCATGCTCGTCGTTGACTCGCTGCCACTGCGGGTCCTGGTCTGTGTCCGCCTTTTAATTCGCTCTCCATGTTCCTTCCTGCCATGCTGCATCCCCGCAGGCGGAAGCGGAGGACCGTCCGCGATATGAAGCTCGCGCGACACCGTTTTCTCTTTCTTTCTTTCGTTCTTTGGTTGTGTTGTGTCTTTCCTCGTTTTCGGTTTTCGTGTTCTCGCGTTGCTTCTTTCTTCCCTTCCCTTCCCTTCCTTTTCCCTCCACGTTCCGTCGCGCATGCTAGGTTGTGGGCGTCCCCGCTGGCGAGTGACTCATCTCGTAGGGCACGGTCATACCGGTGAACCCCCTCCACCAGGCCAACACCCACCCCCGGCCCCGCCGTGTCCGCTCCTGATTTTTTTTTCTAGTGGTTGCAGTCTCGACGCTTGCTCGGAGGCATTTCATTTCTTGCTCGGAGACACTTCATTTCTTTCTCGGAGACATTTCATTTCTTCCTTGTCCCTGCTCGGGATCGGAGAAATTTCTCTCTCTCTCTTCTCGCCATCCCTAGCTCTAAAGTGTCCGCCGTCTCGAGTGATTTGCATTTCACATTCGCCCTGCCCTGTCCCTGCCCTCCCTGCCCGTCCTTTGCCGTGCCGCTGGGGTGCGCGCTGCTGATCTTTCCTTTTCTGGGGGTGATTGACGGGTACTCGCTCGCAATCGGAGACATTTGCATCTGCTCCGCCATTCTAAATCCCTTCTCTTCTCTTCTCTTCTCTTCTCCCTTTTCTCCTTTTTATTTGTATTTTTATTGTATGTGCCTGCATCCGCATCGATCATTCGCAATGCACAAGGGTCACAATGTTCGCAACTATGTGGGCCGCGCTTGGGTCCCATCTTCCAAGTCAATCACCCTATCTTGGAGGTATATACTAGGGCTTGTGATCCAATTGAATCTCGCTGGCTTCGGGTCTCAATTTTTGCAGACATACAGTAGGTTCGCCTCTTTAAGTTCTGCCGAGTCGCTCAAATGGCCAAATTTCCTTCAATTTGTAACTAAGAAAGCAACGCAACATGCCGGATTGCAGAGCCAAAATCAATCTCGTCGGCGAGTCCCTTCTCAGAACTTGAATTCACATCAGATTCCGGGTCAGGACGATGGGATGTTCTTTCTGATAGGATCACACAGGCACAGGCAGGGCCCCACCGAACATGCAGAGAGTAGAGCAATCAACAGTCATGTAACCGAAAGCACTAGGGCCGTGTATATAATTCCCAGCAAATTAAAAACCGGTTTTTTATTTTGGTTTGTAAACAGGCCGTTTATAAACCTGTTGACAAACAGAAGTGTCTAAAATACCAATTTTGCAGTCTCCCCATCCCAGGCCGTGCTCCCAGTGGCTTTTTTCGCATTCCCACCGCTTCGCACACCTCCCCCTGACCAGTCCGCCAGGCTCCGGATCGCATTGGCACCTTCGACTGGGCTGTCTGCCAATAAATCCTTAAAAAATGGCACTGTTATATCAACTCCATCGCGAGAATTTGCAATAGTCTCTGCTGCGAAGGAGATGGAATTTACCTCCCCAGCGTGATTCGAATCAGCAGCATTGAGTACGGCTAATCCAGCCTCGCACTCAGGTGTGAATGGGACACAGTTTTGGCGCAGCCAAAATCTTTCACCTTTTCTGGATCATGGACATAACCGGTAAAATCGTAGGCATCACCCGAGGGAATGACATCGGGCAAGGCTTTTAGGAGGCAGAATAGATGCTTGAGTTCCTCATCGTAGTAGGTAACCCCAGTGCCAGACATTTTCTCCCCGAAGCCAATGGCGGAACAAGTCGAGATGATGAAAAGATGGTCGGGCGACGCGAAGAATGTTGGAAGAATGTTTTCTTGGCTGATTGCCGTCAGACTGGCAATATTCAAAAACAGGTGATTCTGCTCAACCATTTAAAAACCGGGTTTATAAACCGGTTTACAAACCAGCATTATATACACGACCCTAGAAAGCACTTCTCCCCAAGAGAATTCGCTTTCTCATGCAATCGCACTAATGAATATTTCACAAATGAACATGATGGTGCACGCACGGAAGAAGTGTTCCAGAACGTCACCTTAGCCAAAAGAATTTTCCTCGCGGGTTGGTTTGTTGCAGCTTAGGGAGGAGAGATCGTGCCCTTGCTCTTATTTGCTCACTAGGCTTTCGAAGAAGGCGATTTCCACCGTAAAATTTTGGTTTGTGGATTACAACTTCCATTGCTCGACTATCTTGGAACTAGATACAGAGTACGGAGGTAAATCAATGCCACGCTACGTTGCCTTTTGCCTTGGACTGCCACGCAGGATATGCATGAGAAATTTGACAATTAGTGGCGCGAATGGAATTGTCAAATGCCAAGTTAACCGGCACGACTCAAGTGACAAACCCACCTCAAAGCAACCTCAAGTTAAATCATGCCACTCTTTCTCGACGCCTCTTTCTATATTCTCGCCCCCCTCCTCCATATGGAGTTGAAACTCAGGTGCGGTTTTGCGCATTTCCATTCACACATGCGCAGGTACTGAATTAACGGCACCTTGATGGGTCTAGATTCAAAATATTTGGTGCGTAGAATAAGAGTATGGAGTATGAAAAAATACTGTCTCTGTGGCGAAGGTTGCACAATGAATATAGCGTATCATCATCTACCTTGAGAGCGCATGACACGGCTGGGCAGTCCGAAGATGGCGGTGTGTTTTAAGCTCGGTCACGATGCGTTCGCTACTCTTTGAAGGTAATCGTTTTGATATGCAGAAATTCTTCCAAGCCCCACTGCGAATTGAAGTGTCCCCAGCCGCTACCCTTCACACCGCCGTGCGGAAAGTTTGGCTCACTATGCACGGTCATGGCGTTGATTTGTACGCTCCTGTCCCAGGTTTTTCAGCATCCAAACACCGCAAGGAAACCAAGCACATACCCGCACTCGAGCCTTCTTGCGATCCTCAGTCCCCGCGCCAAATCCCGCGTGAAAACGGCGCCGCCCAGCCCAAATTCGCTGTCGTTTGCAATCGCAATCGCCTCCTCCTCATCTTGAACCTCAATCAGGCTCACGCTGGGACCAAAGCTCTCCTGGTGATACAGCGCCATCTGCGATGTCACGCCGTCTACCACAATCGGGCGCAGCCTGGTTGCACTTGGCACCCCTGTGTCAGGGTGTGGCTCTTCTGCGGTATGATCCCCGTACAGCAGCGTTGCTCCCTTCGCCAGGGCATCCGCCACGAGTGCCCGAGTCCGCGCGACCCCCGCGCCCAGCGCGAGCACCGGCGCGGGGCCGGACGCGAAGCCTGCTACAGTCCTCTTCAGTGCTGTGCGGAACTGGTCGGCCACGGCTGTGTGGACGAGGATTCGCTCGGTGCTCATGCAAATCTGCCCTCCATGCATGAACGCGCCCAGGGTGCACTGCATCGCAGCGAGCTCAATGTCCGCGTCGTCGAGGACGATGGCTGCGGCCTTCCCCCCCAGCTCCATGAGGCAAGGCTTCAGCGCGCGGCCTGCGGTGGCGGCAATGATAGCTCCGACGGCGGTGCTGCCGGTGAAGTTGATCTTCCGCACCACGGGTGCATTTATGAGACGCGTTGTAATCGCAGGGGCATCTTCGCGGCAGCAGTAGAGGACGTTGAGCGCATCGGCGGGGAGCCCTGCGTCGACGAAGGCGCGGCCGATGTTGTAGAAACAGCGCGGGCTGACCTCAGAGCCCTTCAACACACATGTGTTGCCAGTGGCGAGAGGAAACAGTATAGATCTGACCCCGAGAGCATACGGTGCGTTCCTGGTGGAAACGGTAATTAATGGCATGAGCGCGATAATTAACGGACATACCACGCCGCGATAGCGAGGACGACGCCGTATGGCTCCTTCAGCACGAGGCCACTCGTCCCCTCTTCATTGCATGTCGGGATGCTGCCTGCGATAGCGCTACACCTCCCCGCGGTGTCACGAATCAGTTCTACGGCTGCTGCGAGCTCAAAGATGGCATAGAAATCGGCAGACCCTGTCTCCTGTTGGGCCTGAAGACTTAGCCCCTCGGCGCGTTGCTCGAGAAGGTCTGCGGCATTGAGCAGGATATTTCGGCGCGTTGTGGGCTTGGTTTTGGACCACGAAGGGAACGCAGCGCTGGCAGCCGCAACGGCGGCATCAACGTCTTCCGAAGAGGCAGATGAGCAAGTCCAGATGGTTGTGTGAGACAGCGGCGAATCCACCGGGAAAGTCTTTGACGAGGTCTTGTCTTGACCGTCAATTATGAGCGGGATTGTATATGTCATTGTGAGATAATGAACGCTTGAAAATTCGCCCACACCTTTATAGCATAGCTCACGGCGAAGGCGCGCATCGCGGGCGGTCTGGGACCTCCTTGAAACTCGTCCCCGGATCGGTGTAGCTTTCCTACGCGAATTTATGTCGGCTAATCATCCTTATGAGTCAATCACAGGGCCCAAATTGGGATGTGGAGTTAGCCGAGACTAAGATGAAAGCCGCGACCACAAGCGATGAAACAGCGCAGTGACCAGTCGCGGCTCGCGGGCAGAGAGACCACTGTCGCGAGTCCGACACAAGAGATATACGGGGATTCAGAACCGACGTAAACGAGCTTCAACTCAATAAGACCAAGGGAGACATGTCTCATGAGCGGGTGAATACCAAGTAGAGGACGACATCACACCACTCACCCGCGATAGGTCCGAAGGGCACAGCCTTGAGTCAGGGACAAACTCGTTGCTGCAACATTGCAAGAGAAAGAAAATGAAACAAGAAGTTTCTGTTCAAGATTGTGAACCGGGCGGTATAGCGTAAGACGCGGCGCCGAGCAGACCTGGTGGCGGTGACATGGAATGATGGCAGTTAGCAAAATGAATGACGCCGAGCAGACCATACTATCACCGGCCGACCCTGAGACGGAAAGAACACCAAATCAGTCAAGAAAAACTAACCTGCGGTCGAAGGGTGAGGATAAAATGCTCCGGCGCCATCGGGAGTTTGCGTCGGAAGGGTACTCGGTACCGATGGAGATGCTCCGAGTCAGAAATACGACGACAGTTGCGACCGGCGATACTATTCGTGTCAGGGTTTACTAAATGAATGCGAGCAATACGTCGTGATTGCGGCAAACTAAAGCGGGCGACGCGTGCCAAGTTTGGACTGATCACGAAGGCAGCAATAGGCGCATTTTGGGACCGAATGTGGAAATGAGGGTCGGAAAAGATATGGGCATGAGCACAGAAAAAAATGCGCAGAGTAGCCAGTACGACGGCTGAGTTAATTTAGGAGGCTCCCCAGCGAGCGAGAACATGGAGATCAGCGCGCCGGGGGTAAGTCCGTGCCAACCGCAGGTAAAAAGAAAAGTGTGACGGTTGCTAAGCGTGGCTTTAGGATAGCAAGATTCAGCGAGCAGCTCGAAAACGAGGTGAAGGTAGAGAACAGAAATGGGAATTGTGGCGGTGTTGGCTCGTGATCTGACTTCCAGTCTCACTCGGGCCGGCGGTCCGCCAGTTCAATGATCAATCTTCTTCCCAACCTCTTTTGTTGGTCGTGTCTCGTCTCGATCTTCTCTCACAATCCCACTCTTGTGGCCCTTGTACCATGAACTCGCAAGTCCCCGAAGTGACTCACAGACTCAAGGACTGCTGAAATAATTGGATCCGGCGCTCGTCCGCTATCGACGTTCGAATGGAGAGTGACGTTTTTGGCGTGCTAAATGGCTTTCGCCCGCGCCAAATGGCCTGTATAAGGCGGGGGTGTGAGTTTTGGTGTGATCACCCGCCCCCACCCGGCAAAATGACTTGCAAGCCATTTTGTCGGCTGGGCACCAAAAATAGCGATTCTGCGAGTATATTGAATATGGCGGCACAGGCGTATACGGTGTTTTGATATATCAGAGCACCGCTGATCAGCGGAGACCAATGATATATCAAAGCCGCTAAACCAGCGGATGTTCTGATACATCAGCACACCTTTCTGGGCCACAACCCCGCTGCATGTTGGCCGCTCCCGCGCATGCGCTTCCCGCCATTGATGGTCCGTGCACATGGGCGCATCGCTCCGTCCAAATTGGGCGTTTATTTACATTTGTTACTTCCCAATCGTCCTCCATCATCGCTCTTCCTCCTCCACCACACTGGCTCCCCCTGTCCTGTGCACCCATTGCCCCCTCTGTGCCTTTTCTATGCTATTCTTCCGAGGCCTCGCTACTCAAATGTCGCTCTTTGAGCTTTGAATGGCTCTGATTCCCTCGGAAATGATGCTGCGCTGGCCACGCTCGATGGACGAATTTTCCCCAAAAGTTGCATCTACCGGCCGATTGTGCTGAAAACTCGCAGCTCGCGTCTTCCACATTCAATATGGCGTCTCCCAAAATAACAGCTCCTCAATACAATCTGAAAGCTCACAATTGACCTCGCTTTCCCTGGAATTTATGCTCGCATCCTGATATCCCCTGGCCTCCAGTTCCTCTCCAAATTCACCAGAGCCATGCACTGATACCATATTATCTGCCACCGAGATTTCAGCGCCACCTGCGGCGCACCCTGCCCGCTGCTGCCCGCGTACCCGCCGTGACTGCCCCGAAAATTATCCCGGGACCGAGCGCGCTTCCTGTGTTCCTACACACCCTTATAAACCATGACGCATGCATGCGCTGCCCGCCCCCGGCCCCGCCGCGCTTCCGCTTGCTTCCCTGCCCCCACCACTCGCTGCCCTGCCCTTCGCCGCTTATTCCGCCCGTCCGCGCCCTGCGACAGGCGCATCTCATTGCCCCAATACGTTCCTTGGGGTGCCCCCCATGCGCTGCGCACGCGCCCGCCGCCCGCCACTGTTGCGCTGACCCTGCGCACGGTGCCCGGCCCCGCTGCACATTACATACCTGTGCGCGCCCCGCCAGGCACATTTCTGTGCCCCAATGCGTTATTTGGGATGCCCCCTAGGCGCCGCGCACGCGCCTGTCGCCGCTGCGCCGACCCTGTGCACGCTGCCCGGCCCCGCCGCGCATTGCGTACCCACACACGCCCCGCCGAGCACATTTCGGTGCCCCAATGCGTTATTTGGGCTCTTCTCAGGTGCCGCGCACGCGCCCGCCGCCCACCACTGTTGCGCTGACCCTGTGCATGCAGCTCCGCCAGCCTGCCGCGCATTGCGTACCCGCTCGCTTTGTGTAGGGCTCATTCTGCGACTCCAATCGCTTCTCTGGTATGCTCCTCCAGCGCTGCACATGCCCCCACTGCCCACTGTTACTGCGCCAACACTGCCGACGTGCCCCCGGTGCCCCACGACGCTCCCCCCCGGCCCCACGACACTTTCCCTGGCCCCAGGCAATGCATAGCAGCGTCCTCGCCGTATACCGCACATTCCCTGCATTTGATGCATGTTCCGCTCGGCCCCCACAGCGTAATGTCTGCGTTCACTGCCTGTCTTTCTCACCGTGTCTGTCTAGCCGCTGCTTTGCCCCTTGTATTTTTTTTTTTCAACAATTATTTTCTTGTGTAGTCACATTATTTGTTCATGTACAACCATCCAAATGCCATTTCTATCTCTTTTTTTCATGCGCTAGTGGGTCACGAATAGTCGTGCGTCAAGTCGAAGTTTTCGCCAAGAGCCGTCAAGGCACGCTGATTGTCTGCCGGATGCCCGTACCGAACTTTTGGCAGCGCTTGGCACAGTGTCTTGGCAGGCACTTGACAACTTGTTGCTGACAAGCGTGCGCTTGGCGGCACCGTAACAGACAAAACCATGTCGATTTCCACCAACTTGCTTGTATAGTGGAGATCTGCGAGCATAAATGAGATTTGGAATGATAACCAATTGCGAACATCTACTTAGTTCTGAGACCTTGAGACGGAACAAGAAGTCGAATAAAGTGTCCGGAAAGTAGCCTGAAACACAGTGGAGTTATGACCCAGTCTCTGCGCAATGCATATTTTTCCATCTCAAATTTATTCTATGGTGAGGGTTCCCAACTGTTGGTGTTTTTGTCATTGCCTAGCCCTGTAGACTCTGTCTATGATGATAGAACACAAATATGGCGGATGTTTTGCGTTTATCGAACTCGTTTTGCATGTTATGGCGCCAAAATCGAGGTTTTTTGATAGCGCTGTCTCAACATCTTGTATATGCCAGGAGAATTTTTCGCCAATAAATTGGGCTTGCTATTCTGAAGAGATTTGTCTCTTCACAACTTCTGGGAAGTGGATGAGAACATTTTGCGAACATGAACATTCTGTTACGGCGCCAGTAGACGCCCATCAAGCGCCCGTCGGGAACATTCCGGTACAGTGACCCGGTGTGACACGCGTGATCTTTCTGCCCTACACCACGACCACCTTTTTGCGCACCAGCTCCTGGAAGGAATCTGTTTGGACGACGAGTATTCCGACTTCATCTAGACCCTCCTCGGCACGCCTCCCCGCCCTTTCTTCTCTTTTCACGGCTCCAATCTGTTGCTGCAGCTAGCTTGTCGACCTTACCATCGAACACTTGTGAATACTTCATGCTTGGCCCAACGCCCCCCAATCTGGTGTATATCTTTTTTCCCACTCCCACCTAGTTTTCTCGACCTCTACCCCGATTCGTGGAATGTCCATCGCTCGAAAAATGCACGATTTTCGGCAATTCTGATGGGTGCGGAGAATTCAGGTAAAGATGGCAATGGGACTTATTAGCATGCTTTTTGGTGCGTCGTTTGTGATATTCGAGTTTTCCAGGTGCTCACATGGGATACTTGGGCTGCTGTTTGCAGTGCACGGCATTTCTTATATGCCACGTCACCTGTCCGTGCGGGCTGCCGCGGGCGCACTGCATACCCCTCATGCCGTCCACCTCTCCCTGCATGTACCGAAGATAGCTACGCGCCCGCTGCACACATCTAGCGTGGCCGCTGTAAGCGCAGCCGCGTATATTGCTGGATGTGCCATTTGCGCATGCGCAGGTCGCGGCAGGATTCGCAACAGCTTACGGAGCAGTGCAGACACCTTCTGCGACTCCCACAGGGCCGGTTGACGGTGCCCATGGTGCGCGCACGCACGGCGCAGTGCTCCGCGCTGGTGTGGCCGCTGGGGGCAGGATATGTGCGCGTTCTCGTAGCGTCGAGGCCTGTGGTAGCTGCGGAGGACCACAGGCACTCGCTGCGAATCATACAGAGTGCGTGCAAGGGTGGGCGGTCGGACCATCGCTATTAGCGGCGCCGCGAGGTGCAGAATCCGCGTGCGCGCTGCCCCAAGTTCTGCACCGCCCAGCAAAGCGTCGGCGCCAGCTGAGAGCCCTGCGAATCGGTGCGAAGAGATGCGCGACATTGCGAGCAGACCAGACCCAGGCACAGCGAGATGTGCCGGTGCCGGCGATGCTCCCCAGTGCAGAGACTGCGAGTGCACGTCGCCGGTCTCCACTGTGGCCCCCGGGAACATGCCGCGACCTCTCACAGACCCGGGCAGGCGCTTGCGCGGGTGGAGCAATCCCCGGCCGGATGCGCGTCGCAGTAGTGTGCGTCTAGCGGGGGTGCCAATGCGCGGCGCAGAATCCAGAATCTGCCCGTGAATGCTCCTGAAGGGCACGCGATCACCCGGACAGCACCGCCGGCACCCTCTGCCCCCCGTAGATTGGCGCGAGCGCATGAGTGCGAGGCTAACAGCCACTGGTCAAGCGCCCGCACTAGCAATACCGCGGGGGCGAAAATGCGTGTGTGCTGCACCAGGGGCTCCGCGGTGCCTCGCAATGTACACTGCGGGACCTCGACGAGTTCCCCTCTCCACAGCGCGTCCATCATCGCTCGAGGATTTCGTGGATTGGAAGGGACGCAATTTATATTTAAATCGTGTTTTTAAGCTGCCATTTGATGTCTTTCGCTCCCTACTTGACAAATATATATTCGTTATATATCAGCTATGCACCCAAATTTTTTCGCGAATTTTCCTGTATTTTTGTGGCCATCGTCGTCGACGACAGGCAAAGATTTGATCGCATTTGATGGCAGCGTCCAGCACATTTGATGGATGTCGACCAAATGCGGATGTTCGCCGTCGTCGTGCAGCACAGCGACGGCTGCCCGAGACAATTGAGTAATCATGGGCCCAAGAGACCCTGCGATGATATATCAAAAGTGCCTCTAAGCTAGAGGTTTTTATATATCGCGACTCTGCGCTAATCAGAGGTCACTGATATATCACTACGCCATACTAAGGTGGGTTTTTATGCCGCAAACGCAACGGAATGGCAGAAAACGCTCGAGATGGCCGTGTTCTAGCTTCAGGACACCAAAAATCACTTTATTTTGAATTTACAGCCATTTTTCAACCATTTCGTGACCTATGGGCCAACTCGACAGCCCCCCGCGTGACGCGTGACCTCGACCAAATTTCGACATCGACAAGAGGGTGCGTGACGCGTGACTGTCGATTTGAACGTAATGATACGGTAGATGAACCCTCCTTCAATTTACTGTACTATTTCGACCACTTGTTCAGGTGACGGTGACATTCAATTTTGTTTGATGTGTGCAAAAATCGCCTTTAATCAAAAGAAAATTTATCGGCCATCCCGGACGTCGAAAATGACAAAATTTGTGAACAATTGGTCGAAATAGTACAGTAATTCCACCCCTGAAACTCGTTCAATGTCTGAGGCAGTTGCACCTTCACCTTTCTTGGTTGTGCTTTCACACCAGCAACTACCGAATTTTGGTCCGCTTTCTTACTGCTCGCGCAACTCATGGCTCTCACCTCGAACGTCACACGCGTGCGAGAAAAAGGTCTTTTACACCGCCCATGCGAGGAGCCTGTCCGACCCAGCACAATTCAAGGAAGGACAAGAGAAGCATCGAAAGAGAAGAGTAGAGAAGAGACACGAAGGAAGAATGCACAACGCACAACGCAGATGTATCATGTGGTTTGCGTCCTGGTCCAAGTCCAATACATACTTATCTGCCAACGTGGATGATGATGTGTTGTTAACCCTGCGGTTTAGGTTCTCCTCGGTGAAGTACAGCATTGATTTCGTATTGTCGCGCGCATCATTTTGTGTGGGTAGCTGTTTCTGCAGTTCGTGCCCATGTTCAACCAATGTTCGGCAAGGGCGGTCGCCGGCCAGGCACAGCTGCAACTACGCGAGGGTCCGCGACGGCGAGGCTAGGAAACAAGGGTCTTGTTCGATTCCCGTGAGGCTCGGTGAGCGCGGGAACGTGGAAGCCTGTGGAAGCCCGGGTCTTGCTCGTTTCCGGTGCCTGTTGCTTGCTTCCGCTGCTTCTTGTTATGGGCCTGAGCACAAAATACTCGCAATCTACTGTCCACTCACTCACTCGATGTCGGGCTTGTTAGAGGTTTGATTACTCCGGTCGAGGTGCGGTAAGAGCTCAGTACGAGGGTAAGAAAATATCGCGTTTGTGATGGTACCGGTACAAACGCGTAAAGGACTGTACAGTACGCTCGTAATATTAAATACTGGCTGTCAAATCCAATATGGAAGTCATCCCGGCAGCGCGCAAGCTCGCACCGTGGAATACTTCTAATAGGGCTCACCTGAGGAGAGGGTGCGTTCCTCACACTCGGAGGTGACGGCATAGACAGCTTCTGCCCTAGAAGTGGCAACGACCGCGGGGTTCGATCAATCCAGTTCTTTATTCGGTTCTCAAACCAGCGGAGCGCAGAAGGACCCTGGGCACTGCTCGGGAGTCGGGGAACCGTACGGCGTACGCCCTTATGAACAAAATACTTATTTGGGCTATCTGGCAGAAATAAACAAGGACTTGAAGAAGGCGGGCCAGATGCATCACGTCCGCTGCCGAGGCTCAGGTGCGCCTCTGTCTCCGTCTCGTCATCCCCGGCGTCTCCACCGAGCGTATATATTTTATTCCCTGCGTTCTAATGTATTGTCTTCCGCGATTGTTTTCCGGTAGAAGTGCAATTCAAAGAGCATATCAGGAGCCTGAGGTCCGGTGGCAGCGCGAAACTTGGCCCGCGTGCAGAAACGGTCATCTGCAACTAAATATCAGTGTCGAGCTGTTCTGCGGCACAGAGAGCGGAGACGAGGGTACTTCTTGCGACCCTGAATGTATCAGTAGCATGTCGTTTTGGACGAAAATTTTGGTTGATTATTGCTTTGGAACCGAGTGAACGGAGAAGTAGCAGGAAAACCTTGATGGTGATCTTGTAGTAGCCGTACAGGTATATTGTCAAAGAACCTGCCTGGCGTTCTTTCTTTGAGATCAGCTGATTTGGGACAGAGGAAGACAGAAGCAACAGTACGCACCATTTCCAATTTCAAAAGAGATGATTCATTTCATAAAATGTGATAATTTGCGGAAGACAAACCATACACCAATGCCGCGCAGCTGCCAGCGGGGCGCTCGTTTCAATCATCCTCATGAACTGTACTGCTTCAGTAGGGATGCGGCGATGATGTCGTCTTTGTCGTTTTGGGGAAGCGGCCTCGTCGAGCCCGGAGTTCCGCTGGAAACAAATTCCTTTCGAGAGTGTCCTCTCAGATGGCCAGGTCAGCCAAGTACTGAAAGTTTGGGTTCATTACTACTGGTAAATCCAGGCGGAGCTCGTAAAGAACAGGGTACTGGAGGAGAGGATGTGAAGGAGCAAGTTGAATTAATTCTGATTGGGAGTTTTGTACCATTCTGGGTCCTAGTCCTGGGAGGAACAGACCCGTTGCTCCCGAGTTGAGTAGGAATTCACAAAGAGGATCCGGCACCGGAGAGAAGGATCTGACCAAGCTAGTCTTCACTCACTCTATGAAGTGATAGAGAGAAGAGTCTTATACCGTTCTTTCATCAATGATTCCAAGGTTCTTCGTAAATATGTCGGGCGCAGAGATCTGCCAGTGTGCAAATGGTCAGCGTTTGTACATCTTCTGATGTTCAACATGTGCGATAGTTGTTACTTCCGATTCTGTACAAAGCCGGTACATTCCTTCACGAGTTGCAACCTATATGTTTTGGCCTCATCGCGTGTCGTTACAGATTGAGTATACGAGCTCCAGTGGTAGATGAGAGAACAGTGAGTTGGGACTCTTCGCTCCCGAGTCCCGCCTCTAGTGTTTCGAGGTTCCAGGTACTCGGCGGGATGTTGGTTGCAGACGGAGTCGGTTTGATAGAGGGATCGACGAGGAATATGGCGAGTATTTTCCTGTGTTGATAAACATTGGGCCACGCGAGCCCGCAACCAGCCGTTGCCTAAAAGGATAACAATGAAATCGGAAAACAGGAAAGAAGTCGCCGTACAATTAACCCATGTTCTTGACGCAATGGGTGTTCTCTGGCCAAAAAATTCAACATAGTTCAATTTGTGACTGTCACCCTACCGTTCAAGCCCATACAAAATATGCATGACCAAGTCATCATCCCGTTGGTGGTATGTCGGGGCACCTGTTGTGACACGGAACTCGAGGCGCAACTCAGAAAGAATTTCCTCTTCTTAGGACTGGGAGGCATTCAGACGAAATCATCAACAGCGACAGCGGACGCACGTAGATTCCAGAGGTTTCGGCTGAGCCAAGTCGGAGCAGCAAGTTCGACCATAGGCAATGCAGCAAAGCGATGGGTGAGCCAAGTCAAGAACCTGGCCTTTCGACCCGGGATGCCAAAATCGTCGAGGACATCCTCGAGCTCAAGAACCTGCAGCACAGAGGCGATCAGATACTTTGTTCGAAACCAGGCAGTCAGAATACCATATTGCATCGAACCTGTGTCCCTGGTAAGTATGTAGTTATCTGGGGCTGCTGTTTTATAACATGCGTCCTACCTCCATGCCACTTTTGGAATCCGACAGCCTGACGTATCTGGCTAGTTCAGTGAAAACATATTTATCTGGAAGGTCTCCGCGTGAGATCTCGTGTAAAGATGCAACGCAACGCAACCTTCTCACCATGTTCGGCGTCAACATTTTCTCAACATTGGGACTCTCCGGTACTGGGCTTCACTGAACATCAAATATATTAACTGAAGCTGAAATCCGAGTTCAAAGTTAAAATATTAAATCAAACCGGAAGGTAAAACAAGTAAAGTCATGGCTGCTCGCAAAGTGCCTCCCGTACGCCGCCCCGCCCTCCCTGCGCCTCCGCCAGTCCGCCCACTGCAAACCCCAGCGCCCGCCGAGCCCGATCACATTCGCCGCCGACCCGCGGCACCGCCCCATGTCGCGACCCCCAACGCCAAGCCGTCGTCGTCCTCTGCCTCCGTCCTCGACACAGCTTCGACGTCCCCCTTCGGACACGCCCCCCCACTCAGACGCCAACAACCGCAGAAACGCGCACCGCACCACCGACACCGACCTCGAGGACGCCATCCTCCCCCCACCGGCACCCGCGAAGAAGCGCACCGTCCTCCCCACGGCGAGCACCGCGCCGAAGGCCGACCTCTATGTGCAGTTCACGCTGCTCCGCTTCTCGATCGGCCAGCTGCTCGAGGAGGACCTCCCGCTGAGCCTCTACGACATGCAGGCACAAGCTGCTGGAGCTGCACCGCGCGGGCGTCGTCGTGCCGTTCCCACGCGTGCACCCCGCGTGCTATCTGGACACGTACTGGGAGGGCCGCATGCGCGTGCTAAGGATGCACCCCGGCGAGCGCGAGCGCAAGGAGAACGCGTGAATGCACAGACCCACCTGATACACACGCTTGCGCTCGCGGACCTGGTGCAGCTGACGAACACCGGCCTCCCGCCTACCGCAGCGACCAAGACCCGCGTCCTCCTCGCGCGCTTCTCCGTCTCCGCCTCATCCTCGTCCTCCACACCCACCCACCCAATCTCCACCCTGCACCCAACCTCCAAAACCCACACTACCACCCACCCGCACACCCTCGCCCTCTCTGTCCCCTAGCCCCCAATCCCAATCTCACCCACCCCTCACCAGCCCCAACCCCTGCGACCCCGACCCCCCTTGGACGCCTCCTCGAACCTCTCCTGAAGAAGATGAGAAAACAAGTGGAGAGGGACCCGGAGTATTCGGTGTTTGAGATGAAGCACGATGCGGGTGAGCGTATTTCGTTTCCTCCCGCTATGGTTTTGCTGCCGCTTTCTTTTCATTGTTTTAGTTTATGTCCGGATAGGTCATAGTCTCTCCTGACAGACCGAAACTCATAGCCTTCATTTCCTAGGAGGTGACGGCGACGGCGCTGGGGGAGTCGGGTGTCAAGCAGGCTGCAGCGGTGCCTGAAGTCCGCCGGCACAGCATTTGATGCGCCTATGCCGCGACGTGATGTCCGACGAAGTCCGAGCTTCTGCTCCTTCGGGAATCAGCTCTCGGGCTCTCTCGGGCTTTCCCGGAGCGCCGATGGACGGCTGTCTGTCAAGATCTGCGCTTCCGCTTCGACCCGAGTATGAGGAATGCAGCTATTGCTCCGCTCACCTCTTGCAGCACTGATGGCAGGCACCGCGCGCCCAAAGATCCACCGGCCGATGAAGCTAGTGAACTGTAACTGAGCTCAGCACTTCTCCGCTTCCCATCTCGGCTGGCAAAAACTGGGAAATCGGGACGTAACAAGCAACGGCAAAATTACGGTCACGTCGATCTATATTATGAGAGACGACTCATTCAATTTACCTCCAAGTTCCCGCTCGAATCGGAATGCCTGTACCCGGCGGCTGGCGTCTGGCTTAGCCCACACAATGCGGCTTCCTCGAAGCTGTTCAAACCCCGGATGAAGGTATGTTAGGGCTTTCGCCGTGCTGCCTATCCCTGGCCTACTCTCCTCTGGTGAACTCCTGACATGCATTAGTAACAGTGAAACAATAACATCTGTCAATTTTAGCGCCGGTCATTTTACCCGCTGACGAGGACCACTTTAAATCGCTTGCACAAGCGCTTGCAAAATGAGTTGCCGGTGCTCTCCTCTCTCCCTCCCCCATCCTCAGTCCGTCATGTCGATGCATCTGATGCTGGCCACCAGCCTCTTGGCCGCTTCAGTTGTCCAGGGCCGTTCTGCCTTGGTGCGTCCCATAACTAGTTCTCTCTCGTGTGGCGTCGACCTTAAATTTCCCTAGGAATACCGCGCGACTCCGCAAACCTATAGTTCGTGTATCAACAAGAACGATATCGCCATGACTTTTGTGAGTAATCGGTCTCAATGCCCATGACTTTTACTAATATTTCCTAGGATGACGGTATCTCCAGCCCATTGGGATCTGACTACCCTCATTCTAACAGAGAACAGGCCCTTATATTTACCTCCGCAACATCTCTGACCAATTCACCGCTGCGGGCGCAAAGGCGACCTTTTTCATGAACGGCAACAACTGGGACTGCATCTACAACGCCGACCGCATTTCGGACGTGCAGTATGCGTACGCCGCTGGGCACATGATTGGCAGCCACACCTGGGCGCATGGAAACCTCGCAACGTTCTCGGATGCGCAGATTGAGGACGGCATGTACCGCATGGAGGAGGCTTTCTCGCGCATCCTCGGCATCAAGCCCGCCTTCATGCGACCGCCGTATGGTAACACGAACGCCAACGTCCAGGCGATCGCAGCTGGACGAGGACAGAGTCTCGCTATGTGGGACACGGATACTCGTGATGCGGATGGTAATACTGTGGCCCAATCTGAGGCGGTGTACAATGGTGTCGCGTCGGCGAAACCCAAGAATGCGTTGATCCTGCAGCATGAAGTCAAAGGTGTGTATTTCGACTTATTTTTTGCGTCCTTTTTCTGAGCACATGCTTCGATAATCAGAGACCACGGCCATAACGCTCGTTCCGTATGCTATCAAACTTTTCCAGGGCCTGGGTTACAACGTGAGGTTCGCTTTTGTTGAACGTCGGTCATCTTTATCTCACCATCCTCCAGCTTGTGACAATGGCAGAATGCCTAGGCGTCGACCCGTATCAAGCCATTGGAGTTCCCCAAACGGAAACCGTGAGCATATCCAATTCCTCAATCTTTCTAATCCATTCTCTAGGCCGCATGGACGTGCGACGGTACACCCCAGCCCGGGGATGGCTGTGGCGGCGCTGTGACATGCGAAACTGGAACGCCCCTCTTCTCTTCCGCGTCGGGGTCTGCCCTCACGGGAACACCAACTTCTCCCCCGTCCAGCGGCCCAGGCTCCGCGACGTACACGGCAAGTGGATCACAAACATCCACAAGCCCAAGCCCGAGTACAACTGGGAAGACGGGCGGCGCGCGCGCACTGACTGTGCCTGTGGGAGCCCTAGTTGGGGTTATGGGTTTGATGATACTTCTGTGATCTTGAGACCAAACGGACTATCATGCATAATCACTTTTTTACGGTACTCATGTCTTACGAACGAGATGGATGGACTCTTGGTTCTTGGACCCTGCGTAATCACTTAATATACATTGATTTAATTACTGTTCGGAATTCCAAATCGTTCCGAGGGATTGAAGAAGGTCATCATGTATTCGATCTTCCCCTCATCTTACCTCTGAAAATCGAGATCGTTAGAATTTATGGCCATTCGGAGCGCCTGCGTATTGCGCTTAATAATTGGTCGGGCGGAGAGATTTTCTTTAGTACGCGGCAAAATTAGCTATATATGTTGGGGGTTGTGAGGCGCCTCGCACGTAAGACTCTTGATGGGCGCCCATTGCGGCTTGAAACGAAAACCCACCCATATCTATCTATACAACCTCATATCCGTGCTCCAATATCATAAAGCAGGTCTAGGAAATCAACTCATTCATAAATAATCACCAGTTGGAAGAACTCCAGCTAAAATAAGAAGTTGCATGAAAATGCCTGGAAAGCGGCCTACATCGCAGTACAAGTTTCACTCCACCTTCCAAACGTGTCTCTCTGCCAACAAAAGTTTCACTAAATCTCGTCTTCTACTGGTGCTGGGACCATAAAACCTTGTGCTACTACAATCTGCTACTTCCCCTCACTCCGTTTTTCGTACTGCTGGTCCCCAGAAATTTACAGGTGGGTTCTCAAACTGCGATTGATGGATAGGCTGATATTTCGCCTCCTCCCTTTCCCTCCAACTTTGAATTTGAGCAATACCCTGGGTCCAGGTGAGCCTTTGGGTGGTTTCAAATTTCTTCTAGCGTGTGTGCAACATGAGGTATGCTCAAGCCATAATTTACTTGGAAAACTGACACAATCTCACTCGTGAGGGCATCCTAACGGTGGATTTCCTTCTCAAAAGGATACGGATTATGTTTGTACACCTTGGGACATCGAGGTCCCAGCCCCCAAACAGTTGTAATCCAATTCTTCGGCCTATTTTCCAACAGGCTGATATTTTACCACCCTGCTTCCTTCGAATTTTAGTTACCGAACACACGTTAGATGTGTGCGGGCCCCTCAGAAGTGTCAAAATGTACATCAGGTGCCTGTGGTTCACGCAAGACCGAAAGTATTGGCCAGAGTTACAGATCCCCAAAATAGTGTTGCCGCGGCTCGGCTCAGCTCGGCTAGTCGATTCAGCCAAGCCGAGCTAGCCGGTAGGCTCGGCTTCAGCTTGCGCTCAGCCGTGTTGAGCCGCTGTTTTCTCTTGCGCCACCTATGCATCGTTGTGCTGCCTCCCTTCCCTCTCGTCGCCCAACATGTTCCTTACACTCTCTTGGCCTATCCTCGCAGGATCGAGACCAACGAGGGACATCTTTAGCCAGCCGACCGAGTGTATGGTGGAACGGAAAGGCGCAGTCTGTGTTGCATACAGCACCTGCATTGAATGCTTTTCTAGCCATATTTTAATCTTCAGACCTTGGCTGACTGGAGCAGCGCTATAACACGCTGAGAGGCGCTACTGCCCCATCTGAGCTCCGCGTCGTTTCTTGCAGTGCCGAGACCATTCGGAGACCATCACCTTCAAGGTTCCATGTGGAATTGGTTTCTCAGCCGCCGCAACTACTCCCAGGACCTCCGACAATCCACCAAGATGCCTGATCTCGGAAACCCCCTTCATTACCCGGAAAAAATTCGCCCTCAGAGCCACCTTCATTACCCGCTTTCGTCCCAGGCTCAGCCAGGGGGGCGTTCGTTACCCGTTTTTTGCCCCAGGGTATGTCAAAATCTCGAAAAAATTCCTGAAAAATCAAACAAAAAAAATTAGAAAAAATATCAAACATATTGAGCCGTGTGCGACGTACGTAGTGAAGCTATTACTCTCTGAGGTCAGGAACATTTGACTCGAGTTTTGTGTATGTACGCCCCAAAAAAATAGCCACGGTCTTCAGGGAGCATAAAAAGTCGTGAAGATGAAGTTTTATTGGTCTGCAGACCCTCCTTTTTTTTTTTTCAGGCCGCTCCAAACCCGCCCTTGTTACCCGTTTTTGGCCCCATGAATCCCAGCCAAAATCGCTCTTCGTTACCCTTTTTTTGCCTCATGGAACCCTCAAAAAATTCTCGCTTGTTACCCGCTTATTAGGTGCCCGGATCAGGCATTTGGCTGGGTTGTCAGAGGTCCTCTACTGCCTCTAGTAAGTGTGCGTGTCTCGCTCGCTGACATCTTCCTTTCCCGTCACCATCCTCGCACACCATTGAAGCCCTCAATTGGCGGACCGGCCGCGACGCCATCACCGAGATCCAGAACCTAATCGGTGCACATCTCTTCGAGTCCATTGCCGCTGCGTTTCAGCGACGCCCAAGCAGCGCCAGCGAGCGGTGGCGGGAGTGGCTCATGAAATAGTGCCAGCCGACAAACGCGGAAAATGCGCTTGGTTCTGCGCCGGCGCCGGCGTCCTGCGGGCATGATAGAAAGGAACAGCGCAAAGGACAGCGTGCAGGTTGCGCATGCGCACGCAGACAATGACGAGGACGGGGGCATGAAAAGAAATATAACACGGTGGTGGTGCATGCGCACGGACAATGATGGACGCACACCCGCCCCCCAGCCGGCGGAACGTGGAGGGAACGTCGACCGCATGCGAGACCCGAGACCCATGGCACGCGTATTGCCCCACCCGCGCTAGGTAAAGAGGACCAGAACCAAGAATAAAAAGAAAGATGGAAAGGAGGAAAGCTGAAGCGACGAACACAAAGAGAAGGAGGAGGGGGAAAGCAGATTGATGCAGATGGAACAACTGTCGCTGCAAAGGAAGAGAAGGAGAGAACCAAAGCAAGCCGCCGACATGAACGGATGAACGCGAACGGGAGAGCGAGGATAATATGTACCCCGTTCCCGACGCGAGGTCAAGGAGGGGGGGGAAACAAAAGAAAGGAACGAAACTGAAACCGGGACCGGAACCGAAATGAAAAAGGAAACAATAGAGAAGCCGTATGGTATGGGGTCCCTATCCGTACACGAAAGCTGAGGGGCAGCCGGCCAGCGCGGATCGAGCGTGCATCCTACGTCCACCGACACGGGCCTCAAGGATGACGACGAGCATGGGTATGCGCGGCTCACCACGACGTGGAGAGCCGCGAGCGATGAGCGAGCAATATGGCCAAGGCGGAGGGCAACGACGTCGGCAGGATTTGGAGCAATCGACCCAGGCGAACATCGATGGACAGCGACGCGGACACACCCAACCTTAGACGTGGATTCGTAGACCCATGAGCGAGAGCGGGCAGTCGTAGCAAAGAGTCGTTAATTATGGGGAGCAGCAAGCAGCAATAGAATACAGTAGCAGGGTGTACAAACAGACCGAAGCATGAATAATGATAAGCAGGCAAGGAGGGCTGGTGGTGAGCGGGGACTGCCAGACAGTATTAGGCAATAGTCGGAGCGAGAATACGGAGGCAGGCTACGCACCTCAATCATCGCTGCTAGCCTCCTCCTCATCGTTGTTGTTCTCCTTCTCGTCGTCGTCTCCCTCGCCCGCTTCCTCCTCCTCCTCTTCTGCGTCGTCCTCCTCCTCTTCCTCCTCGGACTCTTCGGCCTTCTTCTTGGGCTTTGCCTTCGCCTTCGTCGTGGATTTCACGGTGGGCTTGGCCTTGGACGCGGCCTTGGCTTTCGGTTCCTTGGCAGCCTTGGGCTCCTTCGCGGCCTTGGGGGCGCGCTTCACGACGGGCTTGCCGCGGTTGGGGTTCTCGTCGGCGTCGGCCCATAGTTTAGCGATCTGGATGGAAGGGCGGGACAGGGTCAGCGTCGGGTTGATGGCAAAGGGAAGAAGCAAAAGGCGTGGTGGCAAAAGCAAAAGAGCGCGGTGGCAAGACGGAATGGTGGCAACGAGGGAAAGCAAAAAAGGAAGAACAGGAAAGAGGAACAAGCACGCACCGCAGCCATGCCCTCCTTCTTCCGCCCGGGGTTCTCCGCGTTCCACTTGGGAAGGTTGGTGGCGACGAAGACGTTGTACGCCGACGGTGGGCGCTTGGCCTTTTCGGTACCGTCTGAGACGCGACGAGCGCGATTCGAGGGAGAGAAAGGGAAGAAAAGGTCGTCAGCACGAGAAGAGTATGTAAAGGAGACGCCGAACGCACCGTCATTCGCCTTTTTGGTCTTGGTGTTGGCGGTTTTGGTGGCCGTCTTGGTCTTTGTCACTGCATCGATCGCAAATCGCATTAGCATCTCTTCGACAAGGAACGCGTTAGGCACCGGTCGCGGTTTTGGCCATTGCGTGGAATAAGTAGAGCGAGGGAAGAGCGAGCAGGGAGATGGTGGTGGTGGTAAGAGTGCAGAAGGGGTGGGAACAAATTTTCGCGTTATAAACCATCACCGCACAACAGAGCCACACATCGCGTGCGCGCGTCACGGGATCGTATTGTTGGTAAATAATCGTCAATACTCAGGCGCGCGATGGTTTCTTTTTTCTTTTTTTGGGGGGACGGGTCTGTGCGGCCGGATATTGATGATCGTAGTTCGTAATACTTGAAGGTTGTGATGATCTGTAGTTTCTCGCAGAGAGACGCTTCAACCAAATGATCTCGTAAGTACCTTGATTTGATGAACTGATCATCTTGACATTCACGCACGCCGCTCGAGTGCGCCAGTCCCGACATCCTTGAGACGGAGGGTGAATTCTACGGCCCGTAAAATGACGCGGAGAACGTGGTCACAATTTTGAGATGGCTCACAATTTTTCAGGCCTTGGGCGGTTATCACCCCAGTTTATAATTGTAGTATGATATATACTTAGATGTTTTTGAGATTTGAGCATATGTATAAGTATTCAGACAGGTTTCTAAGTCTTTGGCGCGTTGAATGGTGCAGCTACTTCAAAAGGCGCAAGTATTAATATTGATTAGCTGCGAAGAAAATACTTATGTACTCCTAAGGATCCAACCGTTGTCATTTTTACGTTGCTCCCCAACTTTTCGGCAAGTGCGCAGCGTCATAAAACCGTCCCCGTCAAAGCTTGGATGAGATCAAGTGCGCCGGTGCTCGTCGGGCTGCTCTTCGCAGCGTTCATCAACTTTGTTTCTGATCATGAAGTGTCGCTATTTCCTGGCACTAATTTATTGTTGCACTTTTATCAACGGCCGACCAAGAACGATTCCCTTGAACTGCGCCATCCCTTACGATCCACTAGGCTGAGATCCAGCTCTGATATGAGATAAAGTTGGTTCACTTAGAGATGCACGGGCGGCGAGTCGACTTCGGTCCCAAACCCCAACTCATTATCCCCATGACGCGTGTACCGTACACGCTCCGCGCCTTGCCGCAGGCGGATTTGCTGCTTTAAATAGAAAAAAAATATTTATCCGGTTTTACTTGGAGCAAATCCGGATCATGTCAATTGCGACCCAATCTATAGTACGTGCATCTTTGACACTGGTAACATGTGTGCTATTTGGGAGTACGATCCCAGTTGTAGGATACTTGAGTCTTCTGTTTTGATTCACCCTGCGCGACCTTGTCGTTTACTATATATCCTGATAATTAGATAGCATCGAGAGAAAAATCCCTCTCGGGCGCTGGGATACCACAAGCTCCACCTAGATTCCAAAGCATTTGATGCGCAAGTGAGCGAATTAGATGGGGGGCAAGATTCTCGAGGGGGATAGCATCCTCGCCAGCTTTCGGATCATAATATTATGACACTGTCTTGCTAATGGTGCTCGGAGGTCGTCCGAAAAGAGATGAAAGCTCATGTCACGAAGGGCGGGAACTCCCAGTCGAAAGATCAACCGGTTCCGAAATGACTCCTCCCGGCGGGTCTTAGAAATCTGAAGGTGTATTTATCAGCATCCTAGGTGAGTCCACGCCATTTTCGTCACTTCGTTACTTCGCTTAAGTTCGGGAATCTTCGTGACTTTGATGGGGACCTGTGAAAGTTCGTCACATTGGCATGTTTTTGAGGAAGTTCGTGAGTTGTTTGATACACGGCAACTGCTCGGTGCATCACGAAGTGATGGGTATCAGCAGCGTGCCGAGCATAGCCGGTTAGGTTCGGGTTAGGTGGTTAGGAGTTTGGGTTAGGTGGTTAGGGTGGTTAGAGGTTAGAGGTTAGAGGTTAGTGGTCAGTGGTTAGTGGTTAGTGGTTAAGGGTTAAGGTTAGCAGTTAGTGTTGGGGTAAGGTATCTATATAAAAAAATCCGCCCGGCCTTGTGCTGAAGGAACACTGATGGCCGATGCTTCCGGGTTTTGGAGCGTGCTGAGTTAAATGACGAACTTTCACAGAAAATCATCAGAAGTACTATTTGGGACCACCTACTTGGCCACCCTACCTAGTTGGCCACTTGGAAGCTAGGAGACAAGGGCTTGAGAATTAGCGCCAGCCATATTGTAGGAACAAACTAGGACCTCGAACGCAGGTTGAGACCAAATTTCGGCCGAAAGTGATGGGTTGATCAAAAGTTATGGCATCGGAGATCAGAATCCGAAGGGTGAGGACATCAATTTCTTGCCATCAGACAGCTCACCCTTCTTGTTGCCGCCATTTCTCTACCAATTCTTTGTCGACCCATGGCCTTTTGGGCCCGTTATGACCCCCCGATGCTAGGTTTTGTTTCTGATGTCACTGGAAGGCTATTGGGCGAACGGCTCTCCTCTATGCTGTCGGGAAATCAGCGCAGCCTTTTTCGGTCAGTCATACTGGCCACCCTCGCGGTACGTGACACCGTGATGCTATAGGTCTGAAATCTCATAAGAGGCCTCTTACTATCCAATACCTCATCTTAAAATAAATTTCAGAATTTTATCTATTCAACCCCCCTAGCGCTATAGTCCGTTATCCGGAACGAAGTAAATTTAATCTCGCTAATAGTCGGATTTTTTGCTGGAACTGCGAGCATTCTGGAACAGAGTTGGGTGTCTAGGTATGTCTCAATACTTCCCATTAAGCAAAATGGATCTTAATTTGGCCCATCTCGGCGCTTTTTGGCTGGTAGGACGCACGTTCATTTTATCACCCCGATTTAGGGTGTTCCCCATCGGTCGGAAGCAGATATTTCGTTCTTTTGCATGCCTCATATATACATCACAACTATGTAAAATAGTCAATATAGCCCTCCTCTTTGATTCAGAGTGCAGTTAGCCGCCATTTGAGAGCTTAGCACACCATTTAGCGGAGTGGCCAACTAGCCTGTTATTTGGCCATGTTGAACTGTCGGTCAAAATGAATTCACTGTGAACTCAAATGGTGAGATATTTGGGAAATTGAGGTCTTGAATCCTTCTCACGATGCATACCTTCCTTTAGACATAGTTTGGCTTTGGTAGGTTGCCTGGAACCATCGAGGATTAGGCTGAAATGCTTAGGTGGCCAACTACCTGGTCGCAAATAGTAACGAACTTTCACAAAATGCGATCAAAGTGACGAGGTTTCACGAAAATAAGCGAAATAAGCGAAGTAACGAAGTGATGAAGGTGGCTACTACCCATCCTAGGTAAAGCAGGCGTTTTTTTGTCTATTACCAATCTCACCAATTTTACAAATCCCGAATGACTGCTTCCCCGCCGTTTTGGGCCTGCGCAAGACAGTATAAAAAGTGACATATGTCCTCACCATCTTCATCTTCAGTGTCCTCCATGCGTGCCTCAATCAGATTCCTTAGCGCTGTTTCCCTCAGCTTGACGGTCGCTGGGCCTGCTTTGGCCAGTGAAACCAATTCTTCTGATACTACGCCTCCCCGGCCATGCATACCACACCCGGTCTCTTCCCTTCGGCAGCAGGAGATTTTCTACACCTTGGTGGACGAACTTTACATCGCAAGGTAAGCGGTCCCCCTTACATCAAGTCATTGGAGATTCCTCCACATACTCACCATGTATTTCCTTCACAGAACCGTCTCTGAGGCCTACACTCATTTCATCGAGGACTTCATCAACCACAACCCCGCGACTGTGGATGGAATTGCGTCGTCATTCGCCTTGGTTGAGCCCCTGTTCACGAATTCGAACATCGCGGTCAATATCCAGATCCTGCACCAGGCTTTTGTGGCGCCATACGGCTGGGTCCATTACAGGATTGATGGGTTCAACCCCGAACCGACGGCTGTGGTGGATGTGTATCAGTTCAATGGGTCGTGCGTTGTAGAGCACTGGGACATTATACAAGAGAGGCCGGTCAACTCTACGAGCTCGCACCCACTGTTTTAAAGTCGTTGACATTTTTTGTTGCGCTGCCAGACACTTCTGCAAGGAAGCAGATAATATATTGCCCGACGTTTACCGTCGAAACGTCTAGCGCAGAGAAAACTGGAACTCGTGCCCTGGAGCTGTATGAACGGTAGAAATTATGAACATCTTGTAGATATGTTACAATGCAAAAATCGTTTAGAAATAGAAGATGAACCTCCGCTTCGCTCCGGAATCCATGAGCATGAAACACAGGGTATTTCATTTCTGTTGCATGTCGCAACTAAAGGAAGGGAGTGCAACAATTACTTGTAGGAAATTCAGAGTCGATTATAAACCAGGAAGAAGAAGGCTATTCAGGGTGGAAAACAAAAAATCAGAACCAGCAGTAATCTATGAGGCTAAAGAAATGATCAGAATCCCAAATCTCAACTTGGGCGCGCGGTGGTTTCTTTTTTCTTTTTTTGGGGGGATGGGTCGGTGGGGCCGGATATTAATCATGAGCAGCTAGAATACTTAGATTACAAAGGAACTCTGTGATGCGATAGATAATTTCGGCGGCTGGGCAAATTTCACTCCCATATCGCACGCGAAATGCTAAAGACCAGTGCAGGTTGAAAGGTATTATGATGCGCGGCCACAGTATACGTATTTCTACCGCTTGAGGCTGCAATGAATATGTACTTAGGGTCGAATTTTTGTACATGTTTCCCAGGCAAGCGAGGGCTTTGTGAAATTGATGAAATTGGAGGTTTGCGATCATATGCATGTTGGTGCGTTTACTTAACTCTTTCCAAGTCGTTGCATGGTCATTTGTTCAAACCAGTACCCTCTTTGGTGTGGGTGGGGAAGCCAGGAAGGGATGCCTCCACTGAGAGCGACACGCGCAGAGCGGCGTCCGTGGTCTGCGGTAGGCTTGAGGAAACCAACTCCTTTCCGATACAGAGCCTTGGTTGAGAGCGATTTCTTGGGCTTGAAATTCGACGAGAAATCAGTAATCCAAGGTGCTTTCGCCTTTCATGGCTTTAGAGCACAGAACAGGACTGAGTCAGTAAGGTTGGAAGACAGACGAAGGAGGGCTCTCAACGAAGACTTAGTTTCCCGTCACATACTGCTGACTGCGAGTTGACAGCGATATATCACTGCGGGTTGACTATGATCGCTGCGCGCAAGGGATCAACCAAGTATGGTATCATTTATCGCTCAAAAATTGAGCTGTAGATGCCCAAGTTGGACTATCGTGTAATACTGATGATCTGATCAACTTGACATTCACGCACGCACGCTTGCAGTCCCGACATTCTTGAGGCGGAGGCTGAATTCTACAGCCCGAAAAATGACGTGGAGAACTGTTACTTATAACGTCATTTTGAGATGCCCACAATTTTTCAGGCCTTGGGCAGTCATCACCCCAGTTTACAGTGATATGATATATATATATCTTGTGTTCCGTCTCAATGTTTTTGAGATTTGAGCATACGTATACACTCCGCCGAATGGGATGTATCAGTGCGCCCGGAAATGTACCTGACACCAAGAGTGTCAGAGAGCGAATCATAGTGACTGGAATGGTACCTGACACTCAAAGAATAAGTTGCGCTGGATTGAGCCTGACACGGAGTATGTCAGAGGCAGGATCAGCCGTCCCGACATTACCCGTGTCAGTAGCCTCGAAACGGCTCCTGACTTTCTTATTGTCAGGAGCCATTTCGGGGCTACTGACACGCCCTGTGTCGGTGGCCCTGACACTTTCACGCCCCATGTCGGTGCACCTGACACTGTCATGCCCCGTGTCGGTGCACCTGACACTGTCACGCCCCGTGTCGGTGTACCTGACACTGTCACGCCCCCGTGTCAGTGCACCTGACACTGTCACGCCCCCATGTCAGTGCACCTGACACTGTCACGCCCCCGTGTCAGTGCACCTGACACTGTCACACCCCCGTGTCAGTGCACCTGACACTGTCACACCCCCGTGTCAGTGCACCTGACACTGTCACACCCCCGTGTCAGTGCACCTGACACTTTCACGCCCCCGTGTCGGTGCACCTGATACTGCTCCTGACACGTCCAGTGGCAGGAGCAGAGTCAGTCACAAAGATTTCGCGCCTGACACAGGTAATGTCGGGACAGCTGATCCTGCCTCCGACATGATCCATGTCAGGCTCAAGGTCAGCGCGACTTATCTTCTGAGTGTCTGGTGCAATTTCAGTCGCTACAATTCGCTCTCTGACACTCTTAGTGTCAGGTACGTTTCCGGGTGCACCGATACATCCTATTCGGTGGAGTGATAGGTACTCAGGCAGGTTTCTGAGTCTTTGGGCTGTTGAACGGTGCAGCTCAACCTCAAAAGGCGCAAGTATTGATTAGCCGCGAGGAAAATACTTATGTACTCCCCATCTGCCCCAATTCCCGCGGTCAGACGCCAATGTGCCCTGCCTGCCATTTGAGCCCGACAACGTCTGGAACAGGAAATTTATCAGATTTCATCACCCCTTTATTAAAATTAAGCCGCTCTGTCTGAAGCCATTTGAAACTCCGCTGCTCATCTGACCTTTGCTTCGATCCGACATTACCCCCTTTATTCATGTCTTCTCATGACTCATGTCTCACGCTCTTATAACATTACGTTGTCCGTCCGCCTGTCCGAAGCCATTTTAAACTCCGCTCAACTTATTTATGTCGCAGGTTCTCCAGGCCGGCACCGTTTATTGTTTCACCAATTAACTTCTAGCTCCGCGGTGCCGTCCTCTGCCGCATTAGGCCGGCCGTTAAATAAACTCCGACATATGAAGTGGCAACATAATCTATCTGCGCATTTCGTCGGACGGTGAGTAACAATGGTCAGACTTCTCAGTACTTATTCTCCAGCTGATATAATTCTCAATATCAACTTCCACAGTGAAATGTTGTGCCCAATGGAAGGGGATGCGAGGCCGTGAAGCGGCCGAGCAGCTGTTTGTGTTCATTCGACATTCAGTCGATTAACGATTAACGTGCTTACCCCGTTCGTTCAAGACGTGTCTCAGTAGCATGGAAGGTTATATGGAACCTTCGTGTAAACCGAGTCATCTTGTCCCCAGACAGGGTTCCATCTGAAATGGAAGTTCACAACCAATGGCTGAAGGCTGTAAATGGCGCACTCCAACGGGACCCCCTACTGACGACAAAATAAGATTTGGACCATTGGCCTTCTCCAAACAGATGGTCCTAAATACTTGGAGTGGCCTGCTTATGGATGAAGACTCACTGCTTGGCAGAAATTGCTAACCTCGAGTTCGGAGTGCGTACCTGAGTCTGAACCACAGATTGCACGGCAAAACCTCAATTTCTGAGCGAAAAGATTTCTCATAATTCAGCCATCCTTAGGAACAAGCGCGAGGAAGATCTTCATGATTGTCACTGAGGCCTGTCAAGCAAGGCAACGACGAGGGCCAGGACGGATGAGGGGAATCGGAGGTAAAAAATCAGACATACAGAGTAAATGGCATAGGAGGAGGATTTGGAATGAAGGACCATATATAATGGAGCGGCACAGGGAACATGCAGAGGCGACGGCGTCGGAGAGTGAGTACGAAGGAGGGTGAGCGTGCAATGGGAGCAAGAGGTAAGTAAGACGCTTGGGGTCGTGTTCGGATCAAAAGGGCTGGCTATGCACAATACGTATACGCGGCGCGAGGCGCGACAAAGGCCATCAGGTCATAGGTTCCCAATAAGCAATCTCAAGGGGCACAAATGGTGAAACAGCCAAGAACATTCGCGAGCAGGGACTCCGAGGATATGGCTACCATAGCCCGCAGCGGTCAGCTTAAGAGGACTCAGCATCTTAAGATCGATGGTTTGAAGATCAAAATAACGGTTAAGTACGGCCGTATCTTTGGAAAACCCATCAACTTGCCAATTTGACGGTTCCTTCAATGGTACTACACCGACGGATCAGCTCTCTCGGATCGCCCAAAATGATTCGATTAGGTCCAACAGTTGGTAAGTACTTCAACTCGATTCAAGCTCGTCCCCAATGATCTGGGATGCATCAAATTCAAATGAGTGCTGTATTTGTGCCAAAAATCCCATATTCCTGAACGTTCCGTTCCTTCTAAATTCTAATCCCCCACACACTATCGGTCGGTCTTGAGTCACAATTATGATTCTGGCTTGTGGGTTCGCGCCCGCCTGTCCACGCAACCATGGTAACACAGCGGGAGTTGCACAGTGAGTGGGCGAGTTCTGATGCGGTGTCGAAGATTTGCCACGTTCACTGACTGGCTATAAATCCACATTTCTTGTAATTTTCACCCCATTCACTTTCACTTTCTCTTTCATTTTCACCCATTCACTTTCTCTTCCATGTGGTCTTTGTCGCTCTGCCTTCTTCTTGCTGCGAGCATACACCGATCATGTGGACTGGTTGTGCCGAGCACACCATTTTCTCTTTCGGCGCGGGGTCAGCCAAACGTGATGACCTTGGAAGCAATTTCGAACCTCAACTTGTCGCATAGCCTGGACCCTATTGACATCCGGGCATGTCCCATCTCTTTCATGAGGTCCACAAACTCATTCCCACGTAGTATGTCACCAACATTACCGTCAACGGACAAAGCTTTAGGGTACTCATAGGTGCAGTACCTCCCCCATTCTGTCTTGGGACCTGTGTGGTGATACGTCCTTTCTTCCTGGCCATTTACAGATTCAGGGAGCTCCGACTTGTGGTTTGTGTTGTTTTGCATGTGTGCGATGCGTTTATCGACTTGCGGTGGATTCACAGGATTGCACCGCCCAAAGATTTCGCCTTCAATAACACGGGAGTATCCATATTCGACGAATACGTCGGTGGAGACGTCAACGGCACCTTAGGGGTGGCGACCGTCGAGCTCGGAGGATACTCGTTTGGCAGTCAAGGTGCATCGTGTTCGTCTGGTGTTACGAATCTCTGACCTTCCTCGCCAATTGTAGCGTTCAACAATGCGACAGTGGTTCGTAATTCTTGGAATCGTTGGATTCAGCCTAATAGCATGTCAGGTATCAGTGTCGGGTACCACTGACATCGGTCTTGATGGCCTCATGGGTTTATCCTTCGAGAGCCCGGATGTATCGTCGATCATGGCCACGTTTTCGGCCCTTGGCCAGAATCCCAACCTCGGCAAGCCCTTCTTGTACAACATTTTCGATCAGACGCCAGCAAAGAACAACTTCATCGGCGTCTCGCTGCCACGTACGGACGACCCTAACGGTTCGGCGACGGGGTCGTTCAGTATCAACGCGGTGGATCCGGCGTACGCCCCAGCTGCCAACGCGCCTTCTCTCCCGCTTTTCCCCGCCAACGGCCTCATGTGGAGTATCCTTTTGGACAGCATTTCCGTGGACAACGTCACTGTCCCACTTCTTCCATCCAATGTTGCTGGAACACCGGCTGGGAAAGTGGTCGCATTGTTGGATACCGGCACACCGACCGCCTTATTCCGTCAACAGCAGCTGGACGCAATCTACTCTAAAATCCCTGGCGCAGTGAATGCGACGATAAGACCAGGGAAAACGGTGTGGACCATCCCATGTAACACGACGGCGAGCCTCGCTTTGCACTTTGGGTGCGCTTTCGGCCATCAAATGTCCCAGTTTTTTAATCGTCATTACAGAGGTCAGGCCTTCCCAATCCATCCCCTCGATATCTCGAGTGTCGTCCTCAACTCAAACAACACTCCCGTATGCGCAACTCCCTGGGACGCTAGTGATGAGGCCGCTCCCTTCGACATCATCCTTGGGGACTCGTTCATGCGCAACTTTTACACCATGTGCGTTTGGTTTTGCTACGCCCCTCGTTCGGTTCTATTCTGATCACGGTGCAGCTTCAACTTTGGTGACACGTCGCAGACGCCGACAGTGAACTCCTCAATTCAGCTTCTCTCCCAGACAGACGCCGCAGCTGCGGCCAAGGATGCGGTTCAACTGCGGACAGCGTTGCTCGCCAACTTTTCGGCAAGTGCGCAGCATCAAAAAACCGTCCCCCTCAAAGGTTCTGGAATGAGACCAAGTGCACCGGTGCTCGTCGGGCTGCTCTTCGCAGCGTTCATCAACGTTGTTGTCCAGAGTTTATGATCATGAAGTGTCGCTATTTCCTGGCACTAATTTATTGTTGCACTTTTATCGACGGCCGACCAAGAACTATTCCCTTGAACTGCGCCATCCCTTCCGGTCCGCTAGGCTGAGATCCAGCTCTGATACGAGATAAAGTTGTTTCGCTTAGAGATACACGGGCGTGGAGTCCAATGGTTCAATGAGGCTACCATCAGGGATTGATCAATCTTGGCAAGTCACGTTCCGCAAGTACTACTATGTGTTCAACCCCAATC
Source organism: Mycena galopus ATCC 62051 (assembly GCA_014925785.1). Classification (NCBI taxonomy): domain Eukaryota; kingdom Fungi; phylum Basidiomycota; class Agaricomycetes; order Agaricales; family Mycenaceae; genus Mycena; species Mycena galopus. The sequence continues at coordinate 1,648,277 of WIQG01000013.1, read as the reverse complement.
CGAGTTCCGGCCCAAGACATTGAAAAGCGTGGGTCAGTAGTCAACTTTACGGTTCAAATACGCGGTTCCATTTGTTTCTCACCACGTCCAAATCCAGCTGAATGTGTTGTTTACATAGAAAGAAAATATTTATTCAGTTTCACTTGCGGCAAATCTGGATCATGTCAATTACGACCCAATATATAGGACGTGCCATTTTTGACACTGGCAACATGTGTACTATTTGGGAGTACGATCCCAGTTGTAGGATACTTGAGTCTTCTGTTTTGATTCACCCTGCGCGAACCTTGTCGTTTACTATATATCCTGATGATTAGATAGAAAAATCCCTCTCGGGCGCTGGGATACCACAAGCTCCATCCAGATTCCAAAGCATTTGATGCGCAAGTGAGCGAATTAGATGGGGGGCACGATTCTCGAGGGGGGTAGCATCCTCGCCAGCTTTCGGATCATAATATTATGACACTGCCTTGCTAATGGTGCTCGGAGGTCGTCCGAAAAGAGATGAAGGCTCTTGTCACGAAGGGCGGGAACTCCCAGTCGAAAGATCAACCGGTTCCGAAATGACTCCTCCCGAAGAGTCTTAGAAATCTGAAGGTGCCTTTATCAGCATCCTAGGTAAAGCAGGTGTTTTTTTTTTCACCAATCTCTCAAATTTTACACATCCCCAATGACTGCTTCCCCGCCGTTTTGGGCCTCCGCAAGACGGTATAAAAAGTGACATATGTCCTCACCATCTTCATCTTCAGTGTCCTCCATGCGTGCCTCAAACAGATTCCTTAGCGCTGTTTTCCTTCGCTTGACGGTCGCTGGGCCTGCTTTGGCCAATGAAACCAATTCTTCTGATACTACGCCTCCCCGGCCATGTATACCCCACCCGGTCTCTTCCCTTCGGCAGCAGGAGATTTTCTACACCTTGGTGGACGAACTTTACATTGCAAGGTAAGCGGTCCCCCTTACCTCAAGTCATTGTAGATTCCTCCACATACTCACCATGTATTTCCTTCACAGAACCGTCTCTGAGGTCTACACTCATTTCATCGAGGACTTCATCAACCACAACCCCGCGACTGTGGATGGAATAGCGTCGTCATTTGCCTTGGTTGAGCCCCTGTTCACGAATTCGAACATCGCGGTCAATATCCAGATCCTGCACCAGGCTTTTGTGGCGCCATACGGCTGGGTCCATTACAGGATTGATGGGTTTAACCCCGAACCGACGGCTGTGGTGGATGTGTATCAGTTCAATGGGTCGTGCGTTGTAGAGCACTGGGACATCATACAGGAGAGGCCGGTCAACTCTACGAGTTCGCACCCGCTGTTTTAAAGTCGTAGACATTTTTTGTTGCGCTGCCAGACACACTTCTGCAAGGAAGCAGATAATATATTGCGACGTTTACCGTTGAAAGGATAGTGCAGAGAAAACTGGAACTCATGCCCTGGAACTGTATAAACGGTAGAAATTATGAACATCTTGTAGATATGTTACAGTGCAAAAATCCCCCCAGCTTTTAGAAATATTTTCGGTGCTGTCTGAAGCTGCAGCGGCAGACCTCGTATCATCTGAGTTATCAAGTCCGGCACCATATCACCAAATGTCGACCTAAGGCAGAAATACCAGCCAGCGGTCCCAATTTGAGTCCAAAAAATTAAATTCCATTCCAACAATGCGAGTGATGCGATGCAGTCTTGCAGAGCAACAAAGTGGAGACTCTGAGATCATCAACGCGAGTGCCGTTGGCTCAGTTGGTTCGGCATTCCGATTCCGGAAGGTTCAGCTCCCGCATTGTCGGCCACGAAGAGGCCCAATCCTTGACTTTTCTCTCGGCCTTCTCGCTTCTGCAGGTACTGCATCATTGTGCCCAGATATGTAAGTGCTGGGAAACACTTTGGTCACTGAGCGAACCAAGGGCGAGAATGACCCTCTCAATACAAAATTATAAAATGTGTTATTGCTGCACTTCAAGAAAGGACTGGTAGAACTCGGTTCCGAGTTCTATCAGCAAATCCTGCGATGACTCTCACGGCAATCACTCCGACTCCAACTTATCTTGACACTGAAATTGACACTATGTTTGCCAACCCGGGGATACTGCTGAAAGAAGGGACGCAGCCGTCTTTTAGAAAGATAATTATGTCTCTCCAGCACTCCCCCACTCGGAAGTCGACCGAAATAAATCTCGAGAGAATCAAATGCTCTATTTCCGACCAATTCAACGTCTATCCCACATCGGAATCAATCTGGTCTGCGATACGAAGCAAACCTATTCCTCGTCTCTCTCGAAAATTCCTGTGGAAATGCATACACAATATCTATCGTGTTGGCCTCTTCTGGGAGCAAGTACCAAACCTCGAAATCTTAGGAAGATGTTCAGCATGCGAAGCACCCGAGACAATGGAACACATACTGCTCGAATGTGGAAAACCCGGTCAAGTTGAAGTGTGGAGATTGGCTGAAGGTCTATGGCGACTCAGATACTCTGAATGGCCAAAATTAAACTGGGGATTGCTCTTAGGATGTGGTTTAGCAAGATTCCGATCACCGCAAGGAAAAATAATTCCTGCAAAAAATAGATTCTTCTCTATTACTGTATTGGTCTCGATGACGGTAATTTGGAACCTTAGGAATCAATGGGTCTTTGAAACACATATCTCTCCCTCTGCAAAAGAAATTCATAATTGTTGGGTGTCCATGATAAATGGCGCCTTGAGACAGGACCAGTTACTTACTAATATATCCCGTTTCAGTGACCTTGCCATCAAAAAACAACTGGTTTTGAATACTTGGAGTGGCATACTCTTTGATGAAGATTCCCTGCCGGATGACTGGACTAGAACCAAGAGGGTTTTAGTGGGTATATGGCCCATCACACGAAATAGTGGAGTTGGATGAACCATCTCGGCCAGAGTCCCACACGAAGGCTTGAACTCTGTGCGTAATGTCATTTCCTCCTGGATTATCTCCCCGGCAACATTGGGTAAAATCAATTAAATTTGCGGATATGCTCGGAATGCATTGCAGACTGAGTTATATTGCATAACGCTCCAAAAAAAATAAAAAAATAAAAAAGTAAGTGCTGCGGACGGCCGTATCTTTGCGGAACCCGCGAATTTGCGGCCCGCTGAACAACTTAGTTACCGGTTCGCTGATTCGATGCCCAAAATGATTACTTCGGCCTGGCCAACAGTTGTACTTCAGCTGGATCCAAGCCAGTGCACAAGGCATCCTGTATGCATCAACGACAAATTAGTACTGTATCTACCCATGCCGAAACTCAATATTTCCTTCCAGTTCCAAGGCTGTTCGATAACTTCGGTTCCATATCAGTCAGTCTTGAGCCAGCACCTCAGCTCTGACTCAGGCTTGTGGATTCGCGTGCGGCAGTGGTAACCAAGCGGGACAGAGGTGGGCTAGCCGATGTGATTTCCACGCTCACTCACTGGTTATAAATCTACAGTGGTTGTAATTTTTATCCCTTCACTTTCCCCGTAATGTGGTCTTTGTTACTCTATTCTTTGCTTATTGGGAGCCTACACCAATCAAATGGACTTGTTGTGCGGAGCACACCATTTTCTCCTTCGGCGCGGGATCAACCCAACGTGGTGACCTTGGAAACCATTTCGAACCTCAACTTGCCGGGTACCCTGGACCCCATTGCCATTCGCCCATGTCGCTATCTCTTTCATGAAAAGCACAAACTCATTCCTTCAACGTAGTACATCACCAACATTACCATCAACGGACAAAACTTTAGAGTGGCCATAGGTGCAGTACCTCTCTATTCCGTGTTGGGACCTCCGTACCGATATGTCCTTTTTCCGTTTCTGTCTGCAGATTCAGGCAGCTCCGACTTGTGGTTTGTTTTGTTTGCACGTGTGCGATGCGTTTATTGATTTGATTGAATTCACAGGATTGTACCGCCCAAGGATTTTGCCTTCAATAACACGAGAGTACCCATATCCGATGGATACGTTGGTGGGGACTTCAACGGCACACTAGGAGTGGCGACCGTTGAGCTCGGGGGATACTCCTTTGGCAGTCAAGGTGTGTCGTGTTCATGTGTCCGTACGGATCTCTGACCCTCCTCTCCAATCGTAGCGTTCAACAACGCGACAGTGGTTCGTAATTCTTGGAACTGTGGGGCCCAATCTCAAAACATCTCAGGTATCAGTGTCGGGTTTCACTGACATCAGTGTCGATGGTCTCATTGGTTTATCCTTCGATGGCCCGGGTGCATCGCCGATCATGAGCACGTTGTCAGCAATTGGCCAAGATTCCAAACTTGGTAAGCCCTTCTTGTTCAACATTTTCAATCAGGCGCCAGGGAAGAGCAACTTCATCGGCGTCTCGTTACCACGTACGGACGACCCTAATGGTTCTGCGACCGGGTCTTTCAGTATTAACGAAGTGGATCCGGCTTATGCCGCAGCTGCCAACGCGCCTTCTCTCCCGCTCTTCCCCGGCAACAACAGTATCTGGAGTATGGCTTTGGACAGCATGTCCGTGGAAAACGTCAGCGTCACCCTTCCCCCGTCCAATGTTCCTGGAGCTCCGGCCGGAAAGTCGTCGTAATGTTGGATACCGGTACACCGACCGCCATATTCCGTCAACAGTAGCTCGACGCCATCTACTTTAAAATCCCTGGCGCAGTCAATGCTACGATACAACCAGGGCTAACACAGTGGACCATCCCATGCAACACGACATCCTGTCTCGCTTTGCACTTTGGGTGCGCTTTCGGCCATCAACTGTGGCAATATTAATGATTACAAGCGCCGCTCGGCCGCTTCGCGGCCTCGCATCCCCTTCCGCTGATACCGGAGTTTAAACGCGTTTCAAACAGGGTAATATCAGATCGCAGTGGCAGGGTCAACTGACCAGCGGAGTTTGAAGGCTTCAGACAGACGGACAGACGTAATTTTATAAAGAGGGTGATTACAGAGGTCAGGCCTTCCCAATCCATCCCCTCGATATCTCGAGTGTTGTCCTCGACTCAGCCAACACTCCGATATGCACCACCCCATGGAACGTCAGTGATGAGGCCGCTCCCTTTGATATGATCCTTGGGGACTCGTTCATGCGCAACTTTTATACCATATATGTTTTTGTTTCCGCTACCCCACCCCGTTCTGTTCTATGCTGATTACGGTGCAGCTTCAATTTTGGAAACACCTCGCAGACGCTGACCGTGAACTCCTCGATTCAGCTTCTCTCCCAGACTGACGCAGCAGCTGCGGCCAAGGATGCGGTTCAGGTGCGGACAGCGTTGCTGGCCAACTTTTCCGCAAGTGCGCAGGGAAAAACTGTCTCCGCCAATGGCTCTGGGACGAGACCGAGCGTGCCTGTGGTCGTCGGGCTGTTGTTCGCTGGGTTCATCAATGTTGTTCAGAATTTCTGAAGTGTCACTATTTCTTGGAGGTAATTTATGCACCTCGTTGCACTTTAATTAAATGCGCCATCCCTTCTGATCCGCTAAGCTGAGTCTGGTCCCCGAACCTGATGCCGACTGCAATCAGAGACGCGACGAAGGCTAGTGCACCGAATTGAAGGAATTGGTGTATGTATCTGAACGCAGTGATTTCGGATGACCCAACGCTAAGCTTCAGGTCATATTCCCGGTCATTCAAAGCATACACCGTATCTAGTGGCGATAGAGGTCAGTCAAATAGAGTGAATGTTGGGAATGAAACGTGCCGAAACACACAGTCCATCTAGCAATTGAATGGATCAACACAACCGACGTATCATCTTGAGAATAGTCATGAGGACAGATCAAGCAAGAGGCACATCTGTGGCGATCTGCCACAGTGGAATCGGGTGCCTGAATGAGGCCGCTCATGCAAGAAAAACCCCATGATTTCTCTGTTAAAGTGGCTTATAATTAAACCCGGGAAGATGCCCCCAAAGATCGTGATTTACAGCGATACCCAGCCACGCCTGAGGCCAGTGAGAGATCCACTTTATTAACGGGTACTGGATTATTAATTCAGTCGGTCACGGGTCACGCCCACCCCTGTCGAAGTTCAAAACCATAACCGAGCCCGGTTCTCAGTCAGCGAAACTGAATTCCCATGTTTCTAAATTTTTTGAGTTGCGGGAAGGAGCCCAACCGAGCCTGCATCTGTGAGGTTATCTGCGAAACTTTCTGAGATCTTGCAGGACAAAACCAAGGGATTCTCCCGTCTTTCCGCAAACTGAATACCTCTCCTTCGGTTTGAGGATGTTCTCCAAGGCTTTCGTCTCTCGGCTCCTCTTCATTGCTCTCGCTGTCTCAAAGTCGCCACTTGCGCCCCTGGAGGTACACATTGCTTCATTTTCACTCGCTACCAGCACTACATTCCGAGCCTACGTCGGCAAGAGTCGATCTCGGCGGATCCCAGTCGGCAGGGCTGCCGACGTCACTTCGGCACATGTCGGCAGAGGTCGACGCGGTAATATACGCGGAGCTAGCAACCGGCTGATTGCCATCGTTCGGCATTGGCTGATGGCGGTTCGCAATGCCGAGGACTTAGAATCCAGGGGACGTGTCTTTCCCTTATTGGCTTTCACTGGAAATCAGTGAGTTCTAAATGTCCACATTTTTGCCAGTTTCCATTGAGTTCCACTGGCTTTTCTGCACTTTGGCAAACTCAGGAGTCCAACTGGATCCCTTTGGATTTCGATGGTTTCCAGTGGGTTCAACCACAATTTATCTCTTTTTACAATTGCTTCTGCGGCTAGCATTGGTATTCATCCGATCTCAGGGTCTTTGAAGTAAATGTACCACCGAAGTTCGGAAACCTTTGTTGCGGGTGCAGAATACGTAGTTGGACCAAGGCCGGAAAGAGATTGAGTTTATCGCATGACACTGATTTCTCGCTCCATCTTCAATAGTCGAAATCAAATATAGAGGCTGAAACACAAACTATACTTTGAACTTCGCACGTTCAATTAGATTTTCTCCTTGAATTTGTCAAAGGATCGCATCTGCTCCATGGGTGCATTTATACCAATTTTGATTGTGAATCATTGATTTGAGTCAGACTTTGAGGCAATGAGGAGAGTTATATTTGAGGAAAAACCTTCGCGCATGCAGCCTCCGGATATACACCTCGGGCAAACTCAGATGTTTATTTGACAATTAACAGTGGAATTCATTGGATTATACTGGGACGGCCGATGAAATCATGAATTCCACCCGTGAACGACGGATGCCGATGAACCCGAACGGGATAAGTACATCGCCAAACCTCGTGTGGCGGCGTCCACCAATAGCCGCCAGTAACCACCGGTGGTCAGCGGCGGCCGCCAGCGAACTTCTTAGCTCCGGGCATATTACGGGACCGACGTCACGTCACAGGCTCTGCCGACGCGGCCGCGGAATGCAGTGCAATATTGAAATTTTGGATACGACAGGCCCACCAGTCCTTCGACGGGCTCGGTATGTTTGCTTAATTTTTCCGTCTCGCATTTGACACAATTATGCCTCCTGATTCAGCGACCCCCTATGCCACAGTGAATGCGTGCGGTAGCGTTCTGAGTTCTACACTGATTTCATTGTCGCACTTGGACCAGCAAACTGGGATGGCGGCGCCTATTGCGGACAGACAGTTGATGTTGAATGTGCGCATCCCTTCTTTTTTCCGCTTCTCAATCACCGACCTTTATTGTATTTGTTTCACAACAGACCAAGGGCCACCGTCCTAGATGTGTGCGGCGGATGCGAGCCTGCTAATTCCATCGACTTGTCACTTGTCCACAGGCGCATTCGCCGCACTGCTTGACACCAACGACGTGGTGGTCTGGTCCTTTGCGTAATCCACGCACTTTCCCTTTTGGGGGCGGCGAATTTGCAAGGGGGCGGCAGTGGCGGCAGGGGGGCGTTACTGGCGGCACTTTCATCGTGCCCGTGCAGGTTGCGTGCAGGCGTCGAGAAATCAACTCACCCCGTGACTCGTTCGCACTTCCGCTTGTTCTTCCCCACCTATTTTCTGTGCCAAGCTTGTTGGATTCAAGTACATGACTACTTCGAAATGTTTCGGTTGGATTACGCACGAGCGACTTGTTGGAAATGCAAGCTTGACCGCGTAGTGATCCTAGCTGAAATACGGCAAGTAAAGTTGACCCACCGCTCGGAGCTAATACCTTATTTTTCCTTACCTTTCTGGTCCTCGGGATCTCCGATTGTGATTCAGTGAGCTTGGTCGCCAGGGCACGAGGTGCTCACTTATAATAAGTGCCGAGCCCCTCGTACTATTTTCCGTCATAGTTACACCAGGAGCGGCAGGAATTCATGTCATCGTTCTTTTCCCACATAGACACGAACATTCTCATTCCCGCCCAACAGCTGACATGATTGATGTAGGGCGGGAACTTTGGTTGGATTGGATACTGGTTTTATGATAGCAGCCCAAGGTTGCTCCCGAATTATTTCTTGTTCATCCCCGCCTCCACCGATCGCAGCCAATGAGACATGTTGTCGTAGAAATAAATACCAGGGAAAGGATCCGGAAATCTCAAAGCATCTTCTTCCAAATTGTGCACGTGATATCTGATTGTTCTGTTCTGTCCTAAAATACATCACGGATGTGTGAACGAGGTAGGAATACCGTCGAAGGAAGTCGGATGGCGTCCATGAAACCCAAATAAAAATCTACTGCTTAAAGAACACGGTTGAGCACAGCACGACGCCCGAATCTAGGTAAGGAAAAATCAGCCCCAATAATCCAACAATAATTCAAAGAAAGGCTTGGGCAGTAAACTTACCTCCGACTCTTGCTGGAAGCGGTGGCCTTCGCCTGGCTTGAGGTAGAGGTGGCTTTGTTCTGCGACGACGTTGACGAGGTTGAGGAAGAAGATGAAGCCGAGGTGTTGCTCTGCGGAGTTTGGGCTCAACCCCCAGGGCTCTATGAAATGAAGTGTTTTGCTCAGCTCACGTTGTTCGAGTTAGAGTTCGAGTTGTTCGAGTTCGAGCTGGAGTTCGAGTTGTTTGACGAGTTCGACTTGAATTCCCAGAGTTGAGTCAGCTGATAGGTCGGAAGCGACAACAGCTGGAATTATACGCACGTTGTTGTTGCTCTGGCCATTGTTGTTGTTGTTCCCGTTGTTATTGCTGTTCCCATTGTTCTATGTTTCCGCAGGAATTCAACCAACATTATTCACCTCCGGAAGGAACGAAAATTACTCACGGTGGGGGTGATCTTGACCTTGACAGTGATACCCTCCTCCTCCGACTCGTTATTCGAATTGTTGTTGTTCGAGTTACTGTTCGAGTTCGAGTTGTTCACATTCGAGTTCGAGTTGTTCGCATTCGAGTTCGAGTTGCTATTCGAGGTCGAGTTGTTGTTCGAGTTCGAATTGTTAGTCGAGTTGGAATTGGCCTATACAGGGAGAGGTGTGAGACTTCACTGTGCCCTTTCTCATTCCAGATGACACCCAAGAAATGGGTAGGGAGAGAGTAGGAGAACCGAGCACTCACATTCTGGTTGTTGTTCGCACTCTGAACATTGTTCGCCTGACCCTTGTGTTGAGCATCAAGTAAACGAATGCAGCCACCTTACTTGACGTACATTGTTACTTTTACCCTGGTTGCTGTTCTGAAATGCGTGCGGAATAAGGTACAGTTCCACCGCAACGAAAATAATGTCCTTACATCCTGGACCGTAACCTGGATGTTGAAACCTTGCACTGCGATGTTGATGTCCTGGCCGTTGCCCTGGTTCGTAGAGGACGTCGAGACCTGGGTGTTGGACCCCTGGTTGTTATTGTTGTTGCTGGAAGAAGCTTGGGTGGCCTGGCTGTCGGACGCCTGGGTGCTGGAAGACGCCTGATTGTTACTGTTGTTCTTGGAAGACACCTGGGTTGCCTGGCTGTTGGAAGCCTGCGAAGAGCTGCTGGACGACGAAGAATCGCTTCGCGCCTATACAAATGTCAGTGAGCCCTGAACTACACGACAGCAATAGAAAATCAAACTTACCGCCAGCGACGAACCACTACCGACAGGTGCAGCCACAACCGACCCAGCGAGGGCAACAATCAGAGGAAGAACGGCAACGTTGAACAACATTGTGGATGATTGAGAGTGAAACGGTATTTTGAAGTGGATTAGAACGAGTGGACGATCGATGGACTAGCCACAAGACGGATTGGGAAGGACGAAAATCGACCGCGGGTCGAATGTGTGATGAAAGAACAGAACAAAAAGTACACTGAGCGAAAATGTGACGTTGCCTCTGGTCTATATAACGGGCACAAAAAATCCCTCCATTGGCCCGGTTCTCCCAACGCATGCAGTCTGCAGAGTTACGTCCGAGGGTAGTGCGTTTCCATCAGTCGTGCTGCGATCGTTTTGTACATATTGTCTTACTAACTTCCCACAGTTGACGTCGGCGAACCCCAGTACGCACAGGTCGCCATGCAACGAACTTAGAAGAAGAACATAATCTGTCCAGATCTGTTCGACAGATCAGGAGGCGGAATAAACTTGGTAGGCGCGCGGGAGCGGTTAGGAGCGGTTCCGATTCTTTGGTAGTAGGGGGTTGCTGCTGAAAGCAACGAAATAGAACGCCATCTCGATCCCCGCTGCACCAAGAAACCACCGCGTTGAGATCTTTAGTTGCGGCGACTTTGAACTTTCATTTCCACGGATTCCCCCAAACAGGCGCTATTTGAACTCGTGGAATTTTCTTTTGGTTCTCATTGGGCTTGCGTTTTTCATGGGCTCAGTGGATGGTAGCAGTGGAAAATCATACCACACAGTCGTGGGAAGGGTAAGGGAGTCTGATCATCAGAAAGCCTTCAAACAGGAGCTGTGAGAAACCCATCTGTATGAACCGGACCAATACGGGAATGAATAGGAATTTTTACGAAGATTGAATACTGAGAGCGGCTATTGGGCTTCACGTCTCGCATGCGCTCGACACCCGCGTCTTTTTGAGTGTGGAATTAGTAAGGATATGGTACGAGCAATTAATATTATTTATAGCTTGTGCCCTGGTGGTGGATACCGCCGGCGAGACCAAGGAGACTGATGAGACAAGGAACTCATTCTGTAATGGATTCTGGTTCTACAGGAGAAAAACGGTATACATATGTGGCCACACAGCACAAAAGTTGTGGCATAGACGCCACCAACAGCTATTGCACAATGCCACAATACGACGGACGGTTAAACGGATCGATCCACGATGATGTTATAATACGTCGTGTCTTATGGGATCTGTGATTCTTCCGTCTATGGCGACTTGATGGCGAGGGATTCTTCGACCGACATGCCCATTTACCCACCAGTAGCCGTACAACGACGACGCACTACAACCGAAGACCAATGTATGGACTCTGGAGCTGGTCCCCGCCGGCGCCCCGACGCTGTCTTGAAGAACTCTCAAGTAGACTGGATTTCAGTCCTGCCCGAGCTGAGCAGAAAAAATAAGCCTTCACATGTCGTTACTCTCGACGATGCCATCCTCTCCATTGGGGGATAATTACGGCAGGTGGATATCACACTGCTTCCCCGATTGACAGCATTTCAGGATTCAGAGTGCCATGACATTGCAAGAGGATTCACGTTGCCTCGTGCGCCGGAGTGAAGAAGATCGATAAATAGATTAGATTGAGTATTATAATTCAAGGAAGACACAACCCCTTTCCATCTCCCATCGCTCACTCATCAGACTACTTGCGATCTCTTGTCATCTCCCCGAGCCCAATATCAATGCCCACCTCGCTGTCCCCGCAAGACCGTGAAAGTGAAATGCCGCCCGACGCGAATCTGAGCGCCCCAGAGGCATGGGTATTGATATTATGAACCGTCGACCGCGGCCCAGGAGCGGTTGTCGTGGACTCGCCGGTGGTGGTGTCTACAGCCTGCCCCAGCCCGACGCGCACGATGATCAGCGTGGGCACGATGTTCTGCAGTAGAACACCATTGAAAATAGGCAGAGAAGGGAGCCAAGGAATGAAACGGATACGTACTACGAGCTGGCCGATTGTCCCATGGGAGAGATACACCATCGTATTGCGAGTAAGAATTCAAAAGGATCAACATGTTCGAGGAGCATGGTACGCACGGCGGTCGAAGATTGGACGGAGAGCGCTATGACCTGGAAGATGAGCCCGCCGCAGTAAATCGCACCGGACTCCAGGCTATCCACACCGAGGTTAACTGGCGTGCAAAAGGGGTTAGAGGGAATTGCGGACATTATGGCGATGGCGGCGGCGTACTGCGGCGTCAACGCCGTTCCGAAAACAGCGCGTTGTGTGCGCGTGACCCACCAGATACGACCAGCTAAGCACGACCAAAGAAAATGAGATAACAATTCCGAAGAAAATAGCTCAGTGATGAAATTATAGTGCGATCCGAAACATACCGGTGAGAATCATCAAGGCAAAATTGGAGAACAAATTGAGCGCGAAAACAATACGCGGGTTCAAATGATACGGGCCATTAGTATTATTTTCTTAGTCTTCGTCGTACGAGGTCACATATCCGGTGGCTCGGGCGGCCGGTCAGCCAGTTCAATAACGAATCAGTATGCGCGAGCGGATGTTTTACGAACCTAGTGTTCCGAGCATGAGCAGTATTGGCACCACAATGAAGACTTTCGATGGGCGGCCCCACACGAGGTAGCATCGGTAGATCTGGGGGAACTTATAGAAAGTTCTGATCAGCGACTAGGGGGGCGCACCAGAAGACCATCGGTGAGAACGCTGAGTTTGGATTACGCTTCAAGTCAGTAGATTCTTGTTGGAAAACCAGAGAAATAATTGCTAACATATTCGGCACCAGCACGACGTCTTGTGCAAACACCAGTGACCAGTAGAGGCCTTCGATGCCAGTGGGATGCGGTGGGATACCAAGCTGCCCGTTAGTGATTGCCATATGCAATAGACGCAGCGGAAGCGATGTCGTCGCGATGTGGAGGGAAAATTGCGCTGTCCCCAGGAGCGCCATCACCGCGGTCAGAACAAGGAGAGTGCTGCGCCCGGCGGTTTTGCGGTAATACAGAAGATGCATCGCCATGTAAAACAGAAAAATGAAGCCCCCTGAAGAGCAGGGTCATTGAGAATAGAATGGGAGGCGGATTTGAGTGCGTACCATACAACAGGACATCTATCTTGCATTCTGTCAACGAAGGTAGGGGTGGGATACATCGTGTAGGAACGTACTATTGCCGTGCAGACCTCATCCTGCATATTTGCCCAATAATTATCGAAAACAGAGGGGATCACCAGGTAGGCCATTGAGTTAAGGAAGAGAAGAGAGGATAACTCCGCAGCTTTATGGCCGCCTCGCAGGTAACAGGCTAAGCACGAAGGAAATCTGGCTGCCACATGGTCAAGGCAGTTCCCCGCCGATCTTGTAGGTAAGACTCGTTCCAAACGCCAGACGATGAGAGAATCTCGGCGTATTGTTTTGGACAGAAGCCCTCTTCAACGTTCAGGGACGGTTTATTGAAAGAAATGCGAGTCGCAACAGTCCTCCCAAGTAACGGAGGTTCGCCGGAGTACTCAGGCTGAGGCGTAACATCACGTAAAGAAATGCCAGCACAGGATTCTGCATGTGGTACTGTTCGGTCGATGCTGCTGGAACGACGATGCTGAACTTGAAGAGCCTTCAGGCGGCTGGAGTAAGGCGGCTGGAGGAAGGACGACGGCGAGGGCACCAGCACCAAAACCCGGAAGACGGCAAACGCGCGCACTTGTCAGCACCTATGTCCACACGCGCATCGTCGGTCTTCCCTCGTATCGTGACTCGATGCAGCCAGAAGCCAGATGCACTGCCACTGATCGGCATTGACACTTTGATCTTGAGTCCTGACAGCGGCGTTATTCCTAGTATCATGGGGATCCCACACGGGTTAGTCTCCAGCCAAGTAAACGTGCACCCGAGAACTTATTGCTGGAGTTTGGCGGTAGTAGAGACCGACATCGTGCTAATCGGAACGAAAACCTCAATTATCAATCCACAAAGAGACGAAAATTGTCCAACTTGGACCGCACCGTGATCCCAATGAAACCTTAAGAAAAAGATGGGCGGCCGAGGCAATAGAGATACATCCCCACACCCGTCTGCATCGAGTTCGTGGGGCAGAAGACACAAGTGGCGATGCCATATATTTGGCGGATACAGGACTCATCAGGAAAACCGCAAGCCACTATGACGGCTATGCAGCACTAGCCGAGTGCTAGGCGGTGCTAGGCGAGTGCTCCATAGTGCCCATAGTAACTTGCGGTTTTCCTGATGGATATTTAGGATGCATGGATTTGCCCTGTGGTATGTCCTAGAGACCTTTCTTGCATGTTTCTACTTTATGGGGGGAGCAAGCTCCCCCCACTCTATTAAGGTGGTCCGATTTGCGTATCACGTGGAAATCCACGTCTTTGGTTGTGCTTGTGGTCATGTGATACGTCACGAGTCTATTCTCACGATGGTGCTGCAGCGCATCGGGAGTTCATTTCGGCCGAAAAACCCACGGATAATTTCTCAATCTCCGAGCAACAAGGGGCACTCGGGATTATCCGTTCTTTAAGATTTTGCTCATTCGGCAGTGCCCATCACGTTGCATATGTTGGGTTTCTTCTCCATAAGGCTTAATGAGCCTGTTTTTGTTCTTGCGCAGTGCCCTTATGATCTACTACGGACTGCGCCGTCAAATTTTTATTTTCTCTGAGCTGCCCAAATTGGCCTCCCTGGGCTTGCGAGCCAGCTGTGAGCTCCACATCCATACCGGCGCTACACCCCTCAAAAGAGTTCCCCGCATCAATACTTCCTTCCTTCCCCCATCATCGCCGCCACAACCATCCCTCGCTGCTCCTGGTTTATCGCTTTGTAGCGGCCTCTGTTTTGCTGAAGCCACTGCCCTCTCGCTTTCAGTGGATAGATCAAGCCTGCTGCAAGATCCTAACCGTCGGGGCGTCAGGGCCACCAAGAGCGTGTGAGCCCAATCCTCTGCCGGAGCCAAGGCCTTGCTGCCTGAAGCTGCCTTGAATGTCTATTCTGTGGTTCAATATGCTGCTCCAGCTCGAGGGTGTCCGGCCATTCCCTTTGGAAGACCACAAGTTTCAAGTGAACCTCGTCATCGCTGACTGATTTCGACCCAGATCAGCCAGTCAACGTCTGCTAGAAGGGCGCTGTGTTTCTTACACCCCACCTCCTCTCCTTCTGGTGTCTATTACTCTACCCCACCTCCAACACGAACGCTCTGGTTGCCTGGTAACCAACTATTGTCCTCAAAAACCGCAATGCTTTCTGCGCCTCTTCGTTACCGGCTCGCTCAGCATCTTGGTCCTCCCCGGCTATCCCTCTGCAACCAACGAGGCTGAAAATCAAGACCAAGGCCAATGTGGCTCAATTGCAATTCCGCTCGACATTGCTGCACTTTTTTCGCTATCATCGTCGTTCCGTCCCTCAGTGTTCCTCCGCTTCAGTTTCAATAGCATTCTTAACGCGTACAGCACGCCGATCAAGCGCTCCGCAAGACCCTGGCAAGGATCCAGAATGAATACAACTGCTGTGTCTTGCAATCGATCAAATCGCGCCCCCCTGCGCATCGACATTGTGAAGCGCCACCCAAAATTTTGTTGGATCCTCATAATTCCCTTTGACCACTTCGGGTTGATCTGGTAGTCACCGACCGCCTGTGCGCCATGACACTTTATACTGATGGTTTTCATCCTTTTGCTGGTCAGTGCGTCAACTACCCTAACTTTAACTCCCAGCTCCGCTCCCGCCAGCCCATATTCGCCACCCTCAGCCTTGAAATGGGGAGCACACTCAAGGTGCGTTACATTATGTGGGTTGTACTCCAGTGTATCAATTTTCCTTCGGTCCCGTGAACTGAGTGAGCCCAGCTGCGCTATGCGCCATGTGCAGACTTTGGACTTGATTTTTAGTCTTTCCGTGCTCATATGTTCCCTGCTGACTTTTTTGCCTATGAGCTTGCTCATGATGCCGTGCCAGTATCGCCTGTCTCGCTGCGCCCGAATTCTGCACGTCTCAATTTTCTCGTGATCCCCCGAACGATCCAAAATGTGGTTTGGAGGTTCCTTCTTATTTTTTTGCGTACTTCATCGGAAGTATGGCAAAAAATCAGCTCTACCTTGAAGGTAGAGAAATCTCTTTCGCTCAGCACTGCCATTACACTCAGTTTCACCTAAGCCTTCAAAATGCATACTTTTGAACGCTTTCTGTATTCCCTATATTTAATTTATCCTCACCTTTACCTTTGTTTGCCGGAGCGAAGCGAAGGTCCGTCTTGTTCTAATAACGGATAGGGGGTTGAAAAGATTTTTAAGGACCTCGGCCAGACCCCCCCCCCCTTCCCCCCTATATAGGGAAGGAGTTTCCCACGGGTAGCGCCGGACCGCCTCCCCAGGTCATGTGCCCGTGTATCGCCACCTGATGGCCGCTCTCAAGCCGTTGGCTGCCCGAATAGGCCACAGCGAAGTACATTCTGCCCACAGGTCTTTGGGTGTATACTAACCATACAGCATTTTACTGGAACTGAAAAGCAACTCAAATATATCTTTTAGACAACTTTTGGTGCCTATTTCACTGCCTTTAAATTACAAAAATATTTTTGGTGGTCTACCAAGGGTAGTGGGACCTTGTAGACACTCAAGGTGACCCTATACATGTCTCTCAGACCTTCCCATAGCTTCAGATGAGTTTAAAACATCATTTTAGCTTAGTTTGAAATCTACTACAAAAAGATTTTTAAGGCCTTGGTCGGGACCCCCCCCCCCACCCCCTGTCCGGCATTCGAATCCCGAGTGCCCCTTGCCGAGCAATCAAATCCTGATAACTTAGAATAAATCAATGAAATCCTCAAGGCGAGCACGCGGAACTTGCTTCCTCCTGGTTTCCCCCCACCATCCTCACTGTAAAAGCTTCAACTACCTCCCCTCTTTTCAGTTGTAAATATTTTAATTGCTCCAAACTCACTCCGTTTCAGCAGCTTTGATGCATTTGTTGATTAGTGCCTATCTGCTCTTTCTGATTTTAACTTGGACATGTGTGTGCTTTCTTTAGCCTTGACCTCACTTTTCTCACTTCTTTGTAGCTCTGTTGGAATGCATGTCTCCCTTACCCTTCTGGTTCACATTCACAAAAATAGGGATCAAACTCCGCCTAATACTCCTCAAAGAGCTCGGATTGCATCTCAAAGGAATGAGCGGGATAATTGTGTTTTGAGTGAGCTCTCCCCTTACGTATCCGGGTACCGGAATACAAAACATATTTCTGATAGAAACAGGAATTTTCATTTTGGCCCTCTTTCAGGTGCCCTCATTGCACGTGACAAATTACTGTATTTGGGGGGGAGGTACCGTTGTGAGAGCGAAGGCGACGGGTGCGTAGCAGATGGACGGCCAGGGTGGAAGGATAAATGAAAACCAGTGAAAAAGGCAATCAGTGAGTGCGGCGCCAGTGTGAGGTAGTGTGCCTATGTGGCGCTAACAATGGCCGACTAATGGATGACGGGGCATATGCGTGAGAGTGCCTATTGTTAATCGGAAGCCATTATTATGATCCGTACTAGGGATCCCCACCGTACCGTATACGGTTACGGCCGTATAGATTACGGGCCTTTACGGGTCAGGTTTTGGGTCCATACGGTACGGGTACGGGTGTGCCCGTAACCGTAACCGTAAACCGTATTTACGGTCATTGAACGGCGTCCAGCGAGGGTGAGTGACATTGTGCATAGCAGAATTAGCAATTTCTCACCTTTTTAGAGTTGTGCGGAGTGCTCAGGTCTATTCCAGAGCCAACCTCATCGCTCCCCATTGAGTTTGAACAAAACCCGTACCGTAACCGTAACCGTATAGGGCGTGTTGCAGGGCATTACGGTACGGTACGGTGTACCCGTATACCCGTAACCGTAAGCCGTATTATACGGTTACGGTGGGGATCCCTAATCCGTACGCGGGCTCAGAGAACAAGCGGGCTCGTTGTCGAAGAAAAAGATTCGACCACTACGCCATGGCCACCGATTAGAAACCCGTTTTCCTGTTTGAGGTTGCAGGTCCAGTGTCTCCGGTCTTTCGGTCAGGGTAGGATCGGGAGTTGTTCGGAGATATCGGATCTGGATCAGCAACTCCCCTCTCGTAACATGCCAGCGCAGCTAATAATGCGGCGAACTCTGATTGTCGACCCTCCATCTCTTCGCCTCACTCACCATGAACGTTTTCGTGGGCGATACCTTGGATTACATTGCGAAATACGACACGGTCTATGGAGGCGCGTGTGTAAGCGTGATCGTCATTGCCACGCTTTACTACGTTCTTCATCCGAGGAGCACGATTTCGAGTATTGTGGGACCACCACTCCCATCCTGGATCTTCGGTTCGGCTGAATTCTCTCTGCGTACCTAGTTCTTGTTGATTGGTTGATGCATTCAGGACACATGCTTCAGCTGATGTTGCCCCTACAATATGGAGACCATGAATTTCAGTGGCAGAAGACGTATGGCCCAGTCTACCGTATCAAGGGGTGTTTTGGGGTGAGTTGGCATTTAGCTACTTCATTTCTCCCGCTCATTCGCTTTGCAGCAAGACCGTTTGATAATATCCGATCCTGTGGCGATACAGTATATCTTAAATACCACAAATTTCGACCACGCGCCAATTTTCCGCCACACCATCTATTTAGCAGAAGGAGGACAGAGCCTCAGCTATGTCCAGGGTACGGTCATTCACTTCAATAATACCCTAATGGAATAACTAATCGTGACAAAGGTAATACTCACAAAAGACTCCGTGCGGCGATGAATGTCGGATTCAATGCTGCAGCTGTGCGGAAGTATCAACCTGTGTTCGAAAATCTGGCTCACGAAGTAGGTCTATTCCGCTATACCTATCGGTTCATGATGAATCAATTGCGCTTTCACAGCTCGCAGAGCGACTGGAAGCAACTTCGGGGTCCACGGTCGATATACTGCCACCCCTGGGGATTGCTACATTGAGCGCAATATGCGACGGTATGATGATCCGCCAAATGCGCTCCAAGGCCTGGTAGCTTACAACACTTTAAGTTGTCTTCGGTGTCTCGATCAACGATGTGGGGGAGGAACTAATATCAAACTATTTCCAATTAACGTGCGTCCTTGCTTCCTGACCATACTCCATGCTAAAGCTCTGCGGCAGCACAATCGTATCCAGCCTTTCTGCTGCAAACATTCTGGCCGATGCCATTGGAGCAAGCCTACCGTCCTGGGTATTGATGGCAGCAAGCTATCTCCCAACTAGTGCCTTTGCAGTACTTTGGAAAACTAGATTCCTCGCGAAAGAGCTCGGGTCCCGGATCATTCGCGATAAAATGGACGCAGCAAGGAAAGGGTTGGATATTGATAACGACATTTATGGATCACTTCGTGAGCTTTTCTCTCAGGACTGTGCACCTATTAAAGTCATGGGCAGTCGCCGCCGGCCAATTGGATGCAAGAAACAGTGCAATGAGCGGGGACGAGATCGCCGGCCAGACAGCGTTGTTTCTGCTTGCCGGACACGAAACGGCGGTATGAACGTCTTTCTCGAGAGGTGAAGCTGACGGGAACCACCAGCATTCAGATGAATGCCGTGTCATTTGCATTGCTAGAGCTTGCTCGCAGTCGCGCAATTCAAGAACAGCTTAGGGCGGAGATCGACGAGACGCTGGGTGCAGTAGCTTATGATGACATGCCGCTGTTAAAAAGAACGCAGTCATTAAGGTGGGTTCCGCAGTAGACGGATGGTTCTGGTGGGCTGAGATTCGGCTCGGCTGTCCATTTGCAGGAGACGCTGCGGCTCTATCCTGGCGTGCCCATGTCGGAACGGATTGCAGTCTCCGACGCTGTCATCCCGCTCAAAGGCCCCGTCCCAAGCTCGGAGGGCGAGCAGATGACCACCATCCCTGTGCGCAAAGGACAGTTAGTAACTGTCGCAACAGCGTCCTACCACCGGTATGCCATAGTGTTGCCTGTCTCATTCTGTCATGTTGATCACCGCAGACTTGTGTTCCGGTGGGGCAACGACAGCGACGAATTTAAGCCCTCGCGATGGATCGACGGTACGATACAAGATGAGAACATTATTGGTCCATACGCGAACCTGTGTGCTAGCTTCACTCGTCTTCGTGGAGTATTGTTCTTGACCTATATTACAGTGGAGTATTCTCTGGCGGCCCCCGTACCTGTCTCGGGTAAGTCCGTTATCTGTGGAGGCCATTCGTCACACGTATGCCCTATACTACTCAGGTGGCGTTTCTCGTAAGTCCTGCTCTTTCCTATGCGCGTATCTCGCTCGACATATGCACGTGTGCTAGGATTCTGGAGATACAGGTGCTGCTCTGCGAGCTAATCGGAAAGTTGTCCTTCACGCTACCAGCGGATTCAGACAACATTGTGCGGGCAAAATATGCAGGCTCGTTGATGCCTACCTTGTCCAGCGGGGAGAAAGGGTTGATACTCCGTGTCAACAAAATTGGATAGACTTTCGTCGGTAACATGAAGAGCAATGTCTGAGTTTCAAACGCAATTATTTGGAGCCGAAATTTTATGATAGTGAGCATTGTGTAGGAGTCGAGTCCCAGCAGACATTCCCTTTGTGTGCGCGGTGATACTGTGTTGACGCGGACTATAGTATTTCACGTGCACCAAATTTTCTCACTGAAAAAGAGCTCGGAACTCGCTTGGTGGGCTTATTCGGACATCCGCAAATGTGCCCCTGGAGCAACGATTTGACTTGACCTTCTGCACAATGTTGCCTCAAGCCATCCCACTCCGGGGCCCTCCCTGCACATCACCATCAGCATTAATCCTGAATGAATGAATCCGACAGTGTTGTGGTTAAGGGTTAAGGGTTAATTAAGGGTTGCCCTTAATAAGGCCTTAACAATGGACGAGGATTTTGTGAACCCTTACCTTAATTAAGCCTTAATATCGGCACATGAATTACGTGGCTCCATCATTTGCGCATCGTTTTCTTCCTGCTTGAGTCTTCACTATACCTCCGAATTTGGGGCCCTGCTGGGAGTTCTTCTACAAGGGTCAAAACAAAACCAGATTTCGTCAAACTAGACAGGGAAGTTAGAAACTTGCTAAATATTTAATATATCCACTGTGTAGCGAAACCGGGCAAGAAGCAGTTCACGTGCGAAGCCCTACTGATGGAGCTGTTGGGTGCAGAAGAGAGCAATGAAGAACTGGATGATGGTGCAGTTAGTGGATCTGGAGATGACTATGACGGGTAGTTATTTTGTATCTATCTCAGTTTTGGTCATCCGTCCATTTTAGGAAATTAACTTGGAGCCTGTTCGGATACCAAAAGTCAAAAGTCACTTATGACTTATATCTCCTTATATAGTAGGCATGGGAATAAGTCGTTTGATATGATGGATTTGATGTATAAGATGTGATCAAACGTGACAACTGAGCAACGACGCGACGCGCCATGCCCCCGCCTAGTCTCTCGTAGACAAACGCTACAAACAGAATTTAGCTCGTACCTCGCTTGTTTGTAGTCTGTTGATTTCCTCAATCAACTGATTGCTCGCCAGATTACTGTACAATTTCGATCAACTCGGCACAATTTCGGAAATTTTAGTACAATTAAAATCCAAAAGAATTCGGATAAATTGAGAAAAAATTATTGCCGCAATAAAAAAAAATGGGCGTGACGCGTGACTGCTGAATTGAATGAAATTGTACAGTATTACCAATCTTCGCGTTATGTCACACATGTGACGCTCGACGCGTCGCGTCTTCCTCGCTTCCACGGCGTTCATTTGACCTGCAGCACGCGTAAAACTACTCCAGATACCCACCAGAGTGAGCGGATGGACAAACATCCCACCAAAAACTTATTGAGTCCAGATTTTCATGCCTTTCACACCTTTTACATGGTACAAGGTGAAAGCCAAAGCTGCCTGTCGTGACTCCCAAAACCATAGGTGTTCGACTTCATCGTGCGAGGAAACTGCGAGAAAGCCTCTCAAATAGCTCTGAAAGAGACTTCATAAAAAGCACTAAATAAATATCCAGACAACCATTACTACTACTAGCTACAGCTGCAGCACTCAATCACATCAAAACCTCTCTATGGGTCGCCGACACGCGACCTCGGCAAATGCATCGTTGCGTATCGTGTGTGCACTGGGAGCAATGATTTCCACCACTGGTCACGGTCCTGCTACATGGTTGGCGAACGCGGCGGGAAACAGAATTAGCGCACCTGCTTGTATGTCGTGCATACATCCAACGAAATTAATTCTTGCCTACCATGCTATTGCAATGGAGAGGGACCTAGGAAACGGTGTTCATGGCGGGTCTACGATACGAGCGGGTGCACGCGCACATCGACACCTTTAATGTCCACCGCCGTGTACCTGCCTTTGAGGTGCAGCTGGATGCAGCGGTCGATCACGGGGTGTGCGACGGGAAGCGTTGCGTGCAATCTCCCATCTGTCCCCGAGGGTGGTAAACCGCGCGTTGACGTTGTGCTCAACGCTCACGACGCGCGCTCAGCCGCGCTTGGTCTCGAGTGCCTGCAGGGAGCTGGGATACGCGCGTGGCCAGCACCGCGACCATGCGACCATTTTGGTGGCGTGTCTGACGTGGAAAGACTTGGTCTCGGTGCCGAACATCTCGCGCAGGCCCATCATCTGGGTTGCGATGCTGATTGCATATTGCATCGGCGTGCTCTCGAGGTGCATGAGCTTGCCAACCGCTCTGGCGGCGCCGGTGGAGCCTATGGTGCTCTTGATGTGCCTAGAGGCGGAGCTCATCAGTCTATGTCATAGTACTTCGGCCGCACACCCATGCCGAGTTTGCATTTCACCTCTATCCCGGCAACGAGGGCCAAGCTATAAAGTCGTCGCCTTTGACACTACTGAGAGCCTCCGTCTGGGAGAAGAGGGCGCTCGCTACGGGTCCAGTCGGATGGATGATGGTGGGCAGGTGCGTATCGTCGTATCCGTGGACGTGTGACACGAGTCCGTTAAGTAGCCCCGCATCCGAGGCATCCGTTCGCGCACCGTTCTGACCCAAAAGCAAGGACGTTTCTTTCCCGAAAAAAGGAGCCAGAGCCTCGGATATGGTGGTGGTCATTGGGTGCTTTGCCCCTCCAATTGCGCATCTGACCCAGTTGTAGAAGCTACTGACCGCTGCAGTAGTCACGGAAAGCCTTTGTCATCGAGCCTGAGGACGCGCCAAGGACGCGGGAGGAGCATTTAGGCGCGAGATTCAGGTGCCGAATTTCCTCCTTGTGACATTGCACCCTCAGCTGGGTCCCGCCGATACTATCAAGCTGCCAGTAGAGGTTTCGGAGGGCCAGGGAAGTGCAGGAAAGCGGAGAGCAGTGACGGCGCAGAAGTAAAGGCCGTGGGAACATTTCATGATTGGTAATAAGCAGGCGACCACACATCAGTGGCGCGGTAAACTACAGACTAGCCCCCGCCGCCACTAACGCTATGCTCCCTACAGCCATGTATCATCCTCGCTGCTGGCTACTTTTGGCACATGCTCCATCTTGCTGCTATGCTCGAGGAAGCACGCGCGGGAGCCTAGAGAGACAGCGCGAGAGACGCGGTACGGTAATAAAAAGACAACACGTCAAGTCACAGCGTGTCACATCTGCTAAATCCGTCATATCAAACGACCTATTCCCATGCCTACTATATAAGAAAATATAAGTCATAAGTGACTTTTGACTTTTGGTATCCAAACAGGCTCTAAGTCTTATTAAGAGTACCCTTATTAAAGCCTTCTTAAGGATCTTAAGGGTTCGCAATAAAATTGGCCCTTAATGAGGCCTTAATCCGCAACACTGGAATCCGTAAGGCTACTGGACCTGACGGTGATCATTTGCCTTTTATTCGGTTCTCTCATTCGGACAGGACATGAGGGTATTCAATGGTCCCTTTCTTATCCGCTTGCCATTTCCTTGCCAACACATTTTAAGTATCTCGAATGCTCCAACTCTTTCAGGGTCTCGTTTTTGTTGGAATATCAAGCTGAATTCCCATTCCCACGGTTCCCGCCAGGCGCGTACACTGCCATTCGTGACTAATGTTCTGTCAATGTTATTGAGTATTTTCATTTTGGAAACAAAATTACTCAAATCCCACGAGCCTTCTCAAATCTCGTGTTTGACAAGCCACATCCCAATGTTGCTACAACGAGCCGCTGACATCCGGGAGATGTTTTCGAAGTCAAATGTTCACGTAACGTTGTAACAACCTTCGTAAAATATTGATTGGTTGTTGAAAAAATATCCCTGCATGATGTTTCAGTAGCATCCGTCACGAATGGCGGTGTAATTCACCCGACATGCTTACCGAGCCCGAGGTTCAACTTACCAAGCATTAGTGAGACATTCAGATTATTCTAGATGTATTGTAGAGTATAAAACCTTGTAATAAATTCCGTAGTAATACAGTTTGTTCTTCTACTGTTCATTAGAAGTGAACATTCTCACAGTTTTTTCTGGCGTCTTTTATACTTTTTCAAGGTAGGGCCTTTCGCAACGTCAAGGTGTTTATAATGTGATTAAACGGACTCAACCACCGACCTCTCCAATGGTCCTTGCTGCCCTCTGCTCATTGCCCCACAGTACTTGCCTCGAAACAGCAGACAGCATTCAGGATCGAGCCCACCCAACGAGTTACCGGCATCACTGTCGGCCCGCGGGGGGTATACGTCTCCCGCAATGTTTATGTCAACAACGATGTGATTCCTATGGACGTACATCATCGCCCTTCCTTTCCTTTTACGTCGGAAAGTAACTGACGATGGCGCAGGGTTTAGAGTTCCATACTCCCGGGGGCAGGGACCATGAGGACTTAAAAAGGGGTGGAGTTGAAATCCATTGCCACCTTCTGAGAAGGACATTAGTATTACTTTCGCTTCATGAAAAGCTTATTTATAAGTCGTATTCATTCGTTTGTTCATTAGTATTTCCTGGAGTTGTAATCTGTACTGCACTAGCTTTAATCGGAGGTCTTTGTGCTCGACTCTTCGCAGAGATCTTGAAATATTGACTCACGGTGTTCCTTGGCTTGAGGCACCGACTCTTGTTCGGTCGATCGTTGTCAAGGTATCACTTATACAGCACTGGAACTGCCCAGACTCAGTTCAATTGAATTCAATGTGTGCCACGATCTGCACGCCAGAACCGCCAATTTTTGGAGATTGATTGACGATCCAAAATGGTGGCAAGTTCCCCTTGCGGTCATGATCAGAAATCGCTGAAGTACTAACCCAAACTTAGAAGGTTGCATGTAACGGCTTGGAAAAGCTTGGAAAGGGCTTGCGGTCGAATAGTATACGAAGAACAAATGCGCTGTCTGAGTGAGATTAGCGTTCATCAACATTCCCGCGCATAATGTCGACGACTTGAAGGCAAATCACTTGATTGGCCAGATACCAACTCAAAACAACAAT
This sequence comes from Mycena galopus ATCC 62051, assembly GCA_014925785.1. Classification (NCBI taxonomy): domain Eukaryota; kingdom Fungi; phylum Basidiomycota; class Agaricomycetes; order Agaricales; family Mycenaceae; genus Mycena; species Mycena galopus. The sequence continues at coordinate 1,622,879 of WIQG01000013.1, read as the reverse complement.
ATCACTTCCTCTATAGCCGTGCTATTAGATCACCGTGATCCAAACTATTCGTGGCATAATATCTAATGCACCTCCACCAGTTCTCCTTCCTCGTCGTTCAAATCCACGAAGCGGGGAAAGCGATCTATAACAAAATCTTCATCCCAGTGCTCGACATCTGGAGGCAACTCGTCGGTGAGTGCCCGCAGACCGTCGTGAAGGGTTGATTTGTTGCTGCACAGTGGAATCGCATGATACTGGAATCCCTCGCCCCCGTTGAAGATGAGGACATCGAGACACATCCGGCCCGCGCTGCGCTCCGCACGCGAAACGAAGTTCATCCATTCAATCGAGCCTAGGACCTCGTTCATCTTAGCGCTGTTGAGCGGTTGCAATCAGAGTTCGCCGCATTATTAGCTGCGCTGGCATGTTATAAGAGCGGAGTTGCTGGTCCAGATCCGATACTGTACAATTTCATTCAATTTGGCAGTCACGCATCACGCACCCCCTGTGCCACGACAAATTTTCGTCTCGGTCATGGGTCACAGCACCCAGTGCTGAATGTAAAATTCGTGACACCCGGGCCAAATCTCTCTTGGAGCTGCAAAAAAGGCAGAATTTCGAAAAATTTCTGCCCGGAATTTTGTAGGTGTCACGCTGAATTGAATGAAATTCTACAGTATCTCGGAACAATTCCCGATCCTACCCTGACCGAAAGACCGGATATACCGGAGACACTGGACCTGCAACCTCAAACAGGAAAATGGGTTTCTAATCGGTGGCCGTGGCGTAGTGCTCGAATCTTTTTCTTCGACAACGAGCCCGCTTGTTCTCTGAGCCCGCGTACGGATCATAATAATGGCTTCCGATTAACAATAGGCACTCCTCTCACGCATATGCCCCGTCATCCATTAGTCGGCCATTGTTAACGCCACATAGGCTCACTACCTCACACTGGCGCCGCACTCACTGATTGCCTTTTTCACTGGTTTTCATTTATCCTTCCACCCTGGCCGTCCATCTGCTATGCACCCGTCGCCTTCGTTCTCACAACGGTACCTCCCCCCCAGATACAGTAATTTTTCATGTGCAATGAGGGACACCTGAAAGAGGGCCAAAATGAAAATTCCTATTTCCATCAGAATAAAGTAGAAACATGCAAGAAAGGTCATAGGACATACCACAGGGCAAATCCATGCATCCGAGGCCCAAATATCACCGGGTCAGCAATGTTTGTGTGGTCGAACATGCTCGAGGCTCTGAAAAAAAAAATCGAAGGTGTGGGTAGATTTTCGCTAAAGCAAACCCCCTTGATTCGGACTTAGCCATATTCTGGGCAACGTCAATCATACATCAATTATGACGCGCACTAACCAACAACTCGAGCTCGAACTTGGACTACAAGAAGATATGTACATGGTAGCTGCTCCTATGCGTCGCTTCCTGCTGCGATATGGTCTGCGAAGGTATGTAGCCAAAAGTCATCTTCGTCTTCGGACACTTCTTTGTAGACATTAGGTGGCAGTTGATCATTGTTCGAAGTCTCGTCGTCGGGAAATGGATTCCGAAATCTGCTAGTGCGAGGCCTTGAGTCAAGACAGGGTTTCCTGTGTTGTCTTGGTGCATCATGCTCGGGAGGAGGCCCTGTCGGAGGACGCGTCCCGGAACCTCTCGGATGTGATTTTTCTGGATTGGAGATCCGAGGTCGCTTCGAGGCCATTTCTGGGCACAGATTTTGGGTGAAAGACGTGTCAACGCGAGTTAACGAGGAGGAAAGAGCAATGCAAGAGAGGCAGAAGGGAATGCCTGTCAAATCACGTGGGCCTATTCAGCTTGCCTTTCTCCACGACGACACATCCAGTTCTCACAAACCTCTCGTTACCAGCACTTCCAACTATCCACCCCCCCCTCTTGGACTTTCAAGCACCCGTCGCCCGACTTTCAGCGCGAATCCTTCCAATTTGGCCTCGTATTGTCGACATTTGTGTGTTCCACAAGACCGTTACCATACGGGCTCACATTTGCTTCCAAACCCGCGAGAGGTCATGTCCAAGGTCATCTAACACCATTATCTCGTCGCAACACGTCTCTGAACGCGCTGGAACATGTCTATGAACGCGCGGCAACTGAGTGGTGAGTCGACATCCTCCGAAAAACTCCCTTAGCTTTGAAGAGAGACAATTCCCCATTTCCTCGATTTGTGGACCCTGTCGGCTGCCCCCGCTTTACGCTGTGTTGTTTTTCGGTACGTATTATGATCCCCCCTCTCCTCGCATGTCATCGTTTCCATTTTCTGGTCCTCGTGATCTTGATTTCATTTATTTTGGGTGCAGGTCGACCGTGCGATGGTCCCGAGGGCAAGGAAAGAGCGGCCTGCGAGAGAATGTCTGCGATTGGTGAGTGTCCCGTTCCCCCCTCCCTTCGATTGCGTGCACACAGGCCGCAATCGAATTGCGGCCTGTGTGCATGCCTCCTGCCTTTCCGCGCCCTTCCATTACTCTGTCCGTCGTTTTCCCCTCACTCAACTGTATTTGTTTTCGCGTCCTTCGCAGGAGCTCCCGCGCCCCCGCCCCGCCGCATATCAAGAGAGGGTCTTGACGGCAACGAGGAGCATAATGAGCTCGGCTGACGGTACGTAGGTTCTCTCCCATGCTTTCGTCGCCAGTGTGATTAATTGTTTGGGCGCTACACAGGGCGGGAGGAATGGAAGTGGGTGGATAGTGGGATCGAAGACCGTGGATGGTGTAAGAGCGGGTGCGGAGGACTGTGATAATGCAAAGTGCTAATGGTGCGTCCCTGCCTGCCTGTGTACTTCCCTTTGCATGCTGACCAGAGGAGCGCAGTCGTATTCGGTCCCCGAGGTGCCGAAGAAAGCTGCACAATTAGCTGGTTCTGGATTTACGCGCTGCAGGCAAGTTCGGTTCTGCATTCCAAGTAGAGCCTCGCAGGCTGATTCTCTTGTTGCATGCGACAGCGTTCACGGCCGCGCGCTAATTTTGGGACGTAATTGTAAGCGTGTTCACTCACATTGGAATATGAATTGGGCAGTGCAAGAATCCCCGGCTTTAAATTCATCTCGTAGATCCCGAGCTCGTAGCTATACCTATCGCTATATATGGACTCGCCTTGTACTTAGTATTTTCCACGGAATTGAATTTCCCAATATATGAATAAAACTGTATATATACGTAGTGAGGGGAAAAAACCGCATCGCTTATATTTGCCGCGCTGGTATTCCGCGAATATTTTGCTGATTCAGCCCATATTCCACAAATATTTCCATGCGTGCATTCTGCCACTATTCCGTTGATATTTAGCTGAAATAACCCATATTGGCAGCATATCCACCACTGAATTTTTGGCTCAAACTCCGGTGGCATTGCTAGTCTGTACAAGAATGAAAATTCTCTCGTGATTTTCCTGATAAATTTGTCTGAATTTCAGTAGGGGGCGGGACAAAACGTGTTTTCCGAGTCCGCTTGAAGTTTTCGTCCTCAAGTCCAATTTCCAGGGCAATTCTCTTCCCCCCTCGGCACGGACCGTGAGATTTCTCGCACCATATTTTTCAAGGCAAAACTTCCCTCTTCCATGGATGCAGAACGTTTTGTGCTGGCAAATATAAAAAACCGAAGGTTCACACGAAAACAAGCACCTACATTGGCCAACAGCCCCATGCTAAGGCTGAGTCGGATAAGGCAAACAGAAAAAGGACAAGAGCAAATTCCGGTGCGCCCTCGTCTCTCCATCTTCACGACCTGAACCCATATTCTTTGAGTACCGCTCGTATGCACACCGGTTTGGTTGAAAGGCCAGACCACGGGGCTCCGTTGGTAATCTGCTTACTTTGACTTTACGTCTCCAGCTCCGCTTCCCTCTTCCAATACGTGAGAGCCACCTCGTGGCTGAATTCTCCGGCACGCGCTGGAGTCTGGACTGAAGGGCGGACGAAATCGTTTTCTTTCTTTCCCACCATCGCGATGAGCTCCTTCCGCATAAGAAAAATCAACACTCCCGTCGTTTTTCCAGCAGGGGTGACGACATTGGAGGCACACACGATCGCCGACGTCTTGATCAAAGCTTTCAGCGTCGGTGAGGGCTTTATCATGAAATCCTCGGCAAAACCTGATACGCGGGAATCTGCACAATCCACAGACCCGTACATGGCAGCATTGACTGGGTATGAGATGAACACGAGAGAATTCAAGCTCGCGATCCGGCTGAGCTGCGGATCCACTACGGTGGGCTGCTTACTGGGAGGCGAAGTTTATGTCGCGGAAACTACGGACGCGGTGCCTAAGATCGTGGGATGTGCTATGTGGTATCCGCCTGGGTACGAGGAAAACGACAGGTATGTATGCAAGCGTTTAATTTGCCGTTCCATGGTCTGAGCAGCTTACCGCAGGCCGAACGAGATACTTGCCAAGGTTCCGTACAAGCACTCGGTACTTTCCATATACGACCATGATGTTATCGCGTGGTTGAGAGAGGTACTGTCACTGTCGCGCTCACTCGGACGCTGACGACCGCCCAGTACGCAAAGGAGTATCAAGATTACTTCGACTCCACGCTGGGCAAGGATTGGAAGCGCAAGTCGTGGAGCCTCAAACGTATCGGCGTCGCTCCGGAATACCGTCGTCAAGGGGTTGGAAGACTCCTTGTCAAGACCGTGCTTGCGAAAGCGGCACTCACTGGCACACCGATTGTAGTCGAATGTACGAGTGAAACCACGGTACGAAGAACTCCGTGGCATGTCTTTCCCGATGCTGACAATCATTAACTTACAGTTTCAGTTCTACCACAATGTTGGATTCAAGCCGATGCCAATCAAGGGGCGCGACGAGTGCCGGAAGGAGTTCACTAACCACAAGGGCCAGAAATTTTCACTCCGGGTTCTTTTGCTCGGCGAGACCGCTGGAGAGGTGTAGGGTACGAATTCCATAACTCATCTTGTATATCTTGAGAAGTCCGGTCGCATCACCGCCTTTGGTGCCCATTTATTGTCCGAAGGTGAAAGATAGGCTCAAAGGTTGATCTTCATCTCCACCCTCTATGAACATCACATACCCGGAACCCCGCCGAACTCTACCCCCCGAATTTTCTCGGAGCCCTGCCACATTTCCTATGTTTCAGCTTGATGCGGTGGCGCACGGTCAAAGCTCGGTGATGCGTTGAGAGAAGAATTTCTCACACTAGCTCTATTTAACTGTAGCTGGGGCTCAATTTCAACCCACATTGGTCCTAGATCGAATGCCCGCTCTATGTTCCCAGCAGAAGTTTGACATCATAATCCCGTCCTTCAAATTCTTAGACTTCGGGGCCCGGCGCTAACAGGACGCCACTTGTGTCGTGGCGTTCAGTACAAAATCGTATTACTGAGCCTTGAGGCAGAAACAATTGAATATCGACGGAAGTCAACAAGTACCATTATGTTCCGCTCAGCCACCGAACCAAACCATTCCCGATCGCGGAGAAACCAGAAGTCGGAGAAACCCGGAGTCGTGAAAAACGCGAAGTAATGGGTCTACTTTCATCATGTGTGGGTTGGCCGTATTTAGTCTCGCAGGAGGGACAAGCGCGGCATCCAACTACGACCTTGCTAAACCGCACCCCCTATCTACATAATATGGTTCAACTTTCCCATATTCATTAATTTCCAAGACGCCACTCAAATCAACTAACTTAAACCAACTCCGAGTTGGCTTCATCCCTGAGTGAACGTACCGCCCGCCCAAGAATAGTGCTATTGTAACTGTGAAATGACCGGAACGGGCGTAAGCATCAAGAATTAATTCATGATCGTGGCTGACATCTCGCGAAGGCTACGGAAACCATTCGCAGCCTCTATTCCTGTAAACTGACCTACGCACCGGTAGCCCGCAAGGAAATTATCCAGATTGGTCTACTCCACAGTGAGGCTTTCGCGGAGCCGCCACAAAACCAGCGGGATAACAACTATGTTGGTAAAACAAAGTTAAAGGTCTTCGGCAAGCCGCCAAAGACGCGAAAAAGGACGATGCAGGCAGATAAAAACAACAATATCCGCCACGTGAGTATAATAGCTATTCACACCAACGGAGAGACTAGTACAGCGCACACAATCAGGAGGGTGTCCGTTCCAAATGAAGACAGAAGCTATAAAATGAAGAGACGCCGAGATTCAAGTATAGAGCTTTTCGGGGAAGCCCGGCAACACCTCCTTGGAAGCGCGCTGGGGCCCGAGATATCCTGTCCGCTGCCACTTTTGTTTTGCGAACGTCCACTCTGAAGGCCGGGGATCAGCGGGCACGGTAGGCGTGAGATGGAGAGACAAACCTTCCATAGTTGGCACAGGATTCCCGCTCGCCTCGAAGGGATTTTTGATATACCCTTCACGCTGGAGGACAGGGGAGTCCTGGATTGTGGCCAACTTAACGTCGTTGTGCGGGCTAACAGAAACCTGCTGAGTCCAAGAATCCTACGCGATGAAGAATTAACACAGACCGGGAGAAGTACAGCAGCCCCAGCCGATCGACGTGCTGTTGGTCCTTCGGCGGTGGCATAACGCGGTGGATCGTGCTGCGGACATACCCCCCCTGTGAGGAGCTGCAGCGCGTCGCACGTGTTCACCGTCAGTGTCGCATTCTGGGGCTTCACCCATTTCCATTCCTCCGTTATCGGGTCTTGGATCTGTAGTCCGCGACGGGTTGGCGGAACAGCAGTGTGAAACTGCCAAGATCTGGTGTGTGTCTGTAAGTTCGCTCTCAAGCATAGCGGGTGGAGGGGGGGGGGCATTTTTCGCGAAACGAACCTGTGTGGCCGGGGACCCAGCTTGAAAACCGCTCGTTGTCGCTCATAGGATGTTTCGAGCATTTCATATATCTGTGTGATATGGGTTACTGAGCGCGACCACTAAGAACGTCGGTGCACGTGCCGTATGTGGTCCTGGAATAAATACATGCTTTCATGAGATTTGAACTAGTCGCATTTGTAAAGCAATCAGCGAACCTCGCTCTTGACCTCATATTAGTGGATTTTCCGGAGGTAGTCCTCGGGAAGCTCGAGCGCAATCGCCACTAGGGTGAGCAGAGGTTCAACAACCTTCGTCTGCAGGTCCTGTGAATGAGATCGGTGAACGGGGAGCAAATAAAATAACATGATGAATGACATACGCGGACAAACTCCTCGATCTCCCCCAAGTTGCAGGCTACTGGTGGTGGATGGCCGTGTGTAAAATCGCCATTAAATTCTGAACAATCCCTGTTGGTACGCGCTCTGTATAATGCAGCTATGCACATACTAGGAATGTTGTACACCTCGACTTTGTCCTTGAGCCCCGTATTGGGATCGACACTACTGGCGCCGTAAGCAAAGCGATCAGTACGAGTAAGGAAGTCGGAACCTACATTACTCGCCCCGCCGGCATATATCCATTAAACCCGCCATTATCAAAGTTGTCGGCAACATATTTGAGCTTTTCCTCCAGCGGCAGGTCGTAGAACGCTTTTCCGATGGCGAACTGTCGGTTGACCGCATCTAGAGATACACCAAAGTTCTTCACGTAGAAAAAGCCCTTCTCGCGGACGGCCGTGATCAAGCTCCTCGCTAGCACTTTCCGACCCTTCGGCGTGGCATAAAGGCTTAGATCAAGTGTAACCAGGTCCGCCCAAGGGAGGTTTTCCTGACGACGATTTGAACCGCGATTAGTTCTGTAACGCAAATGTTGACGAAGGGATGACCTTCGTTTCGGTGACGTATTCAAAGCTCCCGAAAGTAGGAATAGCGACAGGCATAGCAGGTAATGTTCTCGAGCAAAGGGAAACAACGCCGAAACTGTCCCAGGAAATTGCCATTTATATTTTGTTTGAACGGGAGCGATTGGTACTCCTTCCCGATCTTGTCAATGTCTCAGATCCAGATTGGGAAGTACTAACTGAAACGGGTTATGTGCAGGAAGCGGACCCAAACCCATTGGTATTAGTCGCAACGTTGCGAATGCCGGTCCGTCAGCATTCCAAGTCTACTGGTCCAATGCACATTGCGATCTGGATGTAATACGTCATAGCGTGGACTGGATGCACCAGATGTGTTTGTGCAAGGCCTTCTAGGATGATAGCGCCTAGGTCAATTATGGGGTGATCGGGAGTCCGAGTGGTTCCGGCAGCAGACGCCAGCTAGGGTCTTGAGAAGATAGGCCGGAGATTGAGAAGAACGGCTTCGAGCAGGGGCATATGATGGAGCATTGCCATGGAGGTAGGTTCGTTCCAAGCGTGAGATGCCGAGCACCCACAAACATCAGCAAATACGCCCACCTCAGCGAACTTGTTTCCAAAACGCCGCAACCCCTATACCATATAAAGTAATTTGACGGGGGCGGTGCGGCCCCTTCAAGTTGAGCTTCAGAGCGGCTGCCAGAGCGGCTGCGAGCGGCCATCAAATGTTGGCCGTTGACACGCCTCAGGGCAGTGCTACACTGCCCCCCATCAAAATCCCATTTCAGGCAGAAGTTGAAGTTTCTGCAACTCGCTGCCAGCCTTGGCACCGGTTTGAGTCCAACGCTTCGATAGAAGTGGAGCTGTGGAGCACAATTCGTGATGAGTCAAAAGGAAGATGAGACAGAAGTCGTTACACCGTAATTTCGCTCGTACCTTCGACGAAGAGAGGCATATGAGTGTGAGCGGCCTTTTCAAGGACGGTCTTGATGAGGCTTGCAATGCCCTTATGACAGTACTGTAAAATTTCATTCAATTTGGCATGGGGTGTGACCCGTGACCGAAAATACCGCGTCGGCACTTCGACATCTAACAAAATTTTGCGTGACCTACAAAATTCTGGCATTCAAGACAGAAATTTTCGAAATTCTGCCTTTTTTGCAGCTCCAAGAGAGGTTTGGCCCGGGTGTCACGAATTTTACATTCGGCACTGGGTGCCGTGACCCGTGACCGAGACGAAAATTCGTCGCAGCACGGGGGGTGCGTGATGAAGGGGAAGAAATCGGTACGTCAATGAAACCTTTATCCAAAGGTTTAAATCAACAAATCAATTCGAGATCTTTGTGTTGCGTTCAGGGGTTCGCGTAGAAGAAACTATGAAAGCGAATTCGTGAATAGTCTTCAAAGGTGTGTGGTTCAAGTCCATTAACAAGGTGTTCTTTGTCCAATACAATCCAAAAGCCCAACCAAAAAATCCAACCCTAATCCGATAACCCGATAATCCGTAAGTCCGTTCGTTCCCGTAGTGAATCCCGTTAATCCGTAGCGTTCCCGTAGTCATTCCGTTCAAGTTCAAATCCAAAGAGTCAACACAGGTTTAAAACCCAGGCAAGTGTTATTCTAACTCGTACATTTTCGCGCTCCTTTTATACCCTTATTGTTTGTACTTGCCAAATACACCACCACTACTGCAATTTGTAGGTCAAAGTGTACCGTTTCCTAGATACAGCCCTAGTTTGGGCACATATCCCCTATTTCCTAACAACCCTCTTGACATTTCTTCTTGAACCAGTGCGTTTCCCTGCCTATCGTCTTGGTTCTGAGGCTGTACCAGGCAACCAAGTTGCTCTGGATTCGGGCTGTGCGTAGTCGCGTCGAGACGCGTCGAGACCTTCTTCTGGCTGTGTTTATGACGTGTTTTTGGTCCAACTTTCGGGAAGTCCCGTGACCACATGACCGCTCGTGCTGTCTGTTCTTGATCGCCGCGCACGCCACCGTCAAACTCTCCCATTGTACACAGGTGAGCGGCGTCTGCTGTCTTGGCGATTTTACATGTTCATGCCAACCCTATGCCAACCGATCCCATTATTCCTTAGCTTAACGCTTTTACGCATCATGGTTGTGAGCCTCAAGGCTCGGAGTTCCCCAATCACCCGGTAAGTCCCGGCTTCCTTCTTCTTCCATGCTTATGTCGCGGATTTTGATTAATTCTGGTGAGTTTTCACCAGCGCAAAATCATCCCGTATATTGGTGACACGTGGCTGCCAAATTGAATGAAATTGTACAGTATTCCGGAGCGGCATGCCATTTCCGAGGTTGGCAAGACATTTGCAGGGTTGTGTCCGATATTTGGTGTTGCACGATCTTCTCCGCCGTTCATCGTCTTTAATCAAACATCATAGTCAGAAGAGTCCTGTCCTGCCTTCAGTTTTTTTTTTTTTCATTCGGAGACGGGTGGTATCATGTGAAGCTTATATCGTTGAAGGGTTGAAGCTACTGTCGACCGGACCAGTAAGGCGTCTTCGGGCCTAACATACCTCAGTCCCCAGGGCGCACATCCATTAAAGAAAGGTAACTCGCACCAAAACTACTCTTCGCTCCGTCAGCCAAATCATTCTAAGTACTCGGACATGTCAGAAAGCCGAATAAACCAACATAGAGATCACATTGAATGAGGGCTAACTGGAGTTGTAAGCTAAAGTTAGTGGTCCATCGCTCAATACCGGCCTAAGATGCGCAGCCAAGTTGACCAATGGGCAATGGAGACTGCCGAGGGAATTCGGAGGCTGTCGTTAGCCGGAGAGTTAGTTCGTCTCATCATATCACTGACACTGGACGACACTGCCGTGAGTCTCCACAAGTCTCCATAAAGCTCGGTAGTCGACAGCGAAAAAAAGAGGGAATAGCCGTGGTGGAATGGCGAGTGAGCGTTGGACCTGTGATGTTTCGTAGAAAACACTGTGAATATTGAAAAGCGCGGTAGATGCAGAAGGAGCGCTTTTGCCCATACTGGAACCTTGTTGTAGCGGCCGAGACATGTTCTTCGTTGCACGCACTCGAGCAATCGGGGATAACCGGTTGCGGAAACGACCAGGACGGAGCACTTAGCCTGTGCAATGACAACATGGACTGCTGCTGAAACCGACGTCACTCCGGAGTTCTCCCTTTTCCCGTGGGATATCGGTTGAAAGATGTGCATACAGTAGTTCGCGCGGAATGCTCCGTTGTCAACCCCAGCAGTGTCCAAAGAGCAAAGTCTTTTGAATCCAGTGAGGAGATATTTGGGATGGCGAGGAACATGATATGAGGTCCACTCCGAAAAGAACATAAAGTTGGATTCGAAAGAGGCTTGCACGGACATTTGAGGCCAGGCATGCGAGTTTTTCGATGGAAAAAAGGGCTGGAACTTGGAGCCTGAAGGCGAAAAGAATCAGCCAGGTGACAAAAGTGGCTATATGGTTGGCTTGGGAGGAAGCGCGATGGAATAAAGCTGCTTGACGAAGGAGACGACTCGGAGGCTTGGGCGTGAAAGGCGGACTCTGAGTGGAGAGTCGGAAGAGTTTACAGTAAGCAATCAAGTCATCAAAGCCGAAATACCACACTCTAAAGTGCATACTCTTTGAAGGAAAGCCAAATCAAAGGAATTGGAGAGACCATGAAGTGCTCATGAAGGTGAGCGAAGAGGTGAGTCGTGGAGGGTGTGCTATCCATTTGACTGTGCGTGTGTCAATACTGATGTGATCGAGGTGGGTTTGCCCGGGCCTTTCACCTTCATCTGGTGTTCCAAAGCCTGTTATGAAGCCTTGACTTTCGTGGATCCGACTCAGCCGAGTATAAATTTCCATTGCTTCGCCAGGCACCAGGACAGGCGCCGGCGGCCCACTTCGTCTCAGTACTGAGGTGGTTGATAACATTAGATGTTGAGGAAAATTTATCGCCGCCAGATAACGCCACAAAGATTAATCCTTTTGTTCAAAGATTGAATCTCATCATGGAGCCGAATATATCTCGCGCGTAAAATTTGGAGCAACGAAGCAGCATTGATAAATTCGATGCCAGGAGAAATAACAATTCTTACATAAAGCTACCATTCAATACTGTATAATTTCATTCAATTTGGCGGAGACGCGTCACACATCCCCTGTGCTGCAATGAATTTTGGTCTCGTTCACGGGTCACGGCGCCCAGTGCCGAATGCAAAATCTGTGACATCCAGGCCAAATCCCTCTTGAAGGTGCAAAAAATTGCCGTTGCGAATGCCGAAATTTTGGAGGTGTCACGCCAAATTTCCTTGGTTGCCTAAGTGCCAAATGGGTTTTGTTGGTCACAGGTCACAACCCCTGCCGAATTGAATGGAATACTACAGTACGTCCGGGGGTGCGCTCGACATTGAAAGTGGGAAATAACCACCAAAAGTTGGCTTCCAGCCCTAGACTACAGACACCCACCGATTAGAATCGTACTGAGCATACTGTTCCTTTGTGCAATTCATATGACGATTTCGCACAAGGGGGAATCAAAAATAAATATTTATATATAGGGTGGGGGGGGGGGGGGGTCCTCTGGGGGACTTAAAAAAACTTTTGTCATGTATTTCAAAAAGAGTTCAAATATGTTTACAAATGCCTTTCAACATGATCTGACACTCTACAGGGGTTCAGAAGGAGTGTTGAGCCCACCAGCACAACAAAACGGCTATGATTGATGGGAACTTCCCGATTGGGCTGTCTCGATCACAATCAGTGTCAATCACCCGAGCCAAATCCGTCGGATAGACACTCACAGTGCCAGGTGCGCTGTCTATAGCCTGCCATGTCCGAAAACTGCTACCACCTATACACCATTGAATTGTGTGACTAACTAGCAGACAGAGGAGAACTGAAGAGAGCCCAGACATAACGCTGGGTGCTTGTTTAGCTCTCTTTTTGCTTGGAAATATCTGGAGATATGATTGTGAGGGTCCCAGCATCATGGTTGCTTCCCAAGGGATGACTCAGGCTTGTAAAAATTAAGGCGCAGACTTGAGTGGCACAGCTGCCCGCAAGTTTCAATTGTCCTGCTGCAGCCGAGCCAGCCGGCTAGATCGGGCCGGGACAGGGGTGGGAAATAATTTCCTTATAAAGGGGGGAGGGGGGGGGGGGGGGGATCCTAAATTTTGCTTAAAAAAACTTTCGGAGTGGATATACGTTTTTTTAAAGTTGATTCCCCCTTGATTTCGCATGTGAATTGAACCTTTCGCAGCTGGTCCCATTTTGAGAGTTGGATCCGTCGGCATCTCTCAGCATGTCTCGGCTAGCTCGGCTAAAGCTAAAATTTCCTCTGTGACACAGTGACCTACGAAAAAATTTGTACGATTTCGGGCTTGTGACCTGTGACTATATGAATTGAAAGAAATGGAACTGTACGTTGATAAGCAGTGAATTGGCCCATGCTTGAAAATTGCATATTCCACGCATTACAAGTGTAGTTCACATAGCACATCTCGGGTCTACTGTAGAGTTTCATTCAATTCTCCTATCACAGGTCACAGGGCCCAAAATTTAAGAAAAATTTCTAACCTGTCACGGGTCACCAGGGGCATATTCGAATGTGCAAAATGAGTCAAAAAATCCATGAAAAAGGGTCCAAAAAAAATGAATTTTCGCGCGTGGCAACATCGTGTTGCCTGAACGCCGCGGCGCTCTCACGAAACATCGAATTTGACGTGATCGGGACCAAATCGGCGCTCGAGTCTTGATTGAGTCTTGCTTCCACTTCTCTACTGGAACATAACAGCTTGTTCAGTACACAAATGATACACCGACTGGTCGGTAGGCAGCAACAAGAGCTTTTCAGGCTCATCTGGGATCTTGAGGGAGTCGGGAAGGCCGCTCATTGCGATGACGGAGGATGGGATCAGCGCTGTGCGCAAAAAGGACTGAGGTAATCTGAATTTCAAAATTTGTTAAATGCATGTGATCAAGTACCAGTGTTGATGCTGAGTGCTCCCCGACGAATTCAAAAGGGATTTTAGCAGCTGCCCATTTGTAGATTTTATGGATTTACGAGGGTGTCACGGTCTGCCCGGCCCATTTACGAAAAGTAAAGTTCGAATCGACCTGTCACAGGTCACAGCCAGGTAGAATTGATCGAAACTCTACAGTATGAGATATCCCACCTCAGTAGACCAGGAGCTATTCGCTGAAAACCCAATCCAGAGCTGATTGCGGATGAGTATCCAGAAAGCACACATACTGGGTACCTCCAACCAATATGCCATCGGTACTGGATCCCACTGTCATATCATAGGCAGGAGGTTGCAGATAGTCCAAATCATCATCAGGGAATATAATAACCACTCTGAGGGCACACATGTAGAGGCATCCTCAACTTGTCCAGTTTCTGGATTTTTGATATCCAGAACAGGTGATGTTGAAGGAGTGTCTGTCAGACATGTGATCTGGAGTTGTTATGTCTGATATTTCTGAATATATCAGAGATGGGTACATCCAGAATCACTCCGATAATATATTGATTGTCCCAATTGGGAAACTAGAAGTCTTGACTCCATAACTCAAGAAATATGGAGGCTAGAGAGGAGTTCAGGGTGTCCACTGAAAGGGTTCGCTGTCTGGACTTCTGTAGAGCTGCTCAAGTCGAAGGGAAACCTACCATGTCCGAATTATCTTTGGTTTGATCCCAGTGAAACTGCGATCGAATTAAAGGCACCCACTGGACATATAGGGTTCTCTTGCAACTAGAACGCAAGGAGTTCATTTGGACAGAACTCAGGCAATACTGAAGCTATTGGGAAGTGTGTGGTGTCCCTGGGAAGGGATTTACTCGAAGCTTTCCAATAGCTGGTTGTTCTGAAGGGAAATCCGCAAACTTAACATACTGGTATCCAAGAATAACTGGGTTTGATCGCAGGGCAACTGTGATCGAATTAAAGTCGATCACAGGACATATAGGGTCTCTTGGCAACTGGGGTACCAAAGGTTCTTTTGGGCAATGCTCGGTGAATACTAGAGCTACTAAGAAGTACAGGGTGTCCCTGGCAAGGGCAAGACTCCAAGCTTCTCAGTAGCTGGTCATCTGGAAGGGAAAACCACAAGGTTCACGAACTGGCTTCCAAGAATAGCTCACCGATCAAATTAGTTACAGGAACAGGCAACACATATGACATTCAGGGGAACACTTTGACTCATTCTATCAGTAGTTAATTATAGATTAAATTGTATAGTATATAAGGAGCACAGTCTGTAGGAAGACAGCACGGGGCCCCTACCCGGATGCTGAATGCGGAGAAGGCTGATGGTCTCTCCAGCGAGTAAAGAAGGGCGGGACTTCCAGCTTCATTCATCAAGGCTAGTCTGATAGGACCTGCTTGTATTTTCAAGTTATCATCAATCAATCAGCTTTATTCAGGATAATATCCTTGTGTGTGTGTTCCGGATTTTTATTCAATGTAGCAGACGGGTTTAAATGCAGTATTCCTACCGTGTTGTGAGTGTGTGTTCCGGATTTGTGACTTGTTCCGTGTCCATTTGGTTCACTGCTCTTAACCGAGATTGTAGTGGGTGACCCAGAGTTGCAAAACTATAAATTGAACCTTGTCTGTGTACAAACCCAGGACATGTTGTGATTTGTTGCTTCTGAAGTAGTGAGTCCAAAGTTGAAGAGCCATAAACTCTTGGACTTGTGTTTGCCTGCGGGTTTTCTGGATTTGTGTTGCAAGAGCAGTTTGGATGATCAGCTTGGCTCCCGTGTGTCTTCTATCGGCACACAAAGACCCATAACTCGACTGTGCTCCTTGGTAGAACATGGAGGTGGTTGTGGTGGATTGGTTAGTTGTGGTTGATGTTTAGTTTGAGTGTTCTGGATTTTTCCCATCCAGAACACGGTCACATTCTATCATCTGGCACTCAGCTCGTCGGACTACTGCACTACTTCATTTCAACCTTGGGCCAGCGGCAACTGTTTCAACATTTTTCGCAGTGCCAAGCAGTCACTGCATTGAAGGGCGCTGGATAGAATGGCCAAAGTCTAAGCCCACCGAGGCAATGGCTGTGTGTGTGGAGCTCTGCAGACACCAGGGGCAAAAGCCAAGGCATATGGAATTCATACACCTTACATGCATGTAATTAGCATGCCATCACATCATGTGACAAAGGTTTCAATTACCTTTGTCACAAAGTTTGACTGCATGTGAACCACATGCGTCACGGTAATGATTTGCGGGGCCTGGCTCGGCCTGAAAGCCCGGGCTTGGGCCCAGCTTGGACGGGCTTGGGCTTCAGATTCTCCAGGCCCGAGCCCGAGCCCTGGGTGCGGGCCTGAAGCCTTGAGCCCGGGCTTTTCGATAGCAAAAGAAAAATAAGCATTATGTTAGATTGTACATGTAGAATATTATGTATAAACAAAATTTACAGTAGGAAGAAGTTTCTAATTGTCTGGGTCGTTGTCTGTCGCACGAGGGAGGTGGAAGATGCATGAAGGGAAGCTCATCATGACGGAAACGTGATCGCCGAAGTACGGCTGATCGGTAGTCAGTTCGCAATCACAAATTTGAATAGGCAGACAATCCAGGACTTGTCTAACCATCCTCCCAGGGTAATTTAGCGTAGAAATGAAAAGGTTCAAATGGTTAAGTTCTATTAATTTACGATTTATGATCCCCAGTAGAACTATATAAATACGGCCAGATTCGGCTAGACTCGGCTAATCTAGGTTGCCTGGCCACAGCTGTAATTGAGGCCCACTTAGCTCAGTGATGGCAACCTAGACTCTGCAGAGTTTAGACGGTGTGATAGGCCTCCACACGGAGGGTCTGGAAGGCCTAGCTGTTGTTGGGCCTCCACAGTGCTTGCGAAGTCATGCGGAACCGTCTCGACAGAGCAAATCCATGGCCAAAAGGCTATGCCTTGACTAGGTGCCTAGAAATGGAGAATTCTAACCGGCCCTTCAACGCAGTGAGTTCGGATAGGTTTTGAGTACAGTTTGACTTGCGTTGCACGAGGCTCCCTGAAGCCCGACACAGCGACACACCTTTCAATTCTATCTCATGCAGCCCAGCACATTCAGTCTCTGAATTTATTTATACTTACTTCCAATTTAGTATTGCGATCCTCGTGGTGATGGGATCACACTCCCTCATATGGTTTGTGTGCGGCCCACTCCCCGTTCAAGCATGCCCAAATTCGAATTAATCCCCTCGAGATGGTTGAATTTCACAGCATTGGCCTGCGACATAGACAAGATAAGATCAATGACGCCAAATTTCTATATTAAATAACTACGTGTTACAGACAGTGTACTGGCACACAAGGATGTGCGACCCCGGAGCAAAATCCGCTGCACGTTGCCCGGCCTCTCCTTCAACCGTACAGGTAAACCTGCCTATCTCGACCTCGTCCATCACTAATCACTACTGCCTTGGACGGTACCTCTCTTTCCCTTGGGCTCGCCTCAGAAGGCAGCTGACCCCACCCTACTCAACTAAAGAGTGCCATAGCTGCAAGCCCAGTCTCGGACCCTCCGCTGGCTCCCTTCCAACACTAGTCTATTGTTTCCTGCAGGGGTCTGATCGGAGTGCTTTGTTATTATGTAATTCGGAGCTTGCCGGAACATGTGCTTTCTTTCTTGCGCCACCGACGACGTGTTTTCTTGCCCTCCACATAAGCAAATCTCCCTCTTCTTTCGGTTCCACGTGCTTTAACACAATGGGATTCCGTGCGACCCAAATTTGGCGCCCAAGAAGGCTTGAATTCCACCCTGGTCAAAGGGCCTGCCAAATTTGCCAACCGAGTATACTTGACAATTTGTGGTGCACTGAGTGGAATTTTATATCTCCAGGTGGCTAAGCTCATCATCTGGTTGACCTGACTTCATTGCGGTGGTCTAATGGGAGGTGAGCGCTTTCAAGAGAACAGACGCGCCTGAAAACGCGAGTCGCACGTGAGCTGGCAATCTCCGAATTACATAATAACCGCACACTCCGATCGGACCCCCCCGGTAAACAACAGACTTAATATACTGTACTATTACGACCAAAGGTTTGTCACCCGTCACCTCAAGTGTTCACTGGGAAAGGTGTTCATTGATCAGCAATCATAGCAAATTCCCTTATATGGGGTCCGGCTGATGCCGGACCGAAAATTTTTGATGTTTTTCGCCTATTTGGGCTCGGAAAACTCAAGCATCACTGTCACAGGTACCAAAAGTGTTCAGTTCATGGGCGGCTGTCACCCGTCACCTGAACCTTTGGTCGTAATAGTACAGTAGTGAGGTACAAATGTTCATATCAAGTGTCTGTCTACGAGAGACTATTCCAACACACACTCTAAATGATTCTGGCTACTCATCACTCCAGGACAATGGGTGCGTTTCCTGCGGTGGTCGAAGTCATCTCGCCTAAATATGTTGGCGGCACTGGCCAGAGAGC
Organism: Mycena galopus ATCC 62051; assembly: GCA_014925785.1. Lineage (NCBI taxonomy): Eukaryota > Fungi > Basidiomycota > Agaricomycetes > Agaricales > Mycenaceae > Mycena > Mycena galopus. Next base: position 1,604,789 of record WIQG01000013.1, on the reverse strand, counting down.
TGCAGGCGTCACTGGGGAAGCATCTGGAATATTTTGTGTAAAACAACCGGGCATGAAAGGAAATAGATGCACCTGCGGTCTCCCAACCAACTAAAGTATCACCTCAGCGTCCTTCAGTTTTGGCTGGGGACCAGCGTCGTGGATGGTGATGGGAGAGACGAAGAGGATGTGTTACAGCATGACACGAGGTTCAACCGTTCTCAAACAGATCGTGTCAGTTTTGCTGAAAGGCGTGTTGTGTTTGTTGTTATTTCATGTTTTCCCATGGTTCGGCATTTCGCATCAGCCGACGTTCCCCGACGTTCTCTCTGGTTCCACTTACTCATGTCTTACTAACCTCTTACTCAGCTATTCTGATATTCTTCCTATCTGTAGTACATTCTAGATACCAGTCTATAGGGTATATAAACTGCTTGTACAACCCCCTAATATTCATTCTATATTCAGTTCATCTTATTGTCTCACTTGTTCTCTCACACTCAACAAGAACAAGGTTATCTCATCATCCTCGCCTCCCCCCTCTATTCACAATAGTGTTTACTGAAACCAGATAGAAATATGGTGGCTTTTGTGAAATTTCATGACATTTGTCGAATTTGCAAGGTGTCGGCATTTGTATATCCTCGCGTCGCACTCGTTGACGTACAGTAACAACCCCAGGCTGGAGGAGGCTCTGCAAAACGGCAATGCAAGGCGCATAGGAAACCGAGTCCGCGCCATCTTCGTCACTTCGTCACTTCGGCTAATTTTCAGAAAGTTAGTCACCCCGTGTAAATTTGGCACATTTAAGGTATTCTTCGTCGCTTGGTACTCCCGGCTGCGAATTTTCGTCGCTTGGACATCCCAACTGTGAATCTGTGTCAGTTCAATTCCTTGCTACGAATCTCCGTCAGTTCAACATTTCCGTCACACCGTGACCGTACTGAATGGACGCAAAAACTAAAGTTGCCATGGAATAACACTGATCCATGTTCATTTGCATTTGGTGCAGAATTCTGTCGCATTGCGAGTATGTGGTAAGGGATAGGTTAGTTACAAAGAATCTACAAGAGTATATGTGAATGAATAAAATAGCTATGTAGGCATGCAGTAAGTCTAAAAAATTAAGAAATTCAAGTAATCTATTCGTCTGAGTCAGCGGGTAGGACTCCCCTGACGTACTCCGGATACTCCTTTGAATTCATCCCAGTCCTTTTGAGCGTAGTCAGCAGCACTCATCCACCCCATTACGTTGGACGCACCACCCTTTGAGCGGGCAAGCTTGAGTCGTTTCCGGGGCACTGTCTGGGACTCGGACACCGTTGAAGGCCCGGCAGCAGTGACGGATGTCGGACTTTTGAGCATGGAGGCAGACGGGAAGGAAATATTTATACCCGATTCGCTGTGCTCCACAAAAGCAGCGGTCACAGATGGGTCGGTGGGCTCCGAGGAACGCATATTCAGCAGCGACTGAGCAGATTCCTTTTGGAACGAACACTCAGGTCGTCCCGAGTTGAAACCCGATTTTCAACCCAGATTATGTTGGAGTACATTAATGTCGCAGATGTAGCGGTAAGTCGAGGGAACGTGGTAGTTACGAGTACTTAGTAATCGTTCATAATATCTTGAGACCGTCATTTTTCAACCGCCCAAATTTACGGTCCACTTTTACTGACTGTAATGAAATTAGTGGCTGTGCGCCAGATTCATTAGATTTTTGAGGCCTCGATAGTGGCTGTACTCCAAACCTGACTCTTTCATTAGGTACCAATCTAACGAACTTTAAATCGCGGTCAGGTGGCTGAGTATTTTCTTACGTAACAGATCCTGATTTTACTCTCAGCTCTTCAAATGTTTCGGTATTAACATTTCACTCTTCCTGCACCATTCCTTCATCATCAAACTTTGTTTTTGCTTCCTCAGATATCTGCAGTTAGTATTTGGTGTTTGCCAAAGGCTCGCACAAGATTGTGACCACCTGTGTGATGTCACATTTCGACTGTACTTTCCTGATTGACCATTCAAGACGAGCTTCCCATCAGTCCAGTCCTCGCCACAGCCGATGCGTGCGAGGATATAGATGCCTATGGAGAGATCTACTGCATCCAGATTCGCCGCGGCGAGAATCGCGCAGGACTTCTTGATCCGCAACCTTTTATCACAGAGGAACATCAAGAAAAGATCTGTGGGAGTCAGTTCACCGGTCCGGTGTGTCGACCAAAATAGCGCTCTATAGCAATGAGAGCGCTGAGTGAACGGTACGTAGCTCTACGTCGCTTGGATAGCTGCCCGCAACGCTACCGAGTGATTCTATAGCTCCCACCCAAAATTCATAGCAATATTGTAATTATAAATAGGGCTGCACACAGGTGAGCAACAGGCACAGACCGTCGCCCAACGGTCCGTCGTGTGAGCTCAGAAATTCTCTACGGAATGGGATGGGCGACGCGACCGTCGACGGGGGGGACGGCAATTGCCGGTTCCCCTGTGTGCTTGTATTGACGTTCCAATAACCCTCAAGTACACAATAAACGGTCCATATTTTAAATCTAAATCACGAACATGCTTTACGGAGTCATGGGCCTAAAATTTCACAGAAATATTGCTTGGAATTCATTTTGCCCAAGATAAAAACACTAGTACGTGAATTGACAGAGCACAAACCAGGCAGAAATGACACAAGTCTTGTAGTAATATTCTAAGTGTCTCCGACAATTTCTTTCATCTCATTGAGAGCAAGACGAAGGCGCTGTTTGACCATCATCAAGGTTTTGATGGTATCCGGCTTCAGGCTCGCTCATCGCAGAGAAATGGTGTCTCGCCCTCCCCAAAAAATGTGCTCCACGGTAGCGGTAGAGCCTAAGTGAGAGAATAAGAATAAAAAGGTAGGCGGTAACAAAGCCAAGTCGAACACTCACCATGGATGGTCAACATGTCGCATCCAAACAAAAGCGGTTGGAAATTGCGCTTTTCTGACAAACCACCATTGAACGGGAACACACCTCTTGCAGTCCTCGCACAGAAGCATGTTATAGTCACGTAGCTCATCCTGCGCCACATGATACCTCTGGGTAAAGTCCTTCTACGGGGACGCCTGGCGGCCTGAATACGCGAGGTATATTGAACCGGCGTGGCGGTCAAGGACTGAAATGGAGCGGCTGAGATTTTATCAGCGTAGTTGGGTCGAAAATATGCATCCAGCTTAGTCTTTGCATCCTCCAGTCCCGCGAGGAGGCCGTCTTCATGGTAAAATTCGCGCTTCAACCCACCATAGGAAATGCACGGATTCAGAACTACAAGAAAACTGTCAGAGCAAGAATCCAGAGGTAAATTGAACACATACCTACAGCCCAGGTATAGTATGGGGACTCGTCTGACCTATAGTAGTAATCACTGAGCTTGCGATGCTTCTGATAATCATCATCGACGTCTTCAACAATGGCCCGATTGGTGCTTGCGGCACTAGCCGAGTTCGACGTCTGCTTACCACAATCTATAAAAAACCATAAACAATGGAAATAATGGATCCCCCACCCTATATCTTCGTGCTCGACCACTTCGATGGTGGCCTGATGATTGGGCCTCTTGGTGGCGGAGGCAATAGCAGATTCAGAGTTCTGCTTACGCTTGGCCGAGGGCGCAGTGGTAGCAGTCGCTGCGCGAGTCTGAGCCTGGGAATTAGCGGCCTTGTAACGCCCAGGGATCGTCCTTGAGGGGAGGATGGAGGCGAGCTGCAATGATAAATGAGTATAGCGCAAGACAAATAAATTGTTTCTCACCTCCTCGGTATCAATATCCATCTCGTCGTCAGTGCCCTCGGAGTCGGAGGGATTAACGAGGTCAGGGAGCTCGAAAGAAGCGTGCGATGAAAGGGTTGCCGTCGTCGTCGGCCTTCTCAGTAGCAAGGTATTTTGTGAGCTTGTCGGTGGCTCTTTTGCGCTCGCCGCGACGGTGTTCTGTCCCTGATCAATGAATGTCCTTCAACTTCACAGTACAGCAAGAATGAACTTACCTGCAGAACGCGTGGGCAATGGCCTGGTGTCTAACTCGGTCTCGCAGAATTCGGTGTCGGCACCATCACGAAGATTGCCGTTGGCATCTCGGGCGGGTTGGTCGAACATCCTAGGCTGGAGCGGTGAAGAAAAGACGAAATCCTCACCATCTTTTATATTTGAGTCCTTGGTTCCAGATCAGCTCGAAGACTCCGCAAAAATTAGCGAATTATGCGTACCAGCACGGAAAAATGCAGGAGAACCGGACACTAGGGTGGGGCAAGGCCAACCGACTCTGCTAGTAGTGGGGTGAGCATTGATGCCTCGTGATTTTGCCTGCTTAGCATGTGTCTCATTAGGTTCAGATCTGAGCCAAACTGTTGTTGAGCGACTCTCAGTGGTGAATATTGAAGCCTTGGGATGTTTAACACGTCAGGGACTCGATGGGCACGCGCTGGTGCGTAAGGATGTAAAACGGCGGAGGCAAGGCGCGCTGTTGCTCCGAAAGGGAATTTGCTAAAAATTTGATAGCCGTAATGAGCTTGTTCTTTTCACGACGTACGCTACCTGTAGAGCACAAGCCCAGTAATATACCCCGCAAATCAACTTATCCGTCGCCCGTTGACGGCCGTCGTTTTGCCGGCCGTCACTCATCAAAACCGTCCCGTTACCGTCCCGTCGAAAAATTTGTTGAAGACCCCGACGGAACAGGTCGGCTACTCGTCACACGGACCCCATAGAACCGGCGCGACGGGTACGGCGTGCAGCCATACCGACTTGGTGAAAGTGAAAGTGTTGCAGATTAGGAGTGCGACTCCTCCCCCACAGCGCTGGTTCCTTGATCGCGGTTTATGGGGAAGCGAGATCAGGGTGTATCTTACCGGAAAATCACCAGTTTTCTCTTCACCAGGTAAAAGATCAGTCTCGCTGAAGAACATAATATCGTAGGTACGCAGAATCGCTGGGAACTCGGGATTGGTAAGCTTCAGAGCGAAATTGTGGAATATATTCCTGGACATAATGTGCCCAGTACAGAGTGACAATAAACTACTAGGTGACCAAGTCGAGGCTGCTAGCATGGCGAGATCGGCTTACCTGGTACAGTACTAAGTTGCGGATGGTGGCAGGAAGCAAGAAAGAAAATAAGCGCCGAGCCACGAGGCCGAAGAAGCGGAGAAAGGTTCGGCATGATGGCATGCCGTGGATTTTGATCCTTACCGACAAGGATCGATCGGCATGCTGCTGTGCAGCGGGTTTCTCCGAGGATATTGACAGGCATCTATTTTCGTGGTGCTTGTGGCCGTGGCACCGTGCAATATTATGGAGGTTTCACAGATGACTGCGAGTGGCGCCCAGACCGGATTTAATCAATGCTGGGACCATCGTGCCTCGCAATTTGCTTCAGAGCATTGAACAGGAGAAATTTTAAAAAAACCCGTTAAGTACGAGTCGCGCCACGCGCAATGCGCTGGCCTCACCCAACAAGTTGGTGGAGGGAACACGGTGGTTAATCGAGGGAACATGGTGGTCAGAGGACAAAGAAGGCTGGTGCCAGCAACGGCCACGTGCTCGGTGTGGACAAAAATGTTGAACTAACGAACTTTTGCAGCGGGGAATCTGAACTCACGAAAATTCAGTGCCGGCGGTCTCAAGTGACGGAAAATACCTTGAATATGCCTAATTTACATGAGGTGACTAACTTTCGCAAAGTTAGCCGAAGTGACGAAGTGACGAAGGTGGTATAGACTCTAGGAAACCAGTTACACCCTAGTTGCATTCTCGGGCATCACGGGAATCACGCGTCGCCCGTGGGCCCTACCAGGGGTAGATGAGGCTGAGGCATGTGGTGGCGTATGCAAATCCAGGATCGCCGATAGCGTTGGCTTCGGATTTGGTCGCGGCCCACTGTGAGCGCAAAATGGGAGAGATGATCATGTAAGCACAGATAGCTCCGTCTTGAAAGTGCGAGTAAAATTGATAGGGTTTAGCCATTCAATAACGTCGTCACGTCGCCGATCCAAGATGACACGCTGAATTTCCATTCGTAGAGGCTCTTGTACATAGGTACAGTAAGTACCCGTTAGTTCCTTTTATGGACCGTGGCAGTAATACATCCTCCTCCTCCTTCTCCATTGCCTCGGGCCCGGGCTGACCCGGCGATCAGTGAGCAGGCGAGGCGCAAAGCGCCGAGCGAACAGGTTGCCAGGTAGATGCTAGAGAGTCGCAGAGAGGAGCGGGGCCACAACGTTGAGCACAACGTTTCGTCAAAGGACTCGTCAGGTGGCTGTATCCCTATTTATACTCGGTCAATGATTGCCGGTCTTTCATCTGTCAGTGCGGTGATTGACATTTCAAAGAGCAATCGCGCCGGTGTAAAACTCTCGGAAACTATGGTAGGTCTCGACGTTTATTTTACAATGCTCTGTTTTTAACGTTGCCTTCTTTATATCTAGCGCTAGCATTTCGCTAGAAGGCACCAGGTAAGATCAACGCCAACAATTCTCACGTCTGTCCCCCGCAATCAAGACACGTTCAGTAGATCCCGGACGGATCAGAAAATAGAAGCGTGCGTCATTGACATCGGGTGCTTGACCGGAGCGAGAGCTCAACGGTTTTGCAGACAGGTGAGTCCTGTTATTAACAGAGGGCACATATTTAATCTCCTATGTTTTTTTCGAAATCCGAGGGAGCACGGCGCTGGGGACCCGTAGGGTCCCGGTCGGCGCGCGAGCGAGGATTGAGAAAAAAGAGGATCAAACGGGTGCCACTATTGATTCGTGGTATGTGCTTAAAGTGTTTCGGTTGGTGGTATTCAACCAATCACCCAGCGCGGGTGGCTTTCTGAATGATGCCATGAACCGGAAATCAGGGTAGCCGGCCCCAAGATTTGTCCATGTATCGGCCAGTTCGCGCCAGATGGGATTTAAATCAATATCATCCCATACTGGATTGTGGGTGAGTTTGAGGACGTGGAGTGCAGGGTCCCCATTAGCAGTGTTAACTGTTTTGGGTTTGAGTGCTGTAAGGCGCTCGACCGTGTACTTTATTTCCTCAAAAACATTTTGAAGCCAACGGCCTGGATAGCCGCGTTCGCGGAGTCGTACCATAAACTCGGTACGAGTTTTGGCAAAATCTGACTCTCTGGAACATAATCGCACATAGCGAATTAGTTCACCTTTAACCCAAGCGCGCTTGGAGTCAAGGGAATGGCAGGAATTCCAGGGTATATAAAGGTACGCATTCAACGCTTTCTGGTAGACAGATGTGGCCAATCTGAACTGGGGATTGGTTGCAGATACACCAGGATTAATTTCCAGGCATACTTGCACGTCTAGGAAAGGGAGCTGGAGCCTCGACGTTGACCACTCGAATTTCATGTTCGGGTGGAAAATGGACCGTGGCAGTAATACATCCTCCTCCTCCTTCTCCATTGCCTCGGGCCCGGGCTGACCCGGCGATCAGTTTCAACTCTCGTAGTAACGGAGGGAAGACAGTAATGTATTTCCATCATTAGAGAGTTTGCGGTGAGCCACCAGTGGCTACTGATGGCTCCTGCTGCAGATTGCCCTCAAGGCCATTCGGTGTGGGCTAGCTACCATTTCATCCTCCCATTGGGAGCTCTAAATAGTGGCTCCAGTGGCCTTTGATCACTATGTTCAGCCGAGAAAAAATTAGCCACCAGTTGATCTGGTGGCTCACCGCAAACTCTCTATTAACTTCGATCGACCGGTACGTCTCGCTGAGTACATTCTTCGTGTGTTCTCCCTTCGTTTGTTGGTACAATTGTAGACTACCAGTACATCTTGAAATGCCGGAAAAAATTATGTTGCCGTGAGTCGTGGTGTTTAATATCACAATGAGGCGAATTAGTTCGGTGTGACTCATCTGGTAAATATCATTCAGAACATGGATAAATATTTTTGGATCAAAAACCTTGATCAACAGCTTCCTCTCGCGCTATCCCTCAGATGTTTTGCACAGTTGGAGAATACATGTATGTGCTCCTATTACAAAAAATTCCGGGAGGAAATGGTGAGATATGAGGGAAGAATTTGTGATTATCAGAACCATTGTGCATTAAGTATCAGACCCATTGGGCATAATAGTAAAACAGCGCAGCAAGAATAAGTATAACTTAACGTAGCAAGCAACCGAGCAGACGAACGGGAGCAAACGGAACTATACTCGGTCATCTTGATTTGGCGATCGGGACCGAACATGAAGGAAGGAACTCTGACAACCCTGGCGCAGTACGCCAGCGCATTCATTAATCGGACCTTCTTGTTCGCTACTCTTTATAAAAATTGCCTGTTCTTTAAATTGACTTTGAGATTGCGTTCGGCAATTCCCGTTCGCGGGGAAGTGTGCCGCCATTGATGTGTCGACCTTTGATTTGGTGTGTCGTACATTTTCGAGATGCGTCACATATTGCGGGGATATGTCGCAAGGGGAAGTCGGATATAGGCTCGAAAAGTTTTATTTTTCAACCCCTCCCCCCTCTCTCCTGCCTTATAGGGAAGACGTTTCCCACTCCTAGGCCGGGTCGCTTTTTCCGCGGACAGCCGCCACTCTTGAACTCACCAACCACTTCCTTGAAGTTAATTATACTTTTTTCTACCATCTAATGAGTGTCAGTGATGAATGTGAACACTATGCACTCCAACAGCTCAATGATTTCTGACCCAAGAACAAACTACAATTGGCTTTGCATTGGCTTGGATCACGGAAGGTGTGGGTTCAGAATGATAAATTTTCTCTATACACTCCATGGACACTTATATGTATTATTACAACCAACCAACACCTTTCTCATACTCCATTAGCCATTTTGCACTGGTTGAACATTTCAAGTTTTGTGGGGAAAATATGGTTGAAAATTTATGGGTTTTTCACATGTATTTTCAGTCAAAAGTTTGATGAAAAATTTTATAACTTTTTCATTAGTTTTCCCATGTTACAATTTTCTTTACCACATTGTGCGAAAATGATGAAAAACCCTTGAATGTTTCAATTAATTTCTGCTTGGCAAACTAATGAAAAACTTTTAGTTTTTCATCAGTGGTGACTTTCCATAAGCATTAAACAATGTTTTCAAATATCTTAGGCTCTGTATCCGCCAAATCACCACAGCGACATGACAGCTGTCGAAACCCCATCGGGTTCAGATCTCACGTAGATTATTTTGGACCCTCTTTCAGACCTTTAACAAATTTTAATCTGGAGGGGGGGTCGCTACGCCCTCTTCAGAATTTCTTTCGTCGAATAGCTTGTTCTAAACGGCTTCTAGCACGGTTCCTGTCAACGGCTGCGTCACCTTTTGCATTCCCACACTTCCACGTCGCTCGCTGACGCTCACTTCCTTCCTTTTCTTTCCTTCCCTATGTCGCTCGCCTTAACTTCACTTGCCCTCGACTCTATTGGGCACTTTGGTCTTCTCTGCGCAACAACAGAGCTTGAATCATGACCAAACTGGAAACCCGGGCACACATCACTCTCAATTCACATCCCATTGCCTTTGTTCACCATCTCGTCGAGTTGTTGAAGGCAGTACGTGTCTTTGTCCACGTGTTGGGAAGGTTAAGACGCGTTGTTTATGTCTCACATGCCATCCACCCAGCTCAAATATAGATACAATTAATTCAATCTATGGCTTATGGGAACCAGTGTGGATTAGATTATTGGAATTAAGCTGGATCACGACCGTTGCACCCCTCAAATAAACTCAGGATTAAAAAATTCCTTATGGAAAGTCAACCAGTTTTTGAGGTCAAAACTTGAATACCTCAACCAGTGTTGAGCTTCTGAACTTTATGTACTAAAAAGTTTTTTCCAGCCCAACCTGGAACCCCCTCCCTATATCCGATATTTTAATCCCGATCCCCCTTGGTGTGTCGCATCTTTTCGTCGCACTTGAAATGTGCCGCGGACGTCGCATCTGGTGTATCCCGCTCTTCATCCAACGCTAAATTCACGGTGTTATGATTCCGAACTCCGCCTGCTAGCCATCGAGTCTCGCCGACCGAGGCACCAGGTGACCTACTAAATGTTCTTACATGTGGACGGATGCAGTCATCTTCTACAGACGGTAAAACCCTGAGCCGTTTTAAAAAAGGTTTACTTATGAGCTTGTTGACGGAGCTTACGGCGCCGCTTGGAAATTAAATAAATGCCATAAATGACCGATATCCTGAGTGTTCGCTTCCGATCGCGATGACCCGAGGTGCATTCCATCGTCGGCTCTAAATCGGCGGCGAATTTACCGGGCAGACATCATGTTAGGGTTAACCAAACATAGAGGCCGAGCCTGGCCGCGCACGGCTGCCCCCGTACCGTTGCTCTAGTTCGCCGTTACATTTCCGACGGTTCGCAACCAAAAGGAAAAAAAACAACCTCGCCGGCTGCAAGCGTTGAAAAAGGGAAGCTCGCGCAGCGTAAGACTCAGCAGCATCACTGCAGTATCACGTCAAGCTGTGTACTGAATTCGGGGATATTGGGTGCGGCTGTGTTAACCCTAGCTGAAGGGTCCCTCTCAAACTCGACCATTACTGGTGCTACCCCAACATGAGGGGTATCAGTCGATGCACAATAGGAAATAGAACCCATCCGGAACATTTTCGAGGCGAAAAGACGCACAACTGTTGCGTTTGAAGAGTTTCGCTCTCTAAGGGCCCGAAATTCAAGTTGATGGGATGTCAGCCATGTACATGTACGTACGTACGAGTATTTCCCCATTTTTCTCATTCAAGGTCCCCGCCATTCCCATGCCGTACGCTTCTTGCCTCGCCCTCCAGTCATCGCTCTACTACCTTTCGTCCCTCCACACTGTTGCATTTCATTCCTTTTCAATCTATGGGGGAGTTCGACCAAACCATTGGTTCGTCATGCATCTCTCAATCCATGTCGGAATTAAGGTCCCTCGCCCTTTAGGGTTTACCCTCATAGGAGTAATCAGTGAGCATGCGGATGTCATTTTCTTTGAACAGTTTCTGAGCCTTTTAATTCAGTTAACACCTATCTAATGGGAGTGATCATGTCTCAGTTCTTTTCGTATTTGAATTCAAGTCCGTTGGTGATGCATCCGAACACCTTGAAAGCCGAAGCTGACACCCTTCTAGGCTACCAAGACACCTGGCCTCTCAGGTAAAAAGTAACAATGCCTGTCATCGCCAGTTTTATTCAGCTGCAGGCTCTTGGTGGGCTTTCTGGCTGTATTCAACCTTACTCAAGGGGCTGCGGTTGGATATATGGCATGGTAAGTGTATGCAGGATTTCGGCGGTTTTTGTTTTGACCCTTATTGACTTAGGGTCTACTGTGTTACGTGCGTAACACTTTGCGGATAGCCTTTTGGGACTTATACAATATGCGCAGGAACTTTACAAATCCTGAGATCGTTGCGAGTGAGAAGTTTCTGCTATAGCGGAAACATACTAAATCGCATCAATTAGGCTTTCTGTGGCCACATTCCTTCACAGCCATCAGTAGGCTGCAGCTATCATCCGGAGAATCGTTCTAAAGCTTTGTTTTCACAGCGACGGCCATCCTTGCAATCTTGAATCAAATATTGCAGGCGTGGAGGATATACCTATTTACCCGAAATAAAATTCTGTTCGGGTTCCTGGCGATAACCTCTCTGGCCACCTGTGGAATAGGTTTCTACGCCGCAATCGGAACATGGATCTTTTCCGAGTCCGTATATTCCCAAAAGTAGCAGAAGGACGACTGAAAATCACCGCAAAGATGGCCCGAACCCCACGCACTCCATCCAGCCGCTGAGGCCAACCTCTCGCTACAGTGTGCGATCGACGTAATCATCGCTGGTGAATATACATATGTGTTTCAATCTCATGCCTGGAAGCCTAACATCCTTTCAGCCATACTCACCCGAATATACTCAAAATCGAAAACTGCCTTCTCGAGTACAGACACGGTTCTAAATCGCTTGATTCGAACCGCCGTGTCATCTGGGTCTTTCACTGGTAGGGTTGGTTTTGTTAGCATCATGCGCGCAATCTCACAAGCTAGAATCCCAGCCGTCTTTGCGCTGGGTACCCTCTTCGCGTTCCGCTTTTCCCCTGAAACATGCATGGTCGCTCTTTTTGGCATCCCCATTGGGAGAATATACACACATGTACGTCTTTCACCCTCGTTAAAACCCTTGAAAGCTCACTGGATTCTGCTTCGATCTAGACAATCCTGGACCATCTCGTCCGCCGCCAAGAACTGCGCAGCATCTTGAACAACGGGAACATGATCACTCTCAATTTCACCGCCGGCAGTTCTGGCAGCAACGCAGTTGATGGGAACGAGATCATGCTGCGAGCCACCGCGCCGGACCCTGGCTCGAACACCGGGTCGAATGGCGACAAGAACAATGAAACATTCAAAATCAGCTCAGTTATTCGGTCTGAATCGGGGGGATCTCATCCACCGCGCATAGACAACTTGCCATAAGATTCTTTCTGAATCAATTCGAGTGCTTTTCATCTTATGCCTGGTTCGGCCAGTGCAAGTTCTTTGCCCCTCCTTTGAAAATTTAATTAATCTACGTGTAATGATACTGGCACACAAGTACCTCAATGAACCCAAGTAGGTCTATAGGTAGTTGGTCTCACGGCGTCCGCGGTCGAGGCGCAAAACGTCGTCGAATGGGGTCGGTGGGAGTCCAGGTGGCGAAAACTCTCGTCATCCTTCACGCATATGGTAAGCTCGACTTGAACAAAAGTACCTCAGTCCTGCCTTACTCACGACCGCCGCCGTGACTAAATAAACTGATGTAACGCACGGGTCCGCCAGAGTCAGGTACCACTCCACGGCACTGACGAACGCCGGCTCCAGGAATTTGAACCCCAGAAATTCAATGTAAATAAGAAGCCGAAGAGCAGCATGAAGCGTGAAGCGGGGGATGTGTGGAATGTTGCCGGATTCTCGGAAAACACCAGGAACATCTTTTCCTACACTCAACTCGGACAGGCCCCCTGAATTTTGAACCGGGATCCAAGTGAACCAGCGAAGTAAAAAATATCGTCCAATGAATTGCCACACGATGTGAATGTCAAGGGTTCTTGATGTCAAGCATGTCTGGTGCTCTTGACTCAGGCCCTGCTCGCAGACTTGGGCTGGTGCCTGGAGAATCTCAAACACCTTCCACATCAGTCAAATCTTTCCTCCGGCCAACCTCTGTCTTTCTCCCTAGCCCAATTTCCACGTCATCGGTCCCAGTGCTGATAGAGACAAACTCACCATTGGAACTGGCCAAAACGTCGGATAAGAGGTTGTGCTGCAGTGGTCCAATTCCGAAAATAATCTTGATCACTTTCCACAAAGCTTGAGTATCTTCTGCGTCTCATATTGCTCAGAACATCGCCCGCCTACCGCAGTTTTCCTGACATCAACTCTCCAGTTATTCCAATAAATCTTGACTCCCCAAACGTACGCACGCCTAATCTTCCCAGTAATGACACGATGAAGGTTGGACGATGTGAACCCGGCTCTCATGGCTCCCAAAATGCTCGGAGATCCCTGCGCATGGCCTGATCGGGCTCTTCGTATCTTCTCACTGACCGTACGTGAACGCAGTGCGATGTGAGCCTGTCAGAGAGCATTGTGGGACAGTTGGAACACCTCACCGTCCAGTCACTGAACCTAGAACCTCTCAAAAAGCCTCATCAATTCACTCCTGAGCCATTACCACTCATGTCTGTTACAAAAAGCAACTTCACGGCCATCTGGCAATCTCACCTTGATCAGGATGGTAGGACCTGACTTCCGTTTTCGCAATCAAATTGGCCGAAATCCACTCATTACAAGGAGATACTCTGGGTTGAACTAAGATCCTAGCCGAAGCGAAAGGATAGACCTCATGATATTGCACACGGCAAGGACCTCCAAATATCGACAGAACTTGTTCTGGTCAAGATATACAAGATTAGTTACCCTATGCCTTTCCAAGTATGCTCGCTGGATCGCCGAGGAAAAGAACCCAGTACGAAAATCTTTCACCCTTGACGTCCGTCAAGTCTTGCCGACACTCGTCTCGCCCTTCAACCGGCATCGCTTTGAATCCAACACTTCGGTAGAAGGGAAGCTGGGTTATATACTCAATTTGATTTGAACTCAGTCGAAAAAAACGAAAAGCAAGCATACGTTGGTTTCGCTCATGCATTCGACGTACATCGGAGTGTTGGTCAGCGCCGCCTTTGGAATTATAGTATTGACGAGGAGTCTCCCAATGCCGCGACGACGGTATTCCGAAGCAACGCCGATGGTTTGGAGTTTCCACGAGCTGCACTCCACGACCTTCCCCAGCGCGGAGTCAGTACAGGCGCCAGCCATCTTGAAGTACTACACATTCGTCCGCCTTGGAGCATGTGGGTGAACGTATAGCGAACGTACCTCAGCCACCCACTTGATACTGGCAACGTCGTACAGGGAAATTAGGGCGCGCCCGTACGGACTTTTAGCCATCTCCTCGTCGGGACTGCGAAGAGATGCTTAAATCGATGTGTGGGTCTGATATGAGGAACATACCTGTCGTCAACCTTGCGCCCAGGGGCGCGCCAGATCGCACATCCCACGATCTTAGGCACCGCTCCCAGAGTTTCTGCGACATAAACCTCGCCGCCGATCAAGCCGCCGACCGTCGAACATCCACAGTTCAATTGTACAGCAAGCTGGAGTTCCTTCGAGTTGATTTTGTAGCCCGTCGATGCGAGGATGAAAGGGTCTAGGTCGTGGAGGTTTAAGCGTTCATCAAAGAGTGCGGTAAAAGCACTTACCGGCGCTGAACGCTTTGCTCAACATGTTCACGATCTCGTGTACTTCGGGCGTCATCAAGTCTCTGGGGAGGATTACCGGAGGCGCGATTTTTCGTATGCGGAAGGTCATAGCGGGTATGGGCAGGAAAGAAGGCGGATTTACCCTCCTCTATGTCCAAGGCCCGCATGCCCAGGAAGTCGGGCCACGATGTCGGTATTTACGTGCTGGCGAAGATTCTTCTCAAGTTGTGGATGTAATATATAAGTAAAGGGAATATTAATAGAATCTCGTGGCGAGAAGACGGAATGGTATGTTGCGTACCATGCCCCTGCATGTGCCATGGAAAGAACAGAATGGTGAGAGAAAGAAGACGGGCAGCGCAGGGCGAACTGACCGCGCTCATCTTAAGCGAAACGTAAAACCAACAGCATGAGCGGGGCGAACTGCTTAGGATGGATAGGAGAACTAAGAAAGGAAACGACAATAGAGTCGACCACGACGTTCGGTGGAACGACTGCTGTCAGGTGAGGTCGGGCAACCGTTCAAAATCGGACATGGAGATGGCTTGAGCATGGAGGCGGTGTTTCTGTTTGGAAATTCACGCCGAATGGCAGACTAGACCTCGTTGACGGCGATATAGACTGCCTATCTTCGCGACCACATACGGACTCCGCGCGCATATGAAGGATTTGGTGAATCTTGCGAGACTGTATCTCCTGGGACGTCAAAATCACAGAATTTTGAGTGCAATTTACACCGACCGCGTAGCGACGGCGGCAAGGAATTCGCAGAGTGCGCGAGCCTGTATGGATATTCAGGTTTAAATGAAAGGTCGAACTTGGAGATGCGCTGTAAGAATAGGATTACTTGGTATTATATCCGTGGATGTGAAATGTCGCGACGGGCGAGGTGTGTACACGGGGAACGCAGGCGACGCTGAGACACCTGACTCACTTGCGGAAACGGAGATGTGGAGAATACTTGTGTGTCTAATTCGGCCTGTGTGCGGCAGGATTTTATTATTCCAAGACTTTAGACCGGATACGCACTTACTAGTACCTTCATGGAGAGGGACAGGTGGTGCGCATCTGCGTCGTCACTGTATTGCATCTGTTCCGGGATAATCAACGAACACAAGTGCCGAGGACTGGCGGTGTGGATGAGACGGGCGGGTGCGAGCGTAATATAAAAACGATGATGAAGTGAGATAGCCGGAAGAGCGGAAGGCGACTGCAACACGGTGCCTGCGGACGGGAGAGGAAAGCACACGATTGCGAGTGGAGCAGGGAAACGTGGTGGGAAAGAGACGTAGATATATCTAAAAGCACATTTATAAACAGGATGAGTGAGGTACAGATTTGCCGTTTGCGCTGCGACCTCGGCCAGGAAGCAGCATGCCAACTATCGCTTGGAAGGGTATTGAAAAACCGAAGCGGCGACAGAGACCAAGAATCAAGAATAGCGATTGGGCAGGAATCGAGCATTCATCGCCTTGGTGGGGGAGTCTTTGGGCCTACACGCGTTGCCGATATTGTCAGGGTAAATCGAATAAAGCCATGTAGCACGCACCGAAAAGCCCATCTCTCCGCGGAGGTACAACCGCCGTGCTCTGTCCACCAGAAACACCAGGATTGAGCAGCGGATTCGGGCGCCACTGTGCCCACGCGGGGAGGTTTGGATTCGACGTCGGCGATGGAGCGGCGGGTGCAGAGGCGATCTGCTTCTGCTTCTCTCCCTGCAATTGTTTCGGCTGTTTGCGGCGGGGAGCGGGTGGTGGATGGACAGTGCGCCAGCCGCCTGGAGCAGGAGGAAGTGGGGCAGCAGGTTCCGCCGGAGGGGCTTCGATCTGGGGCTGGGTCCACACGCAAAATGGTTATTTAAAAACGGACAAACGGAAAAAAAGCGACGCAGAAGCGTACCGGGGGCTGCCAACCGGGCTCATACAAGCCATGGGCGCTGTGCTTTGCCTTGATACTCATGAGCTCTGCAATCTCGAACTGCAGAGCCCGTTTTTCATCCCGAAGCTTCCCGACCTCCTCCAGCAAAATCTTCACTTCTACCGCAAGGGCCTTGCTGAAGTCGTTGATGTATCTAAGGCAATGTGAATACAGCTCGCAGTGAGAAGGAATGGCAAACTTTGGGCCGCCTGGCTGGGTGCGGCTCGTGGGGGACGCCATCGAGGTCGACGTAAGAAGCAAGAAGCGGAATCCTTTGCCGACTGCACGTGGTGCGGATCTCGGTGATCGGGAGACTGTCTTTGCCGAACGTTCAACAACTTGAGCTTGAACGTTCTCGATTAGCAGCTGCGCCCATATTCAGTTGAACCCGGGAATTGCGGCTCGCATTGGAACCCGAACGTGCCAAATCCGAAGTCGAACATGAGTATATTATGCTCAAAGCATGTATTTCACGTCATTTTCTTTTCTTCCCGTCCACCTACAATGTTCTTGAGCGGTCTTCAGATTTCATTGCGGGCGAAATGTGATCAAAATTCTGAATGGGTCAATAGAGACCTTGCGCCAGCCATCGGAAGCCACCCGGTGGCTGATCAGGCATGCGGTGACAGGTGGCTGTGGCTGCTCCAGTGGCTTGTACAATGGCATCCGAGTCCTTTAAGTCTCTTTACCATCACATTTGATACCAATTAGTACTATGCCTGCATGAAGAACGTGACACAGCTATGTCTTCCATCCATTGATCAAAAATGGGGCAGTAAAGCCCAGGTTGAACACCAGGAGGGTGTTTTCTACTATATACAGGAACTAGAGAGTGGTGTCCTGTTCTAACAGTACACATGAAATTAATGCACCAGCCACTTGCGACCACATGCCTGATTAGCCACTGGGTGGCTTCCGGTGGCTGCCGCAAGGTCTCTAATTAATATTCCGCTTGCGAGTGATGTGTTGGGCCGAGTCCCTCTGCCATCAGAAACCGCTCTACGCCTCGCCATTTCTTTCCCAGCCAAGTCAATAGGTGTGATGCCGAACGTATTCTATTCGTCAAACGGGGGAATCACTTAGAAATCAAATTCGATTCGTAAAGCCTTGTCGACGCGCCTCCAGGGCTGTCTTGGCGCACGATTCGCGTCGGTTCGACACCTTTCGGAACGAGACTCGCATCCGAGGGCGTTTTATTCGAGGCGAGATGCAATACATTTTGACGCCGGGTAACGATGTCGCTGAACGCCTGCAAAACAAATCGCGTTCAAGCGTCCACCGTGCCCTTGTACCATTACTAATAAATAGTACATCTTGAAGAACCTCGATGATGCTAGGACACTCAAAATGAATATAAACAAGAGCGCGGCGGGCGGTATCCATGACGGGAGTGTATCTTTGGTGTATCTGACGGAGAAGTGCATGTGCCGGACGGCATGGGCTGACAAACGGTGCTGGCATTAGGAGCCGACAATTGAACAGATCTTTTCTTGGAATTTTGGGTGAGAATGGAGATGGAAACGCTAGAAGCTGAACTTGCGCGTGTCTTTGCTGCTGAGTGAATTCAACACTGAGCCACAGATTTCGGCACGTTAATGATTAATCGGAGTGCGGAGTTGTCGGAGTTTGAAAATCGTCGGACGGACGACAGCTTGATCCATTGTGCCAGCTTGGTGCCAGCCTTGGTTGAGGAGATATTAGACCGAGACCACATTCGGTCCGATGAAAGAGTTTGAATCTTGAGCAACAGGCCAAACTGTGCCCACACTTTGCTCCTGTACATTCATCCTTCCACGCACCATGGAGACCGTTGCTAGCGTCTATGATCATGAGCTAAGATGGGTTCCATCCGAGTCGTATGGCACTTCGTCTCATATTTTTCTATTGTGCGTTCATGTCACGAATATGTTGCGGATATGTGTAAATTTCAATGAGATGAATCTTTCTTGGTGACCGGGAGACAGATCAAAGTAATTCCCGGGCCCGGATTCCTGACGACGATGCAGCCAGTCCGGGCGAGAACCAGGTCAAGAGAACTACCAGCGAGGTCAATTTGCATAAGCAGGAAGCAATATTAATCTTACATAGAACGGATGAAGGCGGCATGCCGGAATTCAAGATGTGATGTTGCTCATGGCCAAGCTGGGAGATTGCAGAATGGAGTAAAAGACGGCGAGCACGGCACCACAGCCCTCGCATACTTCGAATTACACCCGAGTCCGAGGGGAAAGCGTCAAGCGAAGAATTCAAGCGCGGAACAAAAGGACCCCCGAAAGTACGGTCGGAAGTATGATCCCAAAATTTCTAAATTTGGACCTTAAATGTCCGGATGCCTGCCCGCCGCGAAGGTCTTAAATGTCCGGACTTCGCTCAAAGTCCCCAAAATCGGCTGTCTGAAGTGCCAAAAGGCGATTTTTGTCTCCAGTATATAGCACTGCAAGACTGGTACTTGAACGCAGGATGCAATAAACGTGAACAAGTATGGCGTCTCTAGCCACTAGACCACGGAACGATGCAAGCCATGACCAACAATTGTTTGCTGAATCCTGGGCTTAGATGTCCGGACAGGGACTCAGACTGTTTGAGCTCCGAGGCGTTAAATGTCTGGACAATGCTCCGAGTGAAAGTCGTTTCGGGAGCTTAAATGTCCCGACATGGTACCTTACTTCCAACCATACTTTCGGGGGTCCTGGAACAAATCCGCGGTTGATGACAAAGATCTGATTGGTCGTTGATATGGGTGTACTACCGTAGGACAACCTGCCTCTGTTGGTACCTGATGATAATTCAGTGCCTCCTTATTGTCGGTTGCCTACTTGTTTTGACGTCCAATCAGACGGAAAATGCAGGAAATAAATTCTCGGATAACGTTGGACTAGGTAGTTGAGTCTGTCAACGCGAGAGACCGAGCCAAAATTGTTAAAATCCCGAAACCCACGGTACCCCGGATCTCCATACTTGTAATCACAGGGCCCAGCCGGGACTGAGTCGAACCCAGAAGCTATGTCCCGTTCCGGCAGGTTCTGGACTTCTGGTAGACCGGATCACACGAAGAGCGAGAAGTTCTTAGCGAGCAGATTTCCAACAGACCCAATAGGAAAGAAATACACTTGACAGTAATCCCAGCTAGCCTAACACACCATTGGCTCGATTCCAAGCCACTCGGAGTCCCGGAGGGGGGTGAGAATACGAATTGCGTGAAACTGGATGGAGCACATGCTTGTGCTGTTCTAATTTAGTGTGTTTGCTTTGGGAACTTCTATATATAGGTCGACCAATAGGTTTGGGGCAGGGAGTTGAATCTACCATAGCCAGAAGTAGTCTGGGATTGGGCTCATCCTGGGAATGGATATCCCCGGCGGCGCCCGAAATGCGAACGAAACTTGAAAGGCCTGAAACAACGACGCTGAAACAACGACGCGATGTTTGCCAGTGGAGAAATTTCGACTTCCGCCGCCGTCGATCTTGCGGATCCGCAAAGGGAGTATCCACATCTGTGTGTGCGCTCGTAATGTTGCAGATACTTTCTTCGTCCTTTCTTGCAAAACCAAGGTCGGCGGATGCGAACTCAGAAGCCCAATTCCCTGCGGCGTGAAAGAGTGAGCGGAAGCGAGTAGAGAAACCGCCATCTTGAATTTAGACATGCTCGTGCCATGAGAAAGTGATGGGACCCATCTACTTTTACTCGTTCGGCCGCGTTTCCAGCG
The DNA here is from genome assembly GCA_014925785.1 of Mycena galopus ATCC 62051. Classification (NCBI taxonomy): domain Eukaryota; kingdom Fungi; phylum Basidiomycota; class Agaricomycetes; order Agaricales; family Mycenaceae; genus Mycena; species Mycena galopus. The sequence goes on along the minus strand of WIQG01000013.1, from coordinate 1,584,418 downwards.
CATCAGCGCTCCAACTATTGCATTACCTTGGCATTACCATCTTGTGATGCAATTGAGTTGTCACACGCAACGGCAGGGCTCTTATCCCGCGTACTTGCTTATTCACTTAGACCCCGGCAAGTATCTGGCAGGTCAAAAGTCTGCCGTCCAAAAGGTTCACCAAGGATGTTATGGAGGCAAGAAGAAATGCGCAGCCCTTATCGGTCAGGGGTTTCTCAATAGACATCATGCTGCAAAGATGATGATTGAAAGTATTTCGGCAGCACGTCAAACCAAAATAACCGTTGTAATACTAATAGCCGCTTATCTCGTTGCATGTGCTACCTGTTATAAAACCTTGGGCGACTCATTTTCTCTCACCCCCCCGCTCCCTACCAACACAGGTGTCTGCAATGGCCAACATGACTGCTGGGGTCGACCCCATGGAGGCGCGATACACCGAAGCTGAGTTGGGCGTGATGACTTCCGCCGTGTCGCCTGTCAGCCGCCACGCCGCCTCCTTCACGGAGTACTTGTACTGGGCCGAGCGCAAACGCGCTGAGGAAGATGCGGACACGGGGTTGGCCTTCATTCCGACTTCGTTCCATCCACCTCGTCTCATTTCTCTTCCAATGCAGCGAAATCGTGAGTCCAGGATGGGGCCGTCTCATTCAATACGTTCGGGGCACCAAGACCGAAGAACCTGGGCTTCCCACCACTCCCCCCATTAACGAAAAGTCCGAAAAGGCCGACTCGAAAACCGACAGCCTCGTTGAAGTTGACGAGTACGTCGGATTGTCCGAGTACGACCGGGAACTGCTCACCGCCCGCCGAGTCATGCGTCAAGCTGGTTGGGCCTCCGTCTTCTACCTCGTTACATGGTCCGTCCCCATCGCATTTCCCGATCACACGATGCCAATCAAATCCCCAGTGATATCTTGGGTCCATTCAATGCTCCGTTCTCCATCGGTGGGCCCTTTTCGCAGCATCATTATCCTGACACCTCACCATATGCTCGCTACAGCCTCGATCGGTATGGCACCCGGTATCTGTCTATACGTTCTTTTTGGAGCTGTGGCCTTCATTTCTGGTGTCATGATCCACCGTATCTACCTCCGCCTTGATTCCACCCGCTTTCCCATCAATTTGTACGGTGACATGTGCGAGCGGACCGTCGGGAGTTGGTTGAAGTATCGTACGTTTTTCGCCAGTGGTTTTCGCCCTTCATTATTGACGAAGCCGCAAAACAACAGTCGCGTCGTTCTTGCTCTGCGTTCAGCTCACCGTCAACGTCGGCTTGATTGTGAGTTACCCGGCTCTCTCGATCAAGTCGATGACTTAGTTGATCTCTGCTTTTATAGTGCCTCGTCAGTCTTTCTTAGTCACCCGTTTGCTTCTCATCACTGAGTCGTGGGTTTTTCAGACTAATGGTCAAAGTCTTTCTCAAATCATCGCGGGGCCCAGCGGAACCGGCCACCTTTGCTTCTCCGTTCGTCCCACCATCTACTCGATTGCTCCGGCTTTAATGAATAGACTCTATAGGTCACCATCCTTATCTGGGCTCTTTGCGGAATGTGCATCGGAATGATCCGTGGTCTCGGGAACTTCTCCATCCTTGCGAACGCCAGTGTGTGGCGTACGTTCCTTACATTGTTTGATTCGAACCAGCCTGATTGGAGCCGTCTTTCCTTAGTTAACCTTTTGATCATCTTTATCAGCATTGGGTTTGCTGCCCGCACACTCCCGAACTACGCTGCCGCTTTTGCGTGAGCCCCATTTGACTTTTGGAACGAATGTCATGGAATTAACAACAAATCTTTCTCAGCTCGTCTGGCCTCATGCCCGGACCGGTCAAAGTTACGGCCACTCTCCCTGGCCAGCCGCTCTTTGTTCAGGTCAACGGCGTCTTCAACATGGTGTTCGCGTACGGTGGTGTGAGTGGCTCACGCAATTCATTTGACGGCGGTCTGACCTTGATATTCCGCGTAGGCAATGATGTTCCCCGAGGTACTTGTGCCATAGCATGAAGTTCGCACTTGCTGACCTTAAATCTATCTAGATCATGTCGGAGATGCGACGTCCCCGTGATTTCGTCAAGGTTCGCCGTTACTCGAAGTAGGCCTGAGATCTTGCGAGCTGATCATTCATCCGCAGGGAATGGCCATGGCTCAACTACTTATCTGTTCCGTCTATCTGATGTACGGAATCACGCTGTACGCTCTTCAGGGCCAATTCGTCCAGGCTCAGTCCTACACTGGGCTTTCACTTTACTCCGGCCAAACCATCTGTAATGTTATTGGTATCATCACCGGGACCATCGCTGCTGGCCTTTACGGCAACATTGGACTGAGTGGGTGCTTAGTTTCATATAAAGTGCGAATCCTGACTGTCCTTTTTTTCCCCCTGGAAACAGAGGTCATTTACCGTTTGGTCATCGAGCAGATGCTCAAGGGACCGCCGTTGATGACCTACAAAGGCCGCATCACGTGGAGTTTCGCCGTCATCATCTACTGGGTGAACTGCTGACTGGGGTGCCCGTTCATTCGCGACCGCTGACACGGTTGTTTTACAGTCTATTGCCTTCGTTCTTGGAAGCGCTATTCCCTCCGTCGGAGCTCTTACTGGGTTACTCGCAGCCATGGGTTTCTTCCACTTCAGTGCGTCTCTCCTCGATTCGGGTGGGAGTCGATCTAACCTCGTTCTACTTCATAGCTTACACTTTCCCGCCTCTCATGATGTTGGGTCTTGACGTGCGCAACCATCCGTTCTCCCCTTTCCCCCGAAGCTAACATCCCTTTAGCTCCAAATCGACGCAGCAATCGCCGACGAACCATTCACCACCCCCGGTGTTGCACCGACACAAGTCGATACATGGCGTGATTTGGTGCGTTTCCGGTTCCATCTTCAATCCCGCATACTACTAACGTCAAACACCACCAGTCCCGATGGAAGCGCGCCTTCGTCGCCGGTGGGCGGAAGCGTTTCTACTGGAAGATCGCCAACTTACTCTTCCTTGGCGCGGCGCTTGCAACGGCCGGCATGGGTCTCTGGGCCACAGGTACGGATTTGAAGGAGGCTTTGTCTGTGGGAGCTGCGACCAGTTTGGGGTGTAACTCCTCTGTTTGATTCCCTCTGTTTGATTTTTTTTCGCTCACTTAGTAGTGTGTGGCTCAAAATTAGACTGTATGGTAAGTAGATATAGTTGGCTATGCAATTCACGATAATATTTTTCTTGTTCAATGTTTATCATGGTAAAGTAATCTCGGCTCCAGATCTTCTCGGGGTTCGGATGGGAGGCTCCGTGATTTGGGGCAGAAACATCAAAAAATCCTCAGCAGCGTTCTAGGGCAGTGATCCCACATCGTATTCTCCTCAAATTCTGCCTCGATATCATTTTATCATCTCAACATCTGTAACTCCATAAAGAATTCCAGCTGCTAGGATTGAGCTAGAACGTCGGGAACGAGACTAATGGTAAAGGTAAATGACTCCTTACACGCGGATGAATTCAGACACCTCACTGATACTCATTTTTTTTTTCTCAGGGACAAACCGGAGGAGAAGCATTTGAAATAGCGTGAGGTCGAAGATACCAACATCTGAGGTTTCGCCAGGGCGCACATCGTCCTTGTAAGCCTACTTGGAGCTTCAAGTTTGATGCCCGTAAAAGCACTTGACATTCAGCACTGGCTGTGTGGCAACTCATTGGACGTTGTTTTTCACTTCGCTGTTGGATTGGATCTCGGTTCAAAGTCCAAGGGGCCCATCTGAATAACTTCAGAGTTGAGGTTCCAGGGTGTATCCACAGCCTTACATTGGGAGTTGGCAGCGACGGGAATCTGATGTGCTGAATGACACACAGCCACATCAAATAGCGCCGAGGACACATTTAATAAATATATATTTAACTCTGCACCGTTGGTTAATCTCAACTGGGGATTATCATACAAGGAAGATCCAAAGTGCATATCAACTTCATTATAATTTAAAAGTCCATTTCTGGGATTTTAAGCCATGTCACGCTATGTCACATCTTGTCACCCACCATAAAGCCGTCCGGATTGTAACACGTTTTGTGGGACATACTGGCCGCGCAGCATCAGGGTTTTTGCATCAAAATTTTTCATTTGATTGCCTCTCAATGTGAATGAAATACAGGCTCTGGAAAAATTGTGGAGCAGAACTTTTCTGTTCGAATCATTTCTCGCGGTGAGTCCACTGCATCCTCGTTTTTCAGTTCAAAACTCTGACTGATATTCTGAAGCTAACTATTCAAGATTGAGCTATTCGGCGACTTTCTACATCTACTTATGCTTCGGTGATAGGACATCGAAGAGCGATAAGATAACCTGAACCACGGCTCTCTCCAAATTTGTGCCCGTGACCAGTCATTTTCTTGGAGCCACCAAAATGGCACCATGACCCTAAGTGCCCAGCGTCAGCCGCGTCATTCAATCCATCTTCGCCAGCTCTTAAATCAGTAGCCAGGACTCGAACCCTGACGTCCTTAGGCTGAGTGGATAATTTTCTCCTCCGCCCGACGTCCGTCCGTCGGGCGGCGTCAGCTAATCGACATCCAGCAGCCCATCTTACCCCTTGCGCTCACGGCCGTTCCGCAAGACCCTGATGGTGTGCAAGTGGTCTGCCAAGGAGAAGGCCTTTCTTGGACACCCAGATTCCACTTCTTGTTCAACATCATTTATCCTGAGGGCTGCTCAGACCTGAGTGAAATTAGCCGATACGCCGCGTGCTAAAAATATGTGAATGGAGGAAATTAATCCAACCGGAGAACACTCAAGGGACGGTGTACAAAATTGAAATGCTGGACTCTCCTGTATCCTTACGGCTGCGAGGCGACGCTCGCAAAAACTTACCAAACTGCAGGAGCTTGCAAAATGCTCGCGCCAAAAAATCTTGAAAAGTGTCACAGAACATCAAAATCCCCTCGTCGAAGTTTCGGGGCGGGCTTCCTAATTCCGCTACTTGTTGCCAAGCAAGGTTCGATGTCGACCAGAACTGGGAGCTATAAGACCACGGCCTCAAGGAAGAAGGAGGTCCAACTCTGAAAAGCCTTCAGGCGACGGTAAATGTGATTGACATCCGCAGTCTTTGCTTTCTCGTTACATGCAAGTAAAGCTCCAACTGTTTTGTTTGTGTGTGTGGCTGAGCATAAACTAAACAGAAACAGATATAAACGATTTAAAAACGGTTTCAAACGTTTGCACACGGTATTTTTATTGACAAGGCAAATGATGTAATGGTATCAGTATTCAAAGTGTCCCTCTTTGACCTACATCTTCGCAAACATAGCCTCCATGATCGCATTCACCTTCAATGAGCTGCAGGGTTCACAGCATACTAGTAAGTTGCGGGATTTGGAGAAGAGGTGTTCAACAGAGACACTAGTCCTTGGAATGGCCAGAAAGTCTCGTGTAATACGCGACATGACTGGGAAATGAAAACTGAACTCCTTTACAGTTGAACTCAATTTATGAAAAAAAAAATAAGAAAATTTGGACGGGGGCTATTGAGAAGGATTCTGCCCAAAGCAGAAGCGAGGAATGGTTTGGACAGCCCATATTCTTACATACATGAGCAGAAAAGCGGAAAGTTCCGCAAACATGACATTCCTGATTCAGCCGGACTCCGGACTGCTCACTTTATCCCCGAAAAAATTTGAACACTAAATTCAACAGTTTAACTGTGTGTTTACTGTGTACAAATTGCTTTCCAGGGGGGCACAAACTAAACGGAAAAAAAAAACACTTTTAACTGTGTAAAATGTTTACAGACAGAAACTGTTGGAGCTTTACATGCAAGACGACAAGATGTGGCGCACGGCATAAAGGAGGCGGCGCCGCACATCGGCCATATATTGCATGCCCTAGTCACAGTGACCAGTTCCTGCTCAGGGGCTGAAAACATGCGCCTAATGACGTTGATTGGAGAAGTATATAGGACGTGAACGCCGTCTTTCTCTCGATTAACAATGACTCGGTACGACGGTCTGCTGGGGTGCGGTTCGGCTCCTTGTCATTGAGTATCATTGATATGTTTTTTAACAGGTCCATACTACTTGGTTCATGGCTTGCCGCCATCCTGTACGGGATGGTATTTTGCGTGACCTGCGAGTATCTGGGGAGGCCCTCGAAGAACCTGCGCTTTCGAAAGGGACTTCTCCTTTGTTGCCTCTGCTCTTGTTCCCTCGCACTGGCCGGGAACTTTGCGAATGTCTACTATGTAAACGCTGCTCATTCTTTGTCCATAATATCAACACTCACGTCTTCCCGCCACAGCAGACGGTCACTTTCTGGGGTGAGCCGCGAGACGCGTTCACTTCGCAGGCGCGGCTTAATATGAACACTTCCTAGGAAATACGAGTGCGCTTGAGCAATGGGTAGGATCCAAACACCCAACGTCGGAGATGCTGATCCACCTATTCAGTATTGGCCTCTCCCATTCTACGTGATTTGCAACTCTTGCACCGGCGTCATGGTTAACGCATTCCTCATCCATCGCTTGAACATATTGTTTGTCTTTCCAGCCGTCCGCGCAGAGAGATTGTATTTATTCGAACATCTCAGGTGCAGGAACATATGGATGGTTGTCTTTCTTGGATGCTGCGTTGTCATGGGGGTATGTTTTGCTTGTCAATTCTCGCATGACAACATTGAGCTTCAGCCAGCTTGTGAGCTCTATAGTAGTAAGTGTTATAGTGATGATGGCCAAGGATAATTCCCCGGTGCGTATGGACCACCACCATATTGCACTCGCTTACCGTCTCACTCGCTTTACAGAGAGAAAAATCGGCCACGGCTGCTCTGATTTGGACCGTGGGCATGGCAGGTGGAGGCGAGTCGCAATGTTGCATTCAACAAGCCAATCCTTGAAGATCTTTGACACGACAGATATTCTGATCGCGGCGGCTCTCATCTGGAAATTGTGCACAATGCAATCACCGTTCAAGGCCACCAACTCGTCTATGGGAAACTCTGCCTCACGTGTGATAAGCCAGAGCATTATCCCCCGCCTCATCATCGGTGCGATCCAGACGGGCGCTACGACGAGCACACTGGCCGTAGCAATGATGGTGTCGTCCTATATTGGCAAGGACAGCAGCAACGGTGCCTTTCATTTAATCAATCCGATCATTGCACTAATCCTCGAGTAGCCCCGACGGCGTTCCACTACTTGACTGGGCCCCTATACGTGCTCACGCTACTTTACAACCTCAATCTTCAGCGGGACAACGAGGGCCCGGCGTATCCTACCCCGACTCACGATTTCTGCGTGGATGGTAGCCGTGAGTGGTACCGTTATGCTTCCTATCCAACGCACAATATACATTGATTGCGTGGCAGATTTGGATTGCACAGAAATGGTATTGACGGACCCAGTGGGTTCAGGAGGGGACGTGCGTTTTTGGCCCATCAAGCCACACGATGCAAGCATACTAATCACTGTGATTTCTCAGACATCCAAAAGCTTTCCGACGACGGTGGCCAAAGACACCGATGTTGAATCGCATGCAACACTTCCATCACCTTTGAGAGTGCGGGGATGTTAGTGGGTGTTGAATCCAGTGGGTAATTCCAACATTCAAGGGCGGTTTCTTATGTCAAGTAGCCGCACTCGGCAGGGTATAATATAATTATTAATAACAGAGATCTGGGTGTATCCAGATATTTTATACGAAATCGGAACAATCCGGACAGGGGCTCGTCTGTAAAGGTCCGATGCTCAATTTTGCGTTTCAGGCAATCTCGGTGATTCAAGTTGTTCCTTTGTCTGGTTTCGAGACTTGTTCGGGGCTGCATCATGATGATTATTCACTCCCGCGCTCAACCCGCGCTCAGCTGAATTCCGCTCCAACGTGAGGGGTGCGCACGCGCAAATTGTTCGAGAACGTGGGAAGCAAAAATGTTGATGTGTACGTTGTCTGCAAGGGGAGGTCGTTCGTATGGGCGATATATTGTCTACAGCACGTGACCCATCAACAAAAACAGTCACGGGACCGCTAGCGGCTTCGCGCACCGTAACTGACACGTGATTTGTCTTTCTTTCTTTCTCCCCTGTGTCGTGACGACTTGAGCTCTTCCTACTTACTCATCGATTTCTCTTCGAGTTGGATGCTTGGGCCTCTACTAGCCCGGGGCTTCGGAGGTGCAAAGTTCGATCGAAGGCCAAACCAGCAATACTTATCTGCCATTTATATTTTGTCGCCCTACGCAACAGATTTCAAGTTGATCTCTGCGACGATAACGCACAATGTGTTCCTTCGCAGGATACCGCCTATGGCGCCGTCTTCGGAGGTTGCTTGAGGTTGCACCCTTCTGTTGGCTGGGCGATTGGATAATCAGATCCTCGCAAGTATCACGGGCTTTCCAAAGGTGGGGTCCTTCCTTCCCTCTTTCCCTCTTCCCTCCCTTCTTCTTTCTTTTCCCTACTTTTCTTTCTCACTGGCTGTGCCACTTTTAATTTCTTAATTTCCGAAATTGCGCCATGCTTGTTCTCCTCCCCCTATGTCTCTCTCTCCTCCCTGGGGCGTTATCGCGCCCTACACCTTCCTTCGGGCTCCGCGCGCGCACAAACGACCCTGGGACGCCGACCCCACTTTCTGCCGCAATGGTAAATAGCACGTTCCTGCGGCCCGCGTTGTTCGCGCGTGTCGCTTTCTGTTCGAGCGCGTCAATTGAGGCCTGGAGCTGCGGCGCTCCGTGTGATGCGCTCACGAATGTTACGTTTTTGCAGGCCGGCGGGAGTGCGTGTTCATTCTCCGATGTCTTTTTTAATAATCTTACATGTTGGCAGATGAGGGGACGATTCCGTTGTGTAAATACAAGACATGCCGGAGCTTCGCTCCGGCAGTCCGGCGATCGTTTAGTATCTATTTCCATTCGTCGGCACATAGCTCATACAAATTCTATGAGTTGCCATAACTCCTAGGCGAGCTTGAACCGTTTCTGTTGAATGGTATATCAATGATGAGTGTGGTCTTGTGCGTGAACATCATTAAAACGAGTCTCCGGGGTACTCAAAGTGAAACGACACAGTTATTTGGCATACAGAAAACTGTGATCACAACTTCGTCTACGCGCTTGCAAGTGCCAGTACGTTTGCGTGTCCTCTGGGCTGCTTGGGCTTCCAGGTGATGAGCCAGCGTTGCTGTACGATGAAATAAGTATTTTGAGTCTTGTAATTTTGTTGTCGGCACACTCGTTTCAAGTGCGAGGAGCCGGTCACAATGTGCATGTCAGAGTTCTATAGCCATATTTGCTATACTACAGCACCAAACGAAACAGAATCCCGGATCCCTCGGATGTATAATAATTGACAGTCAATATTGTAATGGCGGGCGAGAATGTACGAACCGAATTACAAACGTGATAGTTGCTCAATTATTAACGCGGATTTGCATAGAACCCTGAGATATTGTCGTGTATTGGTCCGAGCGTTCATAGAATGCTTACCTCATTCATTGATACTCCCTGCTAATGATACTAGAATGTCCGAGGATGATTAGGTTCGAGCGCGAGACCAAGTGGGTTGCGATTGAAGGTAACGGCGCGTGAGTATGCTGCACTAAATAAAGTAAGAAGCCAACCGGGGCGGGCGAGTGGGGCTCGGTCGTCATGTGGACAGGATCGCGGCTGCGCTCGGTGGATAGCGTCCACGTCTACTGAGAAAATCTCCGACGGGCAGAGGTTGGGTCAGGCAGCGAGGAATCGAAGGGGCACTTGACGAGGTAGCGAGTGCGCGAGGCATCTGAAAGCAAGTTGAGATGTGCAGCGGCTGTGAATAGAACAGGTACGAACCTGCTCAAGTGTCCCCGAACGTGTTCGTACGAACCCGATCAGACCTGACACGGGGAATCTTCCACGGGTTTGATTTCGGCGATGGGGGGTAAGAACATGTGGAGCGAGCGCGACGTCGTAGGAGATAACGAGCACGACAGCGGGCAGGGTGGTGGGAACTGTTGGAAGAATATTTCATCCTCGGCGAGAGGAGTGACTATGATCACGAATTTCTCCTTACCGCTTCTGTGGTGCGAGTGACAAACTGAGTCGCGCTCGGTTCAGATGGGCTACGGGGCAGAATCAGATACAAAAACGATGTTTCGGAGGCAAAAGCACCTTGCTTTGTGCGAAAGCGGTTTCATACGGGAATGCCTGCGAAGTGAGGAGAAGCATGCATGCTGCTGGGAGGAAAGTCTATGGCGAGACAGAATGGGAGACGAAAGCGAGCAAGATCTCGCATGGAACCCGAGAAACTTGGACAGCAAGCATTCGAGGAAGTTGAGGTCTTGAACCTTCCGATTATCTTCGCGTGATGGCTTGCATCGACTTCTGGAGAGCTCGTGCACTGTTCCAGAAGTTTGCTGACGAGTGCACTACCAATTGAGAGCCTTCGCGAGATCTTGAAACGCACACCAAGAGGCCTTGAATATCGCAATTGATCCTACTTGAGTCACAGACAAAGCGTAGCCCGAAGATGACGATTTCTTTTTGCCCATCTCGCCGTCTTGATCGCAGAATGAACGTCAACGGATGCATATCTTGACTGAAGCGGCCTGAGAATTCAAGAACTTGTCGCAATGAGGCGGAAGTTGCTCCCGGGGGAAACCTTGTCAAATTCAGAAGATTTTGCTGGGACAGAGATAATGAAGGGGGGGAAAAAGGAGCGAGTGATGGGGGAAGGCAAAGGCTGTCCCATTTGAACGGGGCTTGAGCGCTCCATCGGTGAGCATGAATTCAGCGTCGGCGGTTCGGCGAGGTTGAAAATAACACCCATCTTCCCGGACAAAGGCTAATATTTGATCTAAAGGTCAGCTGGATGTCCAGGAAAGGTCTTTGCGGCGTCCGAAGGCCCGGGATTAACAGGTGCCGTGTGAAAAAAAACATGAACAATATGATTCGCTCCATCTGTTTAAGATAAGTATATACGAGTAATAACTGTGCGCTGAAGGCCTGTTTTTGCCCATGCAGGGGGTAGCTCAGTCAAGGAAGGCAAGTGAAGTGGGGGAAGAAGCGAAGCTTGGTTGATGGGAAGCACCTCTTCTGAGTGAGTCTTGCGCGCCGGAAAGAAGCACACATGCTCCATCCAAAATGGATAGCGCGTGATAGCACAGCCTACCGAAAGTGAAATTGCGGAGGCGCAATCGAGGTGAGTCGAAATTGAGCCCAGGTCTTCAGCGCAACGGAAAAGCCAGCGTGAAGAAACTCATTAGAGGGGGGGGAGAGATCGTATGCATTTTGAGCCATGTCGAGCAGAGCGTGAGCTAGCACAACGATATAATTGGATGAAAAAAGCCGTCTGACAATGATCTCAGAAGCTCGGAAAATAGCGTGGTGTGGGAGAAAAAGAAGAATGAGAGAAAATGGGGGGATGATGATGGTGGGAAGGAAAGCGTAGCCAGGATAGACGGGTGTTCCTTTTGAGCGGGCCTTGAGCGCGCGCGTGTTTGCTCGGAATGGCCAGCACTTAGAGTTTGGACCTAAAAGGTCATCGCTGTTGTCGTCTGAAAATAAACATGAGAAGAGAGGCCGCATTGAGTCTGCAACGGATGAGAAAGGAAACTTGAAGCAAACCATTGTCATTTGATACATGATCATGGGATAGCAAAGGAGCCTCGTGGCCAAGATTTGATCCTGAAAGTTAAGCGCCAGCTGGGCGCTCCGTCGGGAAACGGCGTGGTGTGGGAGAAAAAGAAGAACATAAACAGATGCACATAAAATCAGTCCATCTGCTTAAGATATGAGTAATAATTTTACGTTAATTCTGCAAATTCTCGTCTCATTAATCGCTGCCAAATTAATGGAACAGACTACATTGCACACGATGGCAACACTCAAAGTCTCGTCGTTGCCCACGAGGGCACTGACACGGCGAACATGTCATTCTCATTCCTCTCGCTTCTTCTTCCTCACGTTTACTGATCGTGCTCAAAGCCTCTCAATACTGAACGACGTCGAACTCGGCTTGGTACCACTCAACGCGTCTCGGTTTCCTCAGACAGCCGGGCGTGCGTCCCCTCTCTCGCCGTCCCAATTCAGTCAAAGTTTTAAACTGACACGCCACAGAAAACATAACTGTGCACGACGGCTTCCAGCAGACCTTTGAGCGGACGGCGGACGGGCTGCTCGCCGGCGTTATGGAGGGGCTCGCGAGCACGGGCGTGCAAAAGATTGTTGTCACAGGGCACAGTCTCGGTGCGTGCACCATCCACTCATTGCTGATTGACGTGAGGGTTACCATTCATTGATCCTGCAGGCGCTGCGGTGGCGACGATGACTGGCGCGCTAATCAAGAGCGCGGTGCCCTCCTCCGTGTCGGTGGATGTTACGGTCTTTGGGCTGCCCCGCGGTGGCAATCAGGCATGGGCGAACTTCCTTGACACGGCGGTGCATATTGTCTCATCCCCATCCCCTTCGCTTTTCATCCCTTTTGGCGGTTGATAGACTCACATTCCGGCAGGGAGGCATTACCTACATGACGAACCAGCATGACCCCGTCCCCCTCGTGCCCCCGCAGGCGCTGGGCTTCCAGCACCCCACAGGCGAGGCGCACATCATCTCCCTCTCAACGAACGCCTCCGCTGCTGCGAACATCGTGGCGTGCCCCGGGCAGGACAACACGCAGTGCGCGACAGGGAACAGCCTGTTTGGCTCGGACGAGGCGAACCATGACGGTGCGCTACTTGTTCTCTCTTTATTAGCTTTTCCTTTTTGACTGAATCGCAACGGGATGCTGATTTGTTGAAACTAATTAAAGGGCCGTACTTTGATAATATTACGTTCGGGAGGGCGCAATGTCCTGGGTGAGCGGTCGTGGCCGTTGGAAGGGGGCAGCCTGATCTACGTATTAATGCATTAATAAAATCCAAACGGATTCCCATGCGCTAAATTGTTGGATTCCAATTTAACGCTTTGATTCGAATATTGTCTAATTGGTGGACCCTCTGTGGAACGGGCCCGGCTCCAGTCCTAACTTCATCTCTGATCTTGAACTTGGAGCGATAGCGGGCACAGTGAGACCAGTGGTCGGGCCTAAGGTTGTTCCGCGCGAATCCCAATTTCCCCCTGGTTATAACAGCGGGATCCCCATCCCACATCGATTGGAACGCCGGTGGTCCTGGTCTCTGAATACCATTCAGCACTGTGTAATTCACTCTCTCAAAGGTGCATTCCAGTGATTGGTACGGCTGTGATAGACAAGAACAATTCATCAAATTTGATTCAATACAAGAGCCAAATCGTTCGCATTGGGTGCATTGGGATGTGAGCAACAGGGTTGTTCTCGACAGAAAGTTCATGGTTTCGACTGTAGCTCGGTGAAATAGAACTGCGTATGGCCTAGTCGTCATACTAGCGAAATACATTAGAGGTGCGTAGAAGCTGTGAGAGAATCGCACGGACCACGAGATACATAGAACCAGGCCAACGACTTGTATTCCCATCCGCGGTGATGTAAAGGTTAGTTTCAGTTTCGTTAAAATTGTATTTGAACGCGGCGAGCTTTCCCTCAAACCCCGGCGCCGGGCGAACGTTCTTCAAACTGAATACAACTCGGAGAATTTCGACGATGGTTTTCTCAGTGTAGGAAGCCCAAGGACAGGCTCCTCGTTTTCGCGTCCCGGATCCTGAAGGAGGTGGAGGGGAGTCGACCAGATCTGGAGACGGGAGATCGAAAGGCTGGAAAGGGATGAGCATCGTAGTGTCGGAAAGACCGGGAGATAGCGTACATCGAGACCTGGGGCTTTGAGGTTGATCCACAAACGATCGCCAGGCCTAACCTTGATCGGTGGAGCACCTACATTCTGCGGGATCATGACATCCGCCGCGACGTCGCGCCAAACACCAAAGCATGGCGGATTGTGACCTACGGCGGTTTAGCAGCGCACGGGATTGCCTTGCGCATGGGCTCTGGAAACGTACGCATGGCCTCGCGAACATAGTCAGAGAGTATATCGTCACAGCGCGGATAATCCACGCCACTTTGAAGCAGTTTGATGATTTGCCGACGTTCGTGAGTTCGTTTACTGTCCATATAGAAGGCGACGACATTCACGGCAGCTGACGGGAGGGCTCAAAAATGGATGCCTTTTGAGAAGCGTCCGGCTATTCGCACCTTTGGCGGAGTTGATGGATGCAACTGCTAATCTAATAATCAGAGCGACCAGCTGGTTTGTGGGTCGTCCGGACTCCCAGAGTCGATTGAAGAATTCGTGACAAGGTTTTTGTGCCTGAGAGCCGACCGAATCGGCTTTGCGAGGAAGAAAAAAATGTTGCAATTGGACCCTGCGTGTTGTGTGGAGTCTGGGATTGATAAGAGAACCAGGAAAAGTACGAACCACCTTCAGTGACATATCGAGGACACTTTTCGACGTGAGCGCCTGGAGAAGAGCGCCCGCATGGCCCGAGGCCCACCGCAAGTGAAACACATTCTCCGGGAATTCGGTCTCGACAGTCGAATACATGGACTAAACCGCTCATGGAAATCAGTTCAAGAAAGACGGACATCGCATGGATATGCCTACGAGCGTTGTGAGCACGGCATAAATCTCTTGCTCTGTATACAATCCGCGAGCGTGATCCTTGGTCTTGAGTTCAAGGTCACACTAAAGGAAGGTCTGGTCAGAAAATGGACCAATCGCTTGAGCAAAACGCTCACTAAATGATCAGCAACCCAGTGCACCGTCGTTGCATTTATAACACCTTTGACCACATCGACGTAGTTGCCTGAGACGCCATCGTATCTCCACGAGCGCTCCTTGAGGTTCTTGAGCAGCGAATCGCGGTACCAGTCGAGGCATTCCTTCAATGACTCTTGCGAAGGAAAGAGTGTGTGCATAAGCTGCAAATTCTGTCAGCACTAGCTCATCCGCGCCGCAGCAGCAGTCCCACCCAGGAGCGATCTGGATCCGGCCTAAGAGGTTGATTGGTCATTATATAGCCAGACGCCGGAAGAGAAAACTACCATACTTCGTGGGGTCGTTGAACCCAGGGAAAAAACTCCACCTGCCACCCGGCCCTGTTTCAGCCAAGATGAGTCACTCAAGGTAACTTACGCGTTCCTGGATCACCTACCGTTTGTGTGGATGGGCGGGAACCGCAGCGAATCAGCAAGGACGTATTGGATCGCTGTGTGGTTGCTAAGGATCTTGGGCTTGGGCGCTGAGTTCAGCCGACGGAAGGTATATTGCGGCGCGAGCGCTTGTGTGGCCAAGCTTTGCTCGGTGCTTCGCGGCGTGGAAAAGGGAAAGCAGCCATAGACTGAGTTCTGCGAACGCAACAAAATTCAAGGTCATCATAATCAGAGCGAACGGAAATGAACACCGACGTACAAAGGGATAGTGCCGCGGGAGATGCCTCACGAGGAGTTTGGGCACTGTTGAATAAATTTTGTAACCTCAATTGCGGAGAAACTTGAAAGTGGACGTACTTTGTGTCCCCTTTCAGTGGGTTCGACTTCAGAGTCTGAGCAATATAAACATAGAATCACGCACAAAAGCCCCGTTGTGCGTATCTCCCTGGCAGTCGTGGTACCCCCAGGCAGTCAGATTGCCGGCTGCGAGGTCAAAATTCAACATCAGTCAGAGTATTTTGGATGCCTGTGGACATACGTGTAAAATCAGTCGTATCGTAGCGGTCATTCCGAATCAGAGCGATGGTATCCACAAGAACCGCCCGCATCATCTAGTAAATACAATAAGCAGGAAATTAACCAATCAGCCGGAATCATTTACCGTCGAACCACAGGCAAGCCGCACCCCGGACTTGAACGGTATTGGCTGCTCGCAATGGAGTCCGACCTAAGATTTAAAGATCGATGAAGCCAACTCCGGGTTGCTGCTGAGACCAATCCGACACACGCACATAGAGCTCAAGCCTGTCAACGTGCCCATACAGTCTTCGTGCCGCACCCTTTCTCGCATTATAAATCAGGGCCCAATCTCAATTTCCGACACACGAAGAACTGGAAGACTCACCGCGACCCCCTCATCCTTATTCCACTCTTCAAAACTCCTGAATTTCCGCAAACCCAAGTACCGACGAAACTCGTTGAGCGTGCACACGCCCCAGCGCCTTGCCTGGGCGATTCCCACCATTTCGACCATCCGCAGGACGCCGGGAGTCCCACGCGCACGAAACGCGCCTGCGGGATTTTCTGTTGCATCCTGGAAGATCGTCGCAAGGTCGTCGTCTGAGAATTTCCCATCTGCGCTGCGCTTCAGCCTACTCAATTAATTGAAAGTTGGGTTTGATCGATGGATGAAGGGGGTACGCACCCTCCGAAAGTTCTCTTGCTCGGTTGAGCGTGGACACTAGTGATGATATGACTGAATGCGTTGCCGAAGTCCTTTAGCGTCACGTTATCGAGCGATCTCTTCCCCAAGGCCATCACGAACAGATCCTCTGTCCACTCTTCGTCGGGCGCAGAGGTCGTGGAATGCCACTGTACGGGAGACAGTGAATACATAGTGAGTGCGCTGCGGTGGCAGGAGGGAAACGCTCACCCGATAGAGGAGATTGAACTCCACGCTGCATTGGTTGCCCTGTCCTCGGTCCACCATGTCCATCTTACCTTGCTTTCCTTTTAAGCCTCGGCGTGGCAATGAATCATCGAGTATCGAGGTCATGACATCGTCTGGCCCGCCACGTAAGTGTTTCGAACATTATAAGCGGAAGCAGGCAGATACTCACTCGGCAGCCCCAGTAGCTCCGCAGCGTAGTCATTTACGACGATGCTCCGAAAGTGACCGCAGCTAATCAGGAGGGGATCATGCGCAACACATTAAGCCGTGGGGGGAAATGGGTGAGTGAAGGCGTACTTGACGAGCCGCGCGGTCTGGAATATTTCCTCGTCCTGCTGCGTCCTGAGTTTCGGATTCGCAGTCGGCGGGTCGCTCCATCGCCCCCGCTCGTTGATCTTGAGTAGCATCTCTGCGATATACTGGCGTTTTCCAGATTGAGAAGTGTAAAAGTGTCATGAGGGGAATTGGAATGGGACCGGATGGGATGAAGAAACGCACGTTATGGTTGCGATTGAATAACACGAGAAGGGCGCTGACGGCAGGCGGAATAAGCACCAGTCGCTCTTCCGCGAATGTGTCAGGGTGGAGCAGGCCGCGGCCGCGGCGCTTGTTTCGGACGAGATTCTGCGTTTGTTGGTCTGTGCGCGCCGTAAGTGCAGATCCAACTATTATCATCGGGAATGATAGAGTAAACGCACTGGTACCATACAATGGACTCAGATCGAGGTACGAGCTCGTCATGTTGATGCTCCCGTCAGCGGTGTCTGTGCGGAACAACGAATGGGCCATCAAGGATACGAAGGCGAACGCGAGGCTCGAGACACCGCTGGGGTGGTTTTGGCGCTGGATATGCAACATTAGAGCCCTGCTTCGCCTGTCAGGAAAACCTACATTGCGGGCGCGCATCAGTGTATCGAATACGATCCCGGGATCAGGAAGTGACGATGCGGTAACGGTACTCTTGCGTGGGACGCTGCGCGCATAAGGCGTACCCGCCCTTCCCATATTTGGGTGTAGGAGGTTGTTGCCCCGGCCATCGGCCTGTCTGAAAACTTGAGCGACGCTGATCGCGGCTGTGGGTGGGGACTAGGTACGAGGTGGAGATAACTGGAGTGCAAGAGAAGGCAGTGAGGGAGACGTACGTAGGGCATAGTTAAGGCGAGTTGCGCCATCACCGCGTCGGTCGTTCTCTTAGCTGCGCGCGACCCCGGAGGGAGAAGAGAGAGGCGGCAAATGTTGGTGAGCAACTACAAGGATCATTTCTGGTTCAATCAAATATCCAGTATTAGCAGCGGAAAACCTGCCAAATCAGTGGTTTCCGCGTCGGCATCAAACAAGGCTCCCTGTTTCCAAATTGAGCGGAGTCATTCACTGAATGGACGATCGATTTCACGCGCCTTCATGCTGCAAGTCCGCCGGATTCGTTTGATCTAAAGATATGATGAATGGTTGTGCTCCAAAGATCAGAGTTTCCAGTCCTACCAACTCAACCAACCGAGCAAGGCGCTTTGACGAGCGAGTTCGCTGTTCCGGAGCGTACTCTCCATCGGGCGCTACGGGGAGAGGGCGTCTGGACAGTCGCGAGGTGTTGATACTAATGCAGAAGTCCTCGATTCGAGGGATGCTCGTCATCGCTCTCGACCGAATGCACTCGAGGTGCTACATATAAGACTGTGAGCTGCCGCTACACCCCTGACGCTTGAATGAGTGGTGTAGGGTGAACCAGGCAAGAGTTTGTTCAGCAGCTCACATAGCACATAGGGCTCATTTGTGTCGTAGCTACGACGAACGGCGCGTCGGACATATGCAAGCTCTGGTCCCGAAGCCAGCATGCCAGGCCACGTTTATATGGGAGAGTTGGGGGTGGGGAGGGGCGAGTGCATATTTTGGCTGACATGCCGGCGATAGCAGAGAAAGTAGCGGACGATGGTGACCGTTTGAAACAAGAGGTAATCAAATGCGAGTCATTTTATTGATCTGATTGATGGGCAGATGAACCAATGGATGTGGCTTGGCTTTCCGTACTAGAATATTTTCTTCAGAATCTCCACAAGTCAAGTAGATTGATTTTACTTTTACACGAACCCCGTCCTGGTTTGGAAGGGTTTAGTTGTAGTCCGTTTGTAGATGCGGGCGAGATCGTCGGTTGTCGCGTCTGTCTGCGAGAGACTAGTTTAGTTGTGGGTCCCCGCCGTAATTGAATAATTTACCGCAATATTCTACGGATCGAGTTACTCGTTCAAAATCCGACAGCTCCACGCGCTACAGACTTCGAAATGGTGAAATTGCGTGGATTGCTAATGAAAGGCGTGATTTTATAAAGGGGAGGATAAAGGATTCAAAACAGACCTAGCAACGTAGCAGCGAGGTCCTGGCTAGCGCGCGTGCGTCAGGCGTTGCAAACGGCGTTCAATAGTGTTGAAGCCGAGTTATTGGAGGTCTGCGTCCAGTTTCGCATGACTCTCGCGGTACGCAGCCCCGCTTTCCTGGAGACGCGTAGGCCTTGTATCAGTGGGGCAGTAGGTACGATCTCCTCGGTCACGACCCATATGATGGACTGTGCACATTAAAAGACAGGCAGAGATAACAGCACAGTTGCATCCGGTCGTTCCAAATGTTGAGGTATTCCGAATCCTAGAGAACAGGTGGTGACATCAAGGCGACGTGATGTGGTCAAAAGACGAGTCGGATCAAATCGCTGTGCTCTCACAAACACGGATCAACTCCTTCATCTTCCGCCCATCATCCATCGTGCTGAGTTCTTCTCGACGCAGTTACTGTAGGATTTCGACCGTTTGTTCACGATACGGGTGACAGAGGCTTGTGAAGTGAATGAATTTGGTACCAGTGACGGTGACATTCAGGTTTTGAGCCCAATTAGGCCAAGGGGCTGTCGGGATTCGAAAAACGGATAGGGGGTCGAAAAGATTTTTAAGGCCCTCCCTCAGACCCCCCCCCCTCCCCCTCTATATAGGGAAGGAGTTTCCCACGCATAGTGCCGGACCGTCGTCCTGGGTCATGTGCATTTACATCGTCACCTGATGGCCACTTCCCGCCCGAACAGGCCGACGCGACATACATTCTACACTCAAGTCTCTGAGTGCATATTGAACATCAGACATGTTATTTGAGTCAGCAAATCACTCAAATATGTGCACTGGGCAATTTCTGATACACTTTTGGAGGCATTCAATTGCAAAAATATTTATGCAGGGGCTACCAAGGCCAGGGGGAGGTTCTAGACACTTCTGGGGACCTAACACATGCCTTCCAGGGCCTTCCATGGGTCAAAATGTGCTTTAAACAAGATTCTGGCCTAATTTGAAATCTACTATGAAAAGATTTTTAAGACCTTGGTCGGGACCCCCCCCCCCCTACCCCGTATCCGTTTTTCGAATCCCGACAGCCCCTTGAATTAGGCCCAAAAAACGTCAAAATTCCGGCCCGGCGTCCGCCGGACGGCCATTTATGGTAAAGTTGGGTGATTGGCGAGGAATGAAGACCTTATCCAGTGAACTTTTGAGGTGACGGGTGACATGCTGTGAACAAACGGTCAAAATAGTACAGTATGTATGGTCGCTCTGGGTCTATAACGGGAAATTTGGAATCCCTCCCCATCCTTAAATACTAACATCGAGCCCGCTGCCCAACAACCTGGATACCACGAAGCCTGCAAGCATTGCAGGTTCTCCCTGAAAACGAAAGTCCCAGCGGGCATGGAATCCCATGACATCTTAGAATTGATGCTCTCGTTTCATAAAGCCTTTCTTGGTAAGCCAGTGATTGATCACCAATCTATATTTTAACGCTAACACCACGAATGGTAGATCATATGCAACTGCAGTCTGCGGTCGATCTCGACGACCAATATGGGTGCCTTCTCCTTTCCTCCCGACAAGACCTTACATTGTCAGCCTCATTTCCTTGCAGTTGGATCCATGGTCAAGGAGGTGAAAATGATCCGAACACAAGCAGGACCTGTAAACTACGATTTGCAGAGCCAACATCCCTACTTTCGGAAAATTTCTGTATGAAGTTACCCGCTCTGAGCTCTCGTTGTCATGATAACTGTGCTGTCTGCAGCCCAATTTCTGGATATAACTATATCTTCGAGGTCGTCATCCAGCTCGAAGCATGGGCACTAAAACTTTTCTTCCATCTCGCCGGCCTATTTGTCTCCGGTGTCCGTGTTCACTCGCTCTTCGACGCCGACGATTGACCTACCACAAATGATCCGCATGAAACTTATCATCCGTCGGATGTCACACCAAGTATATAAGGAAATATATATCGACCTTGTGCAAGGGCGCGCTTAACGATGTGACTGTTGGCATATTGTGGCTAGTGTCCCTGAGGATGTTAACCTCTTAAGTAAGCCATTCTTCAGTCACCCTTGGTTATCCACGAGTTATTTGGCTGGCTGTGACCCAGTGGCAGCAAAGGATGTCATCATGTCATGTTAGCCGAGACTATTCCCAGGCAGCCGTCCACGAACATGGGGCATTGATGCTGCGGGCAGTGCATTCAGTTTGACTCCAAACCACCATGGACACGGCACCCCTAGTGGACAGTGGCAATTGCCTAGTCCACTACCACCAGGTACCTCGGGCGATACCTGCACATCCTTCCCACAGAACTCTGGCTGGCATGTTGGGTTCTATGCTCACGACGGCAGCTCCGCCGCCTCTCCTTCGTGTGCAAACTCTTTCGTGAGATATGCCTTCCGGTACTCTTCAAAGAGCAAACTATCGATGCAGGAGGAGGGTGGCAAGGGATTGACGGAGATAACTGGATTGACCGTCTTCACAAACTGCATCGCGCAGCCGTGCGTTTGGATGCACTGGCCGAGTCACCTCACATCGAATTCATCCGCTCTTGGAGATTCCTCCCTTGCGACGGGAAGTACCCTTGGCCCTCTCCCCACCGACTGCAGCGCATTATCCAGAATATTGGGCTCTTTCACAGCCACACCGAAAAAGGAAATGTTTCCGGTTGGATGAAAACCGACTGTGAAACTTGCAGTATAATTTTCAGTTCTTATCCTACCTGAAATTACAAGTATCAATGTAGTACAGGCTGAAATTGAAATACTTTATTTCAAAATCACCTTCAATGTCACAAAGAACGGAAGTTTCTTTGTATCATGAAAAGTTTCCGGAAACTCCGGGTTTCTCCAAGCCTTTCAAGACTGCAGAAGGAACTAGTTTCAGGCATAAAGAAAGCAGCACCGAAACTGCCACTTTCGGCACTGCTTTCTGCTAAGCCCGAAACAGCCTGTTTCTTTGTTGCGGCATTTTTGCTATTTGTCCGGGAAATGCCGGACCAATAGCAAAAATGCTGCAGCTTTCTTCATTCATGAGGGCCCTCCGGGCATCCCTGGGGCTGGCAATTGAGTGGCCAGATCATCGTCCTCTGGTGGTAATAAGTAGTAGTAGTAGGCAAACACAAATTGTGCAGCCTCAAATTCAAGTTTCAGATTTTGGATTTCTGACCCAAAGCTCGCTTGGTCGATGCCAGCGTCGACCAGCTCTCATTGGGCCGGGTTGGTTGCTTCTTGCGGACCCTCTAGTTAACTGTATTCATCAAAATGTTTCAGTTTCGCTATGCAGAGGGTTTGGATATTTGTAAGCGGAGCAGTACGGATATCACCGGATTTATAATCCATGATTGGGGGGGGGGCATTGATGCAGACGCAGTACTCGTTTTTTTGGAGGCCAGTAGTGGTATGGATATCACCGGATTGGCAATCCACGATCGGAGGGGGGGGGGGGGGGGGATTGAGGCAGACGAAATACTCTGTTTGGAGACCTGGAACTGTTCCAGTCCCAGGAACTATCTGATGCCCACCGTTGAAGTAAAGTCAATTGTCTGTCTTCTGCCTGTTATTATGGAACATTTTCAGACCAATCAGAAAGAACATGAACAGGCAATGCAGCACAATGTAGGAGAATGCGGGAAATCTCGCTAACTTCCCAAATTACCCTGGATTACCCTTGGTTCTGATAATTTGGGAAGCCCAAAGAAAATAAGGCAAATTTACCAAAGTATGTTTTTCCTGATGTGAATATGAGCACCATGTCATCACGAAGAAGCCCCAAAAGCTAAACTGTGATAAATTTGGGAGCCAAGCATGGGATAGGTAAGCGTTCCGTCGAAACCGAACACTGGTCACTCGGGAATTCGCAGTGGTGTGGGAGAAAAAGAAGAATGTAAATATGCGCACATAGAATCAGGGCATCTGCTTAAGATATAAGTCATAAGAGTAATCTGCTTAAGATGAGATGAGAAGAATACAATATGAGTAATCAATGTGCCAAGGAATTTAATGTGCTCCTCACAGACAGCACCTTAAAGTGGTCGCTAGTACGCCTGGAAATTGACAGGAAAATAAAAGATGAAAATGGTACTGATCTGAGAAGCTCGGGAATTTGCGAGCGCCCAATGTAATAATCAGATTCTTTGGCAGATGTGGGACAAGGGGGGATCGGGATTCGAAAATCGTATATAGGGTCGCAAAGTTTTTTTCGACCCCAAGCTGACCCCCCCCCCTCCCCCTCCTTCCTTATAAGGAAGGAGTTTCCAACCCCTAGGGACGGCCCGATCTCTCCGGGTCCAGCCGCTGCTGTTCAACTTAATTCCCACCACCTCCTTGAGCTTGATCATGCTTTTTTATACTATCTAACAAGTGTTGGTGATAAATTGAACACTCTGCACTCTCACAGCTAAATAATTCCTAACTTGAGAATTGACCACTGTTGGCCTCAACTTGGCTTGAATTATGGAATGCATGGGTTCAGAATAGTAAATCTTCTTCTATACACTCCCTGGGCAGTTATATGTGTTTCTTACAATTAACTAACACCTCCATTATGGTCTATTAGCTGTTTTGAAGCTTCAAACTTTATATACTGAAAAGTTTTTTTCAGCCTGACCTGGACCCCCCCCCCCCCCCCACGTACGGAATTTGAATCCCGATCCCCCCTTGATGTGGGAGCAACAGAAGAAGGCAAACAGGCGCACATAAAATCAGTTCATCTGCTTAAGATATGAGTAATTATGTAAATCTAGCAGAGCATAAATCCGCAGACCACAATCGACTGGAGCATAAAGTGAGCAGAAGCGAGCAGATCACAGCAGAAAAATTATCTGCTATATGCTCATTCCTATGCTCCCTCTGCTCATTTCTGCGTCTGATCAAGTCGACAGATTCGAGCGGTTTTTGGCATACCTGAGCATACGGGGTTTTCGCTTGGACTTACCAGGAACTGAAAGTCACGATACACGTCTCTCACATTTGATATTACCGGTTCGCCACAATGTGCAATCTGAGAACGCACGGAACGCACGGAGAAGTATTAGCGGGCACAACCGGAAAACAGATCATAAGCAGGAAATGGGGGACGATGCCGAGGCCGCTCTGATATTTTGGGTGTGGATTTGAATTTGAATTTCGCCGCTGTGAGTGTGCGAGAATGACTCGCAGATGGTGAGTGCGATGGACATCAGGCAGTTGATGTCCTGCTCATTTGCGTCGCCCCCCCCCGCTCCTCCCTTCTGTCCCTTCCAGCCAGCAAAACTAACCCTTCCTGCCTCTGTATAAACTAGATTCATGCAAGTCCGCCACTCGGATATGTGAGCCTTCCTCCGTTACTAGTTCCGGGAGGCATCCCCACGTTTTAAACTCAGCCACTTCGCTCCTTTCTTCCTTGCTCTGTTGAAAATCTCTTGTCCTTCTCACTCTTTCGTTCGCCACTTTCTTCTTTTAGCCAGCGAACCCACTTGCTCCAAAACAAATTTGACATTGGCAGTGGTGCGGATCTAGTGGCTACTTGTTCTCCTGCTTACTCAATATCCCCACACTCTTTCCCTCCACTTTGGTGGCTGTGGCTAGAGGCCAACCTGACAAGATACAGATTCAAACCAAATATAAGGGCTGCCTTACGTGGTGACTGTGTATTCATCATAAATCCAAGGCCACGGCTATCGGTCATCGCATATCACGCGGCGGGGGAGACCTTTGTTAACTGTGATCTGGGTATGTTTATTTGGATGGGACACAATCGTTGATCATTCGATGAAGTTCGGTGGACGCATCCAAGGTCCCTCACTGGATTTGATCTGCTGAGCTCGGACGTACTTGTACTTGCACTAGTCTACCGAATGAATGAGGGTTTTTTATGCTGCGTGTGCACAACATGTGCATATCTGGCAGCTTTGTATTGCGGTGCCTGATGGAAGATGCCAATGAATCTACGACGCTGCTGATATCAGGCTCTATTCCGATCCATTGATAATGGGAATCCGCACCGCACCGGAAACGTCTCGCATTTTGAGGGCAAATAAACATCATCATGTGCGTTTCGGGACGCCCGTCCCCTCGATTGGCACTTTGAGCGCGGGATTCCGACGTCCTGAGGCTTATGTCAAGGACACGAATGTGTTCGGAATCCTGTTTTCCGGAAGGCGCTGAGGTTCAGACCCTCGTGTGCACAAGATATATATCGATCTTGCCGTTGAATCACGTCGTTTATTCGCTTGATCACAAGATGCCTGAGATGAGTATGCAACGAAGAGATATGACAGTTGAGTCTGATCGGAGATTGATAACTGTCCGCATGCATTCTTTCCATGCGCGGGACCTTGACGAGCAGATGCGGACTGCTTTGTAGTGTACCCCACCAATTCAAAAGTGGACGGAGTAGGTGCCCGGCCTCTCAAGATATGTACGGGGAAGGCAGCATCAAAGAAGTAAATGAACCGATGCAGCAGGAGACGAGCACAATGATCGGACATAGATCCTTGGCTGCATGCTTCCCAGGCATGGGAAATCATCATTGCCCACATAGATATAAGACGCCGACCTCAACTTTTATCCCACCTCTACGATGCCCCGCCGGCCTACTGCTCCCGAAATTCGCCTTAACAACATCACAGCTTGTTTGACCCCCACCCTGCTGCTTCTCACAGAACTCAATGATGCATTTGGACCACCATTCATTCAATCCATTGCAAATACCATTCAAAGCTTGATCAATTTGGTTCAGGTATGGTTCACCATCCATCACACCGCAGCCACTCAAAGGTCGTAGAATATCAAGCGAAACAAAGCTGAATGTGCCCAGGTCATGGAGCCCATTCACCAGATTGTGTACGGAATCCTCAACCTCTATATGAAATCTGAGACTATGGGTTCTCTTCCGCCCTCAATGCTGGATAACATTGGGAGATTCATGGAGTATGTTATTTTGGTGGTTGTTGCACCTGCTAACAAAATCCGGATCTAGAACACTTCACAAGATATATGGATATATTGAAACACAGCAGGAGGGGAACAAAATAAAGCACTTGTTCCATAGTAATGAGTTAAAGCAATTACTCCAAGACTGCCGTGCGGGATTGAGTCAAGCGATGGAGGTGTTCGGGGTAAAAATCATATTAATTCCTTTGAAGTGGGTTGAAACAATGAACCTAGATTCAAACCCAGGCCAAGACCTTGAACGATGTTAGGGAGTTCAAAAGCAAGGCAGACATTATGCACAGTGAAATCATCAAATTGATTGACACACTTTCTGATGCCGGTACATCTTCGGAAAAGACTTCAGTAAGTCCATCATTGTCACTTGGGATGTAGCTAGACCTCAAACGCAGGTGCTCGGGGGATTCAATGAGTCGAGAAACAGGTGAGAGGTTTTTTTTTGTGAAAGTTCATCGCAAGCTCATAGGCTTTGTCATTGAGTTCCAACTCCTTCTCAATGTTGCCCTCAAAGCCCAAGATATTCCATGGACGTGAACAAGAGTTGGAAAGGGTTCTCAAATTGCTGAGTGAGAAGTCACCGAGAATTGCTATCCTGGGAGGTGGTGGGATGGGCAAGACCAGCCTTGCAAGAGCAGCACTGCACCACCCAGACACTGTCTCCAAATTTGAACACAGATTCTTTGTCAGTGCTGAAGCAGCAACCACAAGCATTGAACTTGCTGCACTTATTGGATTGCACCTGGGGTTAAATCCTGGCCAGGATCTTACAAAGGCTGTTGTCCAGTATCTTGCATGTACACCAGCTTCTCTTTTGATTCTAGATAACCTGGAAACAGTATGGGAGCCCAGACAGACCTGTGCTGGAGTCGAAAGACTCCTGTGCCTACTCGGCGAGCTGGAACACCTGGCATTGATGGTATGTTGCACAACTGTTGAGTTATGCTTTCTTTCATGTTTACCAGATCACAATGCGGGGAGCTGAGAGGCCAGGACAAGTTCAATGGACTCATCCATTTATAATGCCTTTGCAGCCCCTATCAGAAGATGCTGCTCAACAAACCTTCATGGATATCACAGATAATGCCTACACCCTTCATGAGGTCAAACAACTCTTGCGATTCACAGGCAACATGCCTCTCGCTGTGGAGCTCATTGCCCATCTCACCGATTATGAGGGCTTGCCTAATGTCCTATCGCGCTGGGAATTAGAAAAGACATCTATGCTCTCTGTTGGCAATGACCGACGATCAAGTTTGGATATATCCATTGGGCTCTCCCTGTCAAGCCCACGAATAAGCACTGGGAGCAAGGAATTGTTGAGTCTCTTGTCAATTCTCCCCAATGGGCTCTCGGATAAGGAACTGCTTGACGCACACCTCGGAATTTCCAATATCCTTAGCTGCAAAGCTGTATTGCTGGCCACTTCATTGGCATATCAGGACAGTAATAAGCGGTTATTGCTGCTGATGCCTATCAGGGAGTACATTCAAAGGTTCCTGCCTTCTTCCCAATCCCATATACAACTTATTAGGTGCCATTTTTACGCCCTGTTGAATCTCTTTATGAAATATCATGGGCCACAGTTGCAGGCAGTGGTTAATCAAATAACCTTGAATCTGGCCAATCTGGATGAAGTCCTCAAACGAGGCTTATATCCAGGAGCCCTCACTCTCGCTGAGACAATATATTGTGTATTCTTTCTCAACTCATTCTGCCGAGTCACTGTCCAGGGTCATACACCACTGATGAATCATATTCAAGGCCTTTTACCTGAATTGTGTGATCACCAACTGGAAATATGTTTCTTGCTGGAAGTGCTACGAAGTCCGCAGTACTGGCCCCTTGTGACACAGGAGGCATTGGCCGAAGCCAGGGGTCATCTGGGTCATATCAATGATCCAGTTCTTCAGGGTGAGTCCGGGCCATCGGTGGAATCACTCCTTTCTTTTCTGACTCATCTGCTAGCCAAATTCTATGGAGCAGTGGGAACTTATTGCTTTCATCACAAAGGTGATCCACAAGGGGCCACCGAGTTTCTCCAACATGCACTCAAATTATCAGAGCAGTGTGGAGACATAATTCAGCAGTGCTCTGTTTTGTTTGCAATTGGTCTCCTACAGAATGGCATCGGACTTCATGCTGCTGCCCAGGACCATGCAAGTATGGCACAAAAGCTAGCAAAGCTCTCGGGAAATCTTTATGAGGAGGCGCAAGCAAATTGGGTCGGAGCCAGATGCTCCTTAGCCATGGGGAAATACCAGGAGAGTGCAGAACAACTACAGAGGGCTAGAGAGCTTCTTCGTATCTGTGGCATGTCGGGAGGAGCTATTGATCGGACCATCACAGTTGACCTGGCACAAATCCATTTGTTCAAGTCTGAATATGCCCAGTGCAGAAGCATCCACACTAACCTAGTTGAAAACACTTCTTCTCAAGCAAATTCCCTCTTCCATGCGACTGCCCTACTCAATATTGCGACAATTGACATCATCATCGGGGTGGCCTCGCAAGAAGTGTACCATAATTTGCGCCGTGGGCGAGAAATCTTCAGGAATGAGAATTCCACAAGACAGGTACTCTCCAGGTGTGATGCGGTGCAGGCAAGCATAGAGCTCCCAGACGGGAAATTCAACACAGCAAGGGACAAGTTTGAGGAATGCCTCCGCTTGGCTTGGGAAACGAGCAACGAACTTAAATGTTTCTGTTTGGACCACTTAGCCAACATAAAGCTCTGGCCAGTTGATGTATGGCAGTATAAATGGCCCACAGTACACTTGGCCTTTGCTTACAAGTCCAAGGCCAAATTGACACTTCACAAAGCACTTCTCTTTTTTGGCGATATATTTGTTATCCAACGCGATGAACACACAGCAACAAATCTTTATCAAGTGGCTCTTGCCGGTTTCACCCAGATGGATGTGCATCATAGCCGAGCACAGTGCATGCTACGACTAGGAGATTTGGCCAACAAGCAAGGATGTACCTCTGAGGCAATTAGTTTCTGGAATGCTGCTCGACCGCTATTCGTGCGATCATCGCAGGCCAAAGATGTCACTGAAATCGACAACAAGCTTGCGAGCATTGAACAGGCGTATCAAAAAAATCTCATGACCCTGGGCACTTTGAATGCACCAGTTCACTTGGTCACAGAAACTTCCGAGACGGAAAATAGAGAGTCTGTGGATGAGCATGCCACAGGACCCACAGCCTCCATCACAATATGAGGCATTTCCAGCCGCTTGGCAAGCAGTGCATCAATTGACCTTTCTCAGTTCAACTCTTATTTATACCCAGTTACGCTGTTACTGTACTGTCAGGTTTCCCTCGAAAGTTGTAAACTATTACTATGCTGCCAAATTTCCAAGGTTCATGCTGTATTTATTTATCGTGTCTTGATTTGTTCGCTCAGTTAGACTGTTATTGTACTGTTAGATTTCATTCACTCACCCTGTATTTATTTATCGTTTCTTGATTTGTTCGCTTCAATAAATCTTAGGAGTTTCACTTCCGCTCATGAATGCACAACACAATTTCAATTGAATTTCGTGCAGTCTGTAGGTAAACGGCCGAGACACAGGCAGCCAAGCTAGCTTCATTGTTCAGCAGTGCAGTGGATCGCACCAGCTGGGCCTCGCATATCCATATATATCTAGGTGGGTGTTCGGTTTTTTGCGATTCCCAGGGGCGTGCGCCCCGAGAGAGCTGAGTGGTGCGAGGTAGGGTGGAGGGACGAAGAAAATATGAGTGAGGCGAACATAAGAAATAGTGGCTTTAAAAACGACCAAACACACTCGGAAGGAAAAGAGGGCGTGGGTCGGATTGCATCAACACTTGGAATTGTGTAGGGTCAGGAGCTAAGAAAGAAGAATTAAGAGCTAAATTAATTCAGGTTTGTCGCCAATTAAGTTGCTCGGTGTGTGAGGGCGGCGAGACCCGAGAGTCGATTCATTCAAGATATAATCTCAAGATAAGAGTGAGCTGCTGGGTCTGTTGGTTTGGGTTTGTGTTGACTGCCATGAGCGAGTGGGCGAGAATCGGTGATAGGGCGTGTACCAAAACACGCATGAAAACACCAGTTTTTATTCGATTTCCGAACTATCAGTAGAGATGAAGTGAGGTATTAGCTTTGAGGGCGTGCACCCGCCCAGGGTGGCAGGCTACACTATTGATGACCGAAAGCTAGCGGTTAAGCACTATTGGCTGATTGACTTGACAATGTAACTCTTTTGAGTTACTGCGGCTCGATTGAAAGGCATTACGCTAGGCTATGAGTATGGTCTATGGCCATCTACTCTATGCGTTGGAGGTGAAATCACAATGGGAACAACAAATGATCATTGATTAGGCTGCAGATCATGCGGCGGCCACAGTAATTCTATTAAGAACCAAGAAATATGTATAGAAACAGAAACCGGACAACCATTGAGACAGTAACAAGTGTGAAGCTGCGGCATAGAAATATGCTAGTGGCATTATAGTTATGAAGCCGTTGGATGGTCTGAATAAGACATTGAGTTAGGAAATTGCCTCTGGCAGTCAGAGACCTGCAACCGAGAGAGCAACATTGAAGCCTAGTTGCATTAGGAATTGGGTAATGAAGATGACAGATATCAATGTCTTAGTAAAGATAGACTTAGATCGCTTAGCGACCAATGATGCGGCCGCCGCACTCCAGTGATTACCCGAATTGTCACATGGAATCTTGGTCCCACTTGAGGCAGCAAGAGAACAGAGAAACTAGGGAATGGTCTCTGGTGGCCAGAGATATGCAGCCGCCAGAGACAGGAAACATTGGCACCAGAAATTAGATACTAAAGATAAGATATCAGCTACCTTACTAAGGATCAGCTCGGACATTGCAGTGGCTCGGTCATGCGATCACCACGTACATGTGATTATTCAAATTATCACAAGGGACTTGGTCCCGTTAGAAACCACTAGAAGAGGAGCAACCAAGAAATGGTCTCTGGCAGCTCAAGACATGCAGCCGCCTGAGACAACTCAAGACCTCATATCTGTAATGGTATAAGGGGCAGGAATAGGAACGCAAGAAATAGGAAGGGCCTACCTAATAAAGTTGGTACCTGATCTACGAGCACGCACTATGGCGTGCTCAAGATAGAGCACATGGAATAGCTCCGGCGGGGGCAGTATTGTGAATACTCACAATCTAATTGGCTGTCCACCCGCCTGAGCCTTGATCCTAGAGAATTCCGAGTATCCCCTTTTATTATCATAAAGTGTATATAAACCAGCCATACCGTTTGTATTAGTAGCATACTATCCCCTAGATATCGGGACAATATAGTGGATTTGAGATCAGTAAAGATATCATAAGAACTGCAGAAGCAACAGATAAGAATAGAGGATACGGGACACTTGACAAGACCGTCTCGGACGCCAGTATAAGAGCCGGCTCAACCCTTTGAAGTGAAGATCGTATAAGTGCCGGGTGCTGAATCCTGTGCGGGCTTGTTCCCGGGAGACACTCCTGCTGCCCTCGACATAGATAAGGAAGTGGCACCGCCGCCTCCCGTACTTGTACATTTGGGCCCTGCCCTCCCACTTGTCTTGTATAAAAGCCAGTGTTGTTGAAGCTGCTGCCATCTGCTCGTTCGGACCGCTCCGGGTAAAAGTCTGTCTGAGGATATTCATCCTGCACTACTTTGCCTCGGCGCGCCAACAGTCAGTGTCAGGGTCTGTACGCTCACAGATATGTGAGATTCTTGAAAGTCTTGAGTTCATTGTGGAGTCTTTGATCCCTCAAACGGGTGAAGTCCCTGCTCTAGCATAACAAGTGCTCAGTCGCACAGTTATTGCCTTCCTCAATTACCCCCATTGCACACCCTTCTTGAAGAGTGATACGTACTCTACTTCCCCGAACAACAACACGAAGTATTAGATTGGAGTTTGCGATATATTTTGATTTTGGGTTAGTTGGTGTTAGTGATTCGTCGCTTCGCTCTCTCTCTCTTATCATTGGATTTCACGGCTGCACGCTAGTGCACCGTTTCATCGGGAATGTGAATATGAAGGACAGGATAGGAGCAGTATTCGATTACTAGTGCTGAGGGGCGACCTTTGACGTGCGAAAGTGAATTGCAAAGAGCTAGGAATTAATCCAGCCTTGGGAGTTGAACTAAGCTACGAAATGCACTGTGATCTCATGTGTTCTGAAACCAAATTGGAAGGAAGAGAAAGTGTGTGTGAGATGGGATTCAGAAAAGGAAACCAATCGCAATATGTAACACCATCTGCACTCGATTTGTGGGAGTAATTCAGGTTAAGAGTGAATGGGGCTGAAGGGATGGAAGGGGATGGGATCGGATTAGATGTCGTCTTGGAGCGGCTTGGGCCCAAGAACGAACCTGAGGGAACTGGCCTTAAACAAAATTCAAATGCTTTATTTCTTAGGACCATCAGCTAGAAAACATCCAATGCACACAGTAGAACGCAAGGAGGTTGAATGAAGGAGAGGCAAGAGGGGTGGGTGACATAGACAGAGACCTGAAGTTGCGAGAAGCCCGGGGGGTCATGACCGCGGGTTGGAAACCTATGCGTAAGCTGTATAATATTCAGAGTTTGAGGTTCAGAATACAGATTCTGCAGCCAAACGACTGAGCGAGACTCGGAGACTCGGAGAGCAGCAACGGGGCAGTGGGCACCAGCGTACACACGAGGATCGGAATCAATACCTAAGCGCAGGTTGAATCGTCGTTGAATGTGATCGTGCGACGTTAGGATGTAAGTAGTAGTGAAGAACAAGAGCGTTAGAGTCGGAGCCGAAATTGCGCGGGCCGTGTTCCCCGGTGTGACATTCCCATCACCCGCGTTATCGAGCCCCGTCTTCTCTCCCATCTCGATTGCAGGTTTATGGCCTCTCTCTGCCAGATTGCTCAAGTTAGTCGATTTCTGGGCTTCGTATAAGTACTTTGCTGTCATGCTTTGTCAGACAAATCATCCGGCAAATCGCAGTCCTGCTTAGGCCCGGGCTCAGGGCTTCAGGCCCCGCACCCAGGGCTCGGGCTCGGGCCTAGACGATCCGAAGCCTAAGCCCGCCCAAGCCGAGCCCGAGCCCGGGCATTCGAGTATATACGAGATTAGTGGGAGTGGGAGTCATCGATTCGCACTGATGCCGTGCGAGGCCCACTTTTGTCCATCAGAAAGTGGGACTCGGTTTCCCGAGTGCGACTGGTTCCCCGACGGCTTTGATGGGAACAAGTTCGGTGCACGCTGTGCCGACGCTTCGGTTACAGATTCATAGCCGGTTATGGAAACATTTGGCCAACCTCCAGTTTTGGATCTAGGGTAATTCAGGACTACATTCAAGTGACAATGTTGTAGATATCATTAATGTTGACCATATTTCCGAGGCGGAATTTCTGTTTTTGACCTCAAAATTGCAAAAGACAGCATTTAATTGTATATCACTACATATAGTTGGAAGAAGTGGATATTTTGCATCCCCACTTCCAATTTCTGGATCTTCGGCATGTCAAATAATATTTTGGACAGCAGTTTCAATATATTATGCATTGTGGGAATAGGAAGTGTCAAGCGGGAAGTTGATTGGAACCCCTCCAGCTCGGAATAGTGACCGATTAGATTAGTGGGAGTGGGACTCGTCCAGTCCCACTCCAGCACTTAGAAAGAAAGTGGAACTCACTCCCATTAATGGGACTCAATCCTGCTGCGGAGTGCGACTGATATCAGAAGTGCGACTGATGCACTGATGCGCAATCAATCCCGGCTCATTGCCGATGAGCTTTTAAGTTCAAATTCCATGAAAAAGATGTTGTGCTTCGAACTTTTCAAACAAAATAAAATAATCTGGCTTGAAACCATTGAGAAAGTGGATATCAGCTACAACTTTCACAGTCAAAAATCGTTGTTACTCCCGGGCATTCAGGCCGAGCCGGGCCCTGCAAATCACTAGCATCAAGGCGGAGAAAGAGTGAGAGCGATTAATTTGAAGGTAGCAATTACGTATAAATGTCACGGATCGCTTGGTGGGTACCTGGACTCCTGGCATCCGTACATATGGTTTGCAACGATTCAGGTGACGGCGAGTCAGGCCCCAGCGATGGCGACCATGAGGGTTTGGAGCAAAGATTAACCATTCGTTAACGAAATGCTCGTTTGGCGGTGTCAAGTCTCCATATGTTCATTCTCCTTTTGCTTTCTCTCTGTCAGCACAGAGCAGATTCCGGGTTCTATGGTGACGAGGGCGACTGAAGCACGATGAGGTCCAACAAATAAGTCTGGAGTTTAGACTAGAATAGTGTAAAGTACAGGAAACATAGGTACAGATTATATACTGTGGGGCCTAGGGGCTGTAGCTAAGGTATCATGTCAGATCGTAACAGATAGGGTAAATGAAAGATAAATGCAGGGGTATATGACCGTAAAGGGGCGATTGGTAACCCGTTGCGTCAGGGAACCGATTGAAGTCTCGGAAAGGAACTCGTAGTTCGATTGATCAGATAGTTGATCTGATCAATGATCGGGTTTCTGGAACCCGAATGAAAAGTCGGTTCATGACATTACCGCCCCTCTAGGTGAAACCCGTCTCGGGTTTCACCAAGGGGCTGTCGGGATTCGAATTTCGGGGGGTAGGGGGGGGGGGGGGGTCCCGACCAAGGTCTTAAAAATCTTTTCATAGTAGATTTCAAATTAGGCCAGAATCTTGTTTAAAGCACATTTTGACTCATGGAAGGCCCTGGAAGGCATGTGTTAGGTCCCCAGAAGTGTCTAGAACCTCCCCCTGGCCTTGGTAGCCCCTGCATAAATATTTTTGCAATTGAATGCCTCCAAAAGTGTATCAGAAATTGCCCAGTGCACATATTTGAGTGATTTACTGACTCAAATAACATGTCTGATGTTCAATATGCACTCAGAGACTTGCGTGTAGAATGTATGTCGCGTCGGCCTCTTCGGGCGGGAAGTGGCCATCAGGTGGCAATGTAAATGCACATGACCCAGGACGACAGTCCGGCACTACCCATGGGAAACTCCTTCCCTATATAGGGGGGGGGGGTCTAAGGGAGGGCCTTAAAACTCTTTTCGACCCCCTATCCATTTTTCGAATCCCGACAGCCCCTTGGGTTTCACATCCATCGTCGTTTCTTCGTCCACAAGTCTATCCCTATCCCGGTGATGACCCATTTTCAGCCCTGCGCAGTCTCCTTCAGAGCGGCCGGGAATTTGTGATAGAATTCGTCGAAACACTCCGTAGAGTCTCCCAAATGTTCCAGTGGTTCCCAGGTGTTATCCTCCGGTCCATAACCCTCCCAACGAATGAGGTACTGTAGACGTTTGTGGCGTTTGTTAACCCGTATTTTCAAGACCTCTGCGATTTCATACAAGTTCACCCCATCTACCACATCTGGGGGACGGGGATCGTCGTGTTGCTGGTGTTCTGCCACCGGAGGAACCCATGGGCATAGGAAAACAGTGTTGAAGACGGGGTATACTTTCCACGACGCAGGCAATTTCAGTTCGTAAGATATGGCTCCCACTTTCTGAACCACTTCAAAAGGCCCATAACGCTTGTCCTCAAATTTCTTCGTAGGGCGGTGGGTGATGAGGTTGGCTCCGGAGAGGTAGACTTTATCTCCGGGCTTATAGTCAGGGTCTGCCTGTCTTTTCACGTTGTAGAATCTTTTCATCGTCTCCTGTGCCACTCGCATAGCGGCTCCGGCCTCCTCTCGAACTTTCGACATTCGATCTGCGAATTTGGAGGCTTCCTCGGTTGGTACTTCCAACTGGGGGGTTCCGTTCCCTTCCGAGGAT
Organism: Mycena galopus ATCC 62051; assembly: GCA_014925785.1. NCBI lineage: Eukaryota > Fungi > Basidiomycota > Agaricomycetes > Agaricales > Mycenaceae > Mycena > Mycena galopus. The sequence goes on along the minus strand of WIQG01000013.1, from coordinate 1,548,857 downwards.
GGAAGCCCATGGTCACGAAGAAAGGACTGAAACCCGTCGTCTTGCTCACTTGGTCATTGTGATTAAACTCCGTGAGAGTCAACCAATCCACCCAGTCATCTTGGAAGAAGTTGGTGAAAACCCGGAGGTACTGCTCGATATTCTGGTTAACCCGTTAGGTTTGTCCGTCCGTTTGAGGATGATATGCGGTGGACGCATTGGACTTGATCCCCAATAGTTTCAGCAAGTCCCGCATGAATTGTCCCACAAATTGGGTTCCTCTGTCGCTGATAACCACTTCTGGCAATCCGAAGTCTTTCCATATGTAGTCTCGATAAATTCTCGCCATGACTTCTCCTCCTAGGTGTTCAGTGCAAGGTACAACCCAAATCCCCTTCCCGAGTCGGTCAACAACTACCGCGATAGAGTCATAACCCTTGCTGACAGGCAGTTTGGTGATTAAGTCCACCGACACGTTCTGCCACACCCTCTCCGGGACCGCATTAGGGTGTAGGGGTCCTCGAAGTTTGGAGGGGAATAGCTTTGTGCGCTGGCAGACAGGACACACCGATACTTATCTCTTGGCATCCAATAACAGCGAGGGTCAATAGTAGTTTCGGGTTACTAGTTCTGCGGTTCGGAATTGTCCTGGGTGTCCGGAGATGAAGTCGTTGTGATGAGCCCGAAGAACCTGGTGTCAAGCTTCCCGAGGGAGGAACATACACCGTTTGATGCCGGGTTACAAACCCGTCTGCGTGTTCTTCCCATCCTTCTGCCTTGTCTTCTAGAGCCTTCTTTACCACCTCTTCCCAATCAGCTTTCTCTGCCTTAGTATCCTCCATGAACTGATCACCTGGCGTATCATCCAGGACTGCTGGCATCGCGTTCAAAAATTCCTCTCCATCCATCCTTCGGAAGTACTGTTCTGGGAGTAACACAAGATTGGAATTATCCTGTGTCCCCTTTTCATGGCCGCTTCGCCTCAAAAGCGCGTCTGTCTTGGCATGTTGCTTCCCAGGTTTATGAATTAGCGCGAAGTCATATTCGCTCAACTCCAGGGACCATCGAGCTTGTCGTCTATTGAGCTTCTTGGTTGTGGTGAAGTATTCCAAATTTTTGTGGTCCGTCCAGATCTCGAATTTTTTCTGACTGCCCTGCAGATAGTGTCGCCACTCGTAGAGCGCTCGCATGATGGCCAGCATCTCCTTGTCGTGGATGTCATAATTTCGTTCAGTGTCATTGAGGCCCTTCGACATGAATGCGATCGGCACCCGTACTCCATCCTGACATTGCGTCAAGCAGGCTCCTGTGGCGTAGTCTGAGGACTCTGCCTCAACCTGCCATTCTCCATCATCCGTGGGGAAGTGAAGTACGGGTTCCAAGGTTCCGGCCAAAATTAATTGGTCAAAGGCACCTCGCTCCAATTCCCCCAAGCGCCATTTGTAGTCCTTTCGTGTCAGACGCGTCAATGGTTTGGCATGATCCCCGAAGCCTTTGATGAAACACCGATAAAAATTGAGGAACCTGAGGAAACTCTGCACGTCTTTGACATTCCTCGGTGTCGCCCATTGCCGCACCCCTTCCACCTTTACGGGGTCCATCCTGATTTTGCCGTCTCCAACAATCACCCTGAGGTATTCCACCTCTCGTTGTTCGAATTCGCATTTCTCGGGTTTCAGGAACAGTTTGTGGTCCTGTAGAATCCGAAGAACGTCCTTGACCGTGGTGCGATGTTCTTCCAAGTGTTCTGAATAGATCAGAATGTCGTCCAGATACACGAAAATATCGTTCATCATGCACTGGAACGTTGCCGGAGAGTTGTGAGACCAAAGAACATGACGAGAGGTTCACACAAGCCGCGATTCGTGACAAAAGCTGCCTTTTCCTCATCTCCTTCCTTAATGCGGATATTGTTGTAACCCCATCAAACATCCAATTTAGTGAACCAGGTTGCCTTTCGGAGCATATGCATGATGTCCGAGATCAATGGAAGCGGATATCGATTTTTTATGGTGAGGGTGTTCAACTTCTGATAGTCCTGGACTGGTCGCAACTTTCCGGCCTTCTTTTTCACGAAAAAGAACGGAGAAGCCCACAGGGACTTCGAGGGTCGGATACGTCCGGTTTCTACATGTTCCTTTATGAACGCGTCCAGTTCCGCTTGTTCAGGAACTGACAGAGGAATGCTTTGTCCCTTCACGGGTTCCGCGCTGGGTTTCAATTCGATAGCATGGTCCCACATGCGGTGTTCTGGAAGTTTATCGAAGTCCTTTTTCTCGAAGACGCTTCAGAACCCCTCTAGGTAGTGAGCGGGGACGCTTTCTTCTAGGGTCTTGGAGGTTTTAGCCTCATGTGCGGCAGCTGCCAACTTGGTAGCCATGCTACCCATGGCGCGAAGGTGTTCGGTGTCCCGCCTGCCCACGATATCCTCGGGATACATCTTAGTCACGAAGATTCGGTCCCCTTCCTCCACCTCGGCGTTGTCCTCGTCTTCCCATTCTTCCCACAACCGGGGGTGTTTGCAGGCAGGAGGACACCGGGAGAATTGTAGGGTTTGTTTCTGCCAATCTATCTCTGGGTTGTGTTGTTTCAGCCAGTTGAATTCAATGATTACGTCGCTCTTCCCGGTGTCCGTTACCGCGAACGAGAACACCTCGGCGTGGTCCTGAACTCGGAGTCGCATGTGTGCGACATGTGTGATATGGCCCCCTTTATTAAGGGTACCGTCCGCGTTGTAAACCGGGACGGCGACGGACAGAGGTTCTACCTCCAAGCCATGTTCCTCCACGAACTGCTGGCAAATGAATCCATTGGTCGCTCCGCTGTCCACTACCCGGCGACCGTATAGCCTTTTAGGTTATTTAGCCCTTTCAGGGTCATTGGGAGCATCATAGAGTTCCCAGTGGCATGAACGTATTGCGGTGGGTTCTTCAAATTGTCCAGGAGATCCAGAGCATCGGGGAAGTAAGCCGTGCGTATTTCCTCAACCATCTCGTCGTTTATTTCCTGTCTCCAAGCTGGATGAGTCCAGTTTGTAATAATTTCCCTAGCCTTCCAATCTTGTGTGCGAGCCCGGGTTGCAACCCGACGTGCACTTCTGAGGGGGAGTCTGCGCCATTCCGCTTTCTCCTGCTCGGGCTTCCGGGGTTTCTTTCCCCTTCGCATAGAGTCCGAGGGAGAAGTGGCTCCCTCACTCTCAACCCTACTCTCCACTGTGTCTTCCTCCACCCCGGGTTCTTCAATAGTTAAAACAGAGAATGAATTCTTCGAAGTCGTTACAGGTGTGGGGGGTATACAAGTATCCGAGGGCACAGTCTTCACTCGGATTCGTCGGGAAAATCCTCCTTCCCGAGCTGTTCTTGTATCATCTCTGCTACCAAGGCACGGAACTGCGGATTGATGGGTCCTCTGGAGGTACAGTTCCTGGCCAGATGCCCGGGTTCCCCGCACTGGTAACACTTCGGGATCGGCTTCCTACTAACTGCGCAGTCTATATCCATGGGGGTGGGTCCCGCGGCTGGAGCTACGTCCGTGGTGGTTGGGTGTGTGGGAGCGGCTGTTGGTGGATTCACGGGAGAGGTACGATGCTCGTTCCTGCAGAAGAAGTTCCCCAGGTTCTGGTTCTGGTTCTGCTGTACCCTCGGCACCGGAATAGGGCGGTCACGGAGGGCGCCATACATGACATGGAAGGCGCGGTGCAAGCCCTCGTGCTTGATGACCGCAACCTTCCAACTGGCGTAGGTGACAGGTAGCGTAGCCGGTCCATAAACGGCTTGCAGGACCGGTTTCTGGATACCCTGCTTGAGAAGCTGGATGAGGGTGGTCCCATCGTAACCCGCTGTGTTGTTGTAGGTGTCCAGGAGTGTGAAGTAGTCCGTGGCTGTCCCCGTGTTCTGGCGCAGCTTGTCAATTTTAGCATGCGCGATCTCCACCTGTGCCCCTCCTTTGAAGGCATCGATGAGGTTCCTCTCAAACTCCTCATAGTCTCCATAGAGTTTGGTACCGGGTTCCTTTGGGTTACACATGGCCTGTACAACGTTGTTGGCCCATGCGGCCGCTGACCCTTCCTTCATATAGGACAGGACGAAGGCAATCTTCGCGCTGTCCTTCTCGTATGTCGGGTTGTCCAGGAAGTGCAACCAGCACTCTGCCAGGTAGGAGTCCACTAACTCGGAGTCCCCCTTAAACGGGGTGGGGCCACCACGCGCGCGGTCTTCATGTTCTTGGCGTCCTTGGGCCCCCCTGCTGAGGCTTTCCCCAAGGCTGCGAGAGCATCGTGCAGAAGCCCGCTGGCCTGCTGGTTGTCTTTGCGCAGCGACTGGTTCTCCCCTCGTAGATGCCCAAGTTCCTCTTGCATTGTCCCAAACTGCCCTCCCACATGTTGGAGGGCTTGTACTTTTGCACTGGTGCGTTCCCAATCTTTCATTCCATTTTCTTTCTATGGTCTATCAAACTTTCCCCACTCACTGGCGTAACTCTCACGGTTGAACTCGTCGCTGACTTCTGGTGGCTCTTTCCTCAAATACGACTAAAGCGCATGCATCTCAAGCCGTGCTCGTAACGGCAGGCACCAAGGGGTATCTGTGCAGTGCTCACAGCTCACGCATGTCGATGCCAGTGCATGAGAATGCAATCACCTTGCACACTCTTCCTGCTCTGCCACCTGTTTGCGCTCGCCTTCAACGCTCACACCGGCCCCTCTGACTCGCGGCAGCTCACCGCCACCCTCCCCAATTCACAACTGCCCACGGCCGCTCCTCACTTCGTTCCTGGCGCATAGTCGTAATCCCACAGGCTCCGCGGCTGGCGAACAAACGAGGGGCGAGATTCTCGCCTTCATGAGCCTGCTCATGGACTGAATGCGCCCTTGGAATCCGACATGGTGTCATAAACCATGGGAAGCAAAGCAGAGGCAAGGGAGCTCAGGAATTGCGGGGTGGATTTTGATATTCTGGGACTGCCACTCTACGTACTTGGGAAGCACTCACATCATTGAATATTGAATCAAGTATATAATGACTTTGTGAACTCGACCGGCATTGCAACTGACAGAGAAATGATACTGTTGGACGGACAAGCGATTGGAGTGCGTCGAATCAGAGAGGTTATTCTGGCGTTGAGACGTTTCGCTGACAAGTTTGGAAGTCCCACTGCTTAAACTAATGAAGGAAGCTAGTTTTTATTTGCCGCAACTATTCAAGTTATTCTCACCAGCATGGTTGAGTTAATCTTGGGGTATACCAATTGAAGATTTGATAATAGAGCCAGATTCACCCTTCTCCACAGCTTTGGAGTCACCGGCACCTTTAAAACCAAGTACTTGGATTTGGGCCTCTCTCAAAAGATTATGGAGGGCCAAGTGTCAAACTTGAGAGCATCAGCAAGGGGGGATCGGGATTAAAATTCGGTACGTGGGGAGGGAGGGGGGTCCTGGTTGGGGTGAAAAAAGCTTTTCCCTATATAAAGTTTAGAGCTTCAAAATACCTAATAAACCATGAGGGAGGTGTTGATTGGTTGTAAGAAACACATATAAATGCCCAGGGAGTGTATAGAAGAAATTTATCAGTCTGAACCCATGTCTTCCATGATTCAAGCTAAATTGAAGCCAACTAGGTCAGTTCTCAGGTTAGAAATTATTCACCTCTTGGAGTCCTGAGTGTTCAATTTATCACCAACAGTCATTAGATGATATAAAAAAGCATTATCAAGTTCAAGGACATGGTGGGAAATAAGTTGAACAGTGGCGGCTGGACGCGGAGAGATCGGCCCGGCCCCAGGGGTGGGAAACTCCTTCCCTATTAGGAAGGAGGGGGAGGGGGGGGGGGGGGGGTCAGCTTAGGGCCGAAAAAAACTTTTCGACCCTATATCCGAATTTCGAATCCCGAACTCCCCTTGAGCATCAGTAGCTTATACAGACTAAATAATCACTCTTTCCACATCAGAGTGGCTGTCTGGGAGGCGGCGCGCGTCCAGGGGAGCGGACGCGCCTGAAGACGCGAGCTGCACGTGATCCGGCAAGCTCCGAATTAGGTAATAAGAGAGCGCCCCGATCAGACCCCCGCGCGTAATCACAGACTTTATATAGCGAGGTACGAGCCCTGATATAAAGTGTCTGTCTATGAGAGACTACTGGTGGCAGTGGATAGATCGCGACTGTGATCGAGATCCAAAAACTCCGTCTGGAGACCTGGATCTGTTCCAGTCCCAGGAATATCCGAAACTCGTTCTTTCACACGTAAAGAAACGCACGTTGAAAGAGCCTCTTTCAGCATGCTTTTCTTTACCTGTGAAACCACTTCCTTCAGTGGGCCTGAAAGGTACAATGAAACTGGGACTTTATATAAGCCTTTCATGATCCAAAGAAACAAGCACCCTCCGCGACACTGAAAGGGCTTGTGAAACAAGAAGTTTCAATTTCGCTCTATATTACATTGATACTTGTACTTTCAGGTAGGTTTATAACACTACTTGTTTCACAGTTGGTTTTCATCCAACAAGAAACATTTCCTTTTTCGGTGTGAGCACGTACGAACGGGTGGCGTCAACTCTTTCCTCTACCCTCGGTCTGTACCACAACTTACCCTCTCTTCATCTGCATGGACTTGCGATCGATGTACCTTTTCGACAATCCTTGACGTATTTATCGAGGCTTGACAATCTCACTTTCTGCTTCTGCGACATCACGGCACGGGACGGGTCCGACTTGCGGCTTACCAGATTCAAGATCGCTGGATATGGCTTCAATTCCAAGGTTACATCGTTGGAGCCCCTTCAAATAGCATCCTCCGCGGTCCTGCACGCATTACATATGGACGCGGTGCACGAAACTACCGCTCTCTTTGCAGGATTTGGGCCCTCCCATTTCCCACACTTGACAGTCCTCTCGGTGTTGCTGCAGAGTCCATCCGATGTCGGTGGGTTCTTCTCATTTTTGAAGCAGTGTCCACGACTCGAGGTCCTCGCGATCCCTTTTGTCGACCAAAGCCTCATTGGCTCCCTGCCCAACTACGGGCTGCATCCCAGCACCATACCGCTTCTCCGAAATCTCTCCGGATGACGGGAGTTGTTCCATTTATTCACTTCGCATCGGCCCACTACGAGGGCAACCATATTAAGGCAAGGTCCAAATTTTCGTGGCGGGGACCGGAAAGTGCCTGTCAAGGGCGTGATGGACGTCTTTGAAAGCCTGCTCAGCACATCCGTTCCGCTTCTATCCCTATCCATTCCAGAGATCTCCCCCACCATGAATCTTTTGGCTATCATCACGTCGGCATTCCCGCAGCTACAAGAGCTTTCAATCCATCTCGAACAACCCATCTTTCACCGGGCCTGCGGGATAACCTGCGCTCCCCCCATTGATACGCGACACCCCATCCTGTGTGACGCGGATGTGTTTGCCAATCTTCTCGGCGAGGAACTCTCGGATACTGAACAAGACAAGCCTCCTCCAATTGTTCTCGTCGAAGCTGCAGTAAACCCGGAAAGGCCCACCCGTCAGACAAATATTCATGTATACTCAATTCACCTAACCAAACCACAGATTATTGCTAACAGTTTCGTTATCAGGACATACTCCGCTGGATCTTCGATGGCAGCGCCTCGCTTCCTCCCAACATTGAGATCCTGCGATTGATCTGGGGAGACAGAACTGCCTTTCAGACATGGTACACGTTCCCTCTGGTGGAGGAACAGCGGGTGATTGCGGGGCTTAGCCGACTATATCCTCACTTGGCGGAGGTGCGGCTAGGATATAAAAGACATTGTGGAAACGGGAAGGTGGTGTTTGGAACAAGTGCGGAACTGATTCGTCGATGAAAGTAATTTAGCCGGTGGTCCACATGTAGGGAAAATTGTCCAAATTGTCAACATGGGGCGATACAGGGGAAGTCACAGTCAGCCGGGATGGATCCGAGTGGAACGACGTGGCACTGTAGAGCTAGATATCCACCCAACGAAAGGCGAATGGGCGACTTACGCCAGCAGACAGAGACCCCAGGAAAGACACATCCGCCGTCGTGGCAGGAGGAGCTAGTGCGTTGGGGAAGATCTTCATTAGTCACCTGTGAGCCGAGCAAATGAGTTTAATCTGAAGAGGACTCGAGAGATTTCGAATCTGATTTCCAAATCACCTGGATGTAACTGAAGAAATCTCGGAGATACTTTCCGCTCTACCGTCTACATAGAAAATTCTATGGGCGAGGTGCGCGAGGCTTGTGCTGAATGAAAAGACATCCTGGAACAACGCGGCGAAACCCCAGAGAAGAAAGAATTAATATTCGTCGCAGATGAGACGTTAGAATGGAAATGGCACCCGGGTCTCCGCGGAGAATGAAGTCTATCAGACTCTTGGGGAACCTGGTTTCCGGATTTGGCTGACACAAAAATCGATATTCAGAGCGGGGTCGCGGAATTCAATGGATCCAAGCAATATGTAGTTTTCCCTTCACCTCCGCCGAGGTGGATCCTGGGTGGCGTATAGACGCCAGGCCTCGGGGGATCCTATACATGAAAAGACAACGAACACTGCCACCATCAAAAGCGTGAAAATCATGTGAGTGTCAGGTGATATAAGTCATGGGGTCTACGGACAGTGATTGGTTGAAGGTCAGGTGCGTCGCGCGCCGCGAAGCGGCAGTGCGGCGCTTCTCGGAATCTGCCGTGTCCAGACCAGCACGGAATTCGCTGTGTTGCATCTCCGTGGCGAAGACACGGGTACCTATGGCTTGTATTCTAGATTCTACAACGGAATCGCGCATGCTAGCCAGGTGGCGTGAATCGGAAGATGAGGATCAGCTGATGGAAGCTGATACGAGGCGCAGTAGACTGAACGAAAGCGGCGGAGCTGTTCGTAGAGGAGAATACCTCCAAAAGCTAAATTATACGTATTCGGAACAAAAGCACGGCTTGGAGTGTTGACGCAGACCCAGTCCAATCTGCAGCGCCAATCCACAGCGATATTCAGCGGTCTCGCAAAAGACGCGGGAGAAGCGGCCCGCGGGGTACTGGGGGCACGAGCGTGCATTAAGTGGAGACGAAGAAAGAAGGAGTATAGCAGAATCAAGCGAGCGAGAGAGGAAATGACGATTCCCATTGCCCCGCAGGCACAGGCCAAGAAGTAAACGGAAAGATCAAAAAAAGAAACGGTTCTGTGCCTACAAACATACCACGGCGTTATGATTTACCAAGTCCTCGTTGAGCATGTCTTGCGTCGTCGTCGAGGCGTTGCCGCAGCACTATAAAGAACAAATATGAGGTCAGCCTGAGTAAACCCTTACAGAGAAGGGGATGTGGAGGAGGAAAAAAAGTGAAGAAAGAGGGACGGAAGGGCAAGAGTTTCTCCATCTCATCGGAAGAAGCAGTTGTAACCACTATCCACCTTGAACGGGATGGAGCAGGCGCAAAGCGGGGGAAAAGACGGAAATGACTAGTTATGATGAGATGAGAAGCAAGTTGAAAGGACCGCGCAAATCAAACCGTCAGCAGCCCATCCGCTCTTTTCTATCCCCGCGGCACTCCTCCACCCCGGCCGCCACACTCAAGAAACGGGTGCGCACAAATATACCACGACGTGAAAATTTGCGGGTTTCCCGTTGGGGGTGTCTTGCGCCGTTGCCGCACCATTCTGCAAAAAAAAAGTCAGTTTCTGTCGCTTCGGAATACTGAATATAAAACAAAAGCATCGAGACCCCCTCCTCCCCGTCCAAAGGATGCGCGGCGAGGCAAAGGGAAGGAAGGAAAACAGAGAGAACGGAAGAAAGCCGGAAGCGTCCGAGACGCGGGAACGGTAACAATGGGTGGCGCAGCGGTTGGTAGTGTCTTTCATTTGTTTTTTGAGGGGAAGAGTCGTAACGTTACCTTGTTTTGTGAGCGGAAAGAAGCGTAGCGTTCCCTTGCAAGTTTGTTCCCCGTGGGCGCCTGACAGGGTCAGAATTTCAGCTTGTGGTAAGAGTCAGGATGAGCTAGCTGGCACACGATCGATGCTAAATTCAGCTCCTTTGTCATGAAGATGGGTAGCATGAAAGGTACATTAGTACGACTCAAGGATTGACCAAGGTCTGAGTCCATGGCTGCCGCGTGCCATTCATATAATGTGGCGGAACATGTATGTGCACGGCGGTCCGTTGCACTTTTTGATATATTTTCTTGATGGAAAAGAAGCGGAGGTTACCTTGCCAGTGTGCTGGGCGCGTGAAGGGAAGAATTAGTTCGCTATACCAGATTTGCGCCGTTGAACCGCGAAACATCTCCAGTCGTCGTACGCAGGATTTTCGATCTCACTTGAGGAAGTATTTCCGAGCGTATAACCCAACTCACCACCAGGACCTGCCAGTGAAGAACAGAGTATGTGCGCGGCAGGGTTCGAATCCCTGGGAGCATGTTTCGATTTCGAACTTTTAGGTATTCGTATTTTCCTTTTGCTTTCGTTGGTCTAAGTTGTTATTTATGGTCTTTTCCAAAACGTGAACAGATCATATATCTCGACGCGTATGCTAGGTAGTGTCCCTGCAACGTTGCTGAGCATGATAATTTGTCCACAGTCACTCGGACGTACCAAACGCGATTGCTCCTACCCAGGCAATCGCTAACTGAAGAAAATCCTCGTAGCCGATAGGTCTTGGCTCTTGGCGGTGCATGAGGGCGTCGGCAAAAACGAATGCAGTGGAGAATGTTATGATAATAGGGTAGAGCCTAAAGATAATTCGGTCTGAGGCGAATAGAAAGGCGAAAGATAGGAGACATACACTTGACAAAGGAGCAATCGACGGATTTGCGGGGCCAACAGCGTAATAGAGTGGATGCGAGATATCTCTGGCGGCCTAGATCAGAACATCTAGCAGTGGGAAGTCAAGCTGCGGCATACTGGTGGCGTGTTCCCGATAGCTCAATTGGAAAGTTCCGTCCTCGAGCTCCAATGCTTCCGGTGGGGCCCACAAATCTTTATCTATCCCATCTGCACCGTCATTTCGTTCTCTTTGGTCAGGTGGGGAGAGAGGTTTGTCGTTCATAGGCGCGAAGGTTGGGAAGCTCGTGGAATGGACGTCGTCGTCTTGATCAATTACCATGGATCCGGAGGCCTTCAAGGAATGGGCGGCACCCTGTCGCTCGCGGCGTATTTGGCGCGGAAGCTCAGTGTCGTCCCTCTGCGCTCGCTTTACATGCCGGAGTGTCCGAAAAAGGTGTCTTGCGGAGGATGCAGCGAGGTAGAGGGTGGGGGGAATCAAGATTAACCCCGGGATACCAGGCCCAGCTAGTCGAACCCTGGCGAGTAGGAACATCAACACAGACCATCTGCGAAGCAGGGGGAATTACAATAGTGGAGCAGCAGCGTCACAGTGAAGACCATCGAAGGGTTGAACCGCATCGTATTTCACAAGAAGGAGAGTTCGAACAGTGATGGTGACCAGCGGGAATCCGATGACGGGGAGATAGTATACAGGACGCCATGTGAACGACCTAGGGATCATGCCCCAAGCATATAAGATTCCCATCATAGGCCAGAAAACGGTGAAGTACGCACTTAGAAATGTCCCCCCACTGCTTTGGCCTTACTATGTGAAGACTTGTTGCAATGCAAAATAACAGGCTGCACCCCCCAATTATATATAAACCCATACTCATGCCGACGGTCTGAGCTGCCCAGCGGATTTACTTAACGTCGTAGAAAAAGTTATGCGACGAACCAAGGCAAAAGGCTTTGGGCATGCGATATGGGTCCATTCCCCATATTATGCCTACAAGCAGAATGAGAATCTCCGCGAGCTTCATATATTTACTTGCCGAGACAAAACATCCCTTGGTAAACCACCAAGCCGAGGTTGAAACTTCGCGGAGCCCACCGGACATCTACCTGAAACAATTTTCCGGATGAGCATCAATGTGCATCCGTTGAGATATATACCAGCCGTCCCAGAGCTGCGAGCGACAGGCAGGAGAAAAGTGTGCCTTGAAATTCGGGACCGTGACGTATGTGAGATATTGGATGGCTTTGGATGCGATGCTCACCAAGAATAGTTAATATTAACCAGACCACCTTGAGCGCGAAGGGCAGCATGGAGGTCCAGCACGGCAGACAGCCAAGTAGGAAGAAAAGGGAGAGAGGCCACAGCGACCCGCGTCGACCCTGACGGTCTAAAACTCCATTGGGATTGAATGAACGCCGCGGACGCAATGCGTCTCTGATTGGACGCCGCTGACAGTTCAATGCCAATCCTTGTCTCACGCGCCACGCTGCCCGGTTACCTTACCTACCCCCCTATCCGTCGTACAGCTTCATCCTTATCGGCTGTATCCGGCTATTGCCGTAGTCTCTTGTATCCCCCGCACTCGTGGCCCTGCGCCTGAATACGCTTCCCTTGCGACTCACCGTTGTGCGCGACTTCGACTTTCACAGTTTCTCTCCTCTCACTACTGTGCCATTTCGTTCAATTAGTAGGACCATTTCGGGTGTGACATTTCCCACGAATTGTATCTTTAGTAACCGGTCCCCCTTTGGTAATTTGATGGGGCGGCATTTCTCGGCATCCATGGGCTAGCTCGGCTAGGCCAAAATCTCCTTTCGTGACGCAGTGACTTACGTACTTACAATTTGAGGCTTGTGACCCGTGACCCTACTAATTGGCACAGTACGAGCTGTTCAACTCCCAGCCTCGACTCAACATGCCCATAGATCCTTATCTTGACTCAGCTCCGTTCCGGCTGTGCACTCGGGTGGTTTCCAGGATCTCGAATCTGGACTCTTGAAATTCTTCATGACATTGCCTCTTGTCGGTCATATCTTCTCAGGCGAAATAAGCGTAGCGTTACCTTGCCGGTTTGCCGAACTTAACTCCCTTGAAGATGAGCAAGATTATTGTGGTGAGAAGATTGACCACCGGATGAGTCTATTAACTACTATGCACCATCCATGTATTAGGGGATTTCAAGATATGAGCGCGGCAGGGGTTCGACTCGGCGGGACCGAATCAATTCGTGCCTGATTTAATTCCAAGGGACAGAGGCTTACAAATTCAGGGCGCATGAAACACCGAACATCTCCAATCGTCAAAGTCCACCGGATTTATTTCTTCGTAGAGTTTTCACTGGTACGTGCGACGGACTCTCGGTCGGGATAAGAGTAAATGAAATTTCGGGGGCTCCGTTTGAGGACGGGCAGGATAGAGGCTGCTCGGATACTTAACGTGTATTGGCTACTGCGGATCACACGTCCAAACTTGATCCACGGACAGGCGCATTTATGCGGTAACATTGAAATTGTGGAGAGGTGTGGTATGGCTTGCAATTGGAGATGCAAGTGTCTGTCCTTGGTGAACGGCTGTGGAGCGAACTGAGAGCGAGGGTTCTTCGGCAGCCCCGCATGCATCACTGCGGGTCGAAATTGAACGGAAAAGGGGTCCATTGGCTACCGCGCGCCTTCCATCCACGCGGCATGGGTTCGAGTCCCTTAGGACCCATCCACCTCCCTGGGCTGTCTGTGTTGTTTTATTTAATTTTTTTGGAAGGAAGAGGCGGACCCACCTCGCAAAATCGCGCGCTCGCATGTAACGCGGAAAATCAAAGTGAAAGAGTTCAGGGTTTAACTGGTACGCGCTAGGGTCTCTCGGTCAGGATATGTAGCATGAATAAATTCGGCTTCAGTTGCTCCGTTTGTTTAAAGACGAGGATAAAGCATAGAGACTGCTTGTGGAATGGTTAATCAGCTCGAGTGTCGACTGCTAAGAAAGGGTTCATTGGCTACCGCGCAGCATCTATTCGGAACACTGGTGAGTCTGTATGTGCGCGGCGAGGGTTCGAATCCCTCAGGAGCCGTGAGGAGAAGTATATGGAGATATTTTTGCGTCATTTGCGGAATTGTCTCTCATTCTGCTGCAGGTTGATACGAAATCTGGTACCATTATAGACGGAATTCGTTGCTTTTTCTAAATCAGAATCGCAACGCGAGTGTAACCCCAGTGAAAACACCGGCAAGCCGTATCGAGCCAGATTGAGCCAGTTATGACCGCTTTTGAGTGGGCATATCTGGCTCGATAATTGTCTCAGGGCTCGATCTGGCTCTCACCAATCACGAACCATTTCGAGCCAAAATTAATTCACATCGAGCCAGAACAAGCTGCTACGAATCCCGCTACCTACAGCCGCGCCGCCCGCTACCGCGCCGCCCACCGCCCGCTACCGCTCACCCGCGCCCGCATGCCCACCCGTCCGCACTCGCTACGCTGCCGATGAAACCACCACCACCACCCGCCTTGGCCATCTCCGTCTCATGGTGTCATTCTATCAGGCTCTGGTAAATAAATAAATAATGAGACAAGGAAGATGGAATATACTCACTGCATTTATCCCGCCCCTTTCAAATCTCTTGTTGCTTTTAAAATGCAAGTGTCGCCTCGCGAGTCTGGGAAATACAATCAGAATAATTATAGGATGGCAAAAGAAGGATTACGCACCTGTTTCTGATACTTATTGCATCCCAAAAGTCTAAAAATGAAGAAGTTGTCAGCGACACTGATTTTGCATGTCTAAGAAAACGTACGAACCCCAAGAAAATTTGCATGTCAATCGACGTCTAGTGCATCCACAATGTATTGTCCAAGAAAAACTGGATAACAGCGAGAGTGAGTACAGGCAGTCGATAGTGGAGTGGATACATACTATACACGCGTACATTGCTGTATCATCTTCCTCGGCACATCAATGGAATGTCGCAGCGGCGGGAGAAAACTGCTACTGACCAGTTTGGGAAATAGCCGAGGCGGCGGAGGCGGCTTGTGCGGTTGAGGCCTTCTTGACTTCATCAATTCTTTACTGCAATTTTTCCGATGCTGGGTATTCATTAAGTTTCGCAAAATGCGAGACATTGCTGCGAAGACAGTCAGCAGTAGCCTAAGGAGGGCATAGCTGCGCTTTTATTAACACTCACCAGGTGGAAGGTAAATCAAGAAGAAGAGATCTGTAGAGAACGACAATGATTAGTGCTACCGAGAGCAGATATAAAGAGCTCATACTCAACTGAACAGCGCCATGAACGGACACTCAAATGTTTGGGCAGGGAGCCGTCGACCGAAATTGCTGAGTGGTATGCAATGCGATAAGTGTTCGGAATAGAAAAGTGAGAATGTGCCCATGAAAGAGGAAAATTGGACGCACGAAATCCTATCGACTCCGGATCACAATTAGAACCAGGCATGCACATCAGCGGAAAGGTAATGCGTTGACCTCTCGTTGTGTACCTCCTTGAGCATTGACAATCAAAATAACATCTGGGAGAAGTCGGTTGAGTATCTCGGCAGCGAGGGTGAACCGAGAAAGACGCAGAGGCTTCCAAAAGGAACTTGAGAAAAATCAAATGAAGAAAAATATCAGATGAGTCCACACGCAACGCCATTCTCGCCACGCAGTATGAACCAAATCTATCCCACCAACCGGCTGAACCCAGGTCCAAGGCACAATGGTAAGATAAACGGCGACGAACACTGAGATGAGTTATGCTCCAAACGGGGTTCGCCCTATCGAGATATTGAGGCATTCGGCTGCGTCTGGCAGAGTCAAGAAGATTAAGAAGTATAGAAACATAGATATGGGAACATCCATAATGGGCTGGAAGGAAGAGGGCAGTGGGAAAAGCGGCGGGGTGGTGGTAAGAGGCAGGATGCAGAGATGCTATAAGCCGCGGAATCGTACGACTTTGAGAAATTCGACGCGGGCCAGTTGCGCATGACGTCGTTGACCATGACTCTGCCGAATAACCTCTTGCTTCTTGCCAAGTTGTTGGACGCTGAACAGATTCTGGCTCGTTTTGGTTAGACGTGGCTTGAAAAGCTCGAATTGGCTCGATCTGGCTTGCGGCCGTTTTCACTGGGGTTGAGCTTGAACAAGGATGAGCCCCTATCCGCCCGGAGCAATCAGTGATGCGATCCCATTCCGAAGTAGCCGACGTCCCGTGACTCGCATCCACTCTCTTCGTCACCTCTAGTTCTTTGTGCTCGCCACTCGATAACCGCTCGCTGCTTCTCTCCAGCCCACCCATCCAAAGAGGCGATGGGCATACATATTACCGCAGTCGTCAATCATCTGGCGGACTCGGTCGGCTGCACGCGCGACCTGTCCTACTTGCAGCAGCTCGGCCTAACGCCATCCGCGCTTATAGCGTCGACCGGGCGCTCGACCACGACGCGTTCATGGCGGCGCTCAGTGGCGCGGGCATATACGTCATTTTGGACCTGACTCTGCGTGCGCTCCCCATACGATCAATGAATGGCTCGGCGGACTATGGCGCTCAACGGCTCGATTGACACTAGCCAGCCGACGTGGAGCACTAAATTCCAGGACGAGGTGCCTTTCGTTTCGTTTCCCTCTTCTGTGTTTCCCTTCTGACTCACATAACCTGTATTACATGAAAACATGAAAACAATCACCGCGACAACGTCCTCGCGTACAACAATGAGGTCTTCCCGTACGGCGCCAGCAGCGCCGCGCCCTTCATCAAGGCCGCCGCGCGCGCGACTCTCTATTCGGAGCGACTCTAGCTAGGCACGCCCCATGCTGCTCTTTTTTTTAGCTTCCACAATGCAGCTCTCGGTTTCCCTCCTTGCGGGGCCCCCGAACTTGCAATGAATCACCGCCCAAACGCAAAGCGCACTCGCGCTCGCCGTCCCCTGCCCTCGACTGTTCTCGCGCATAGGCATTAATCTTGGCCAGCAGCAGCAACCTAGGCACTTCCCACTCTCAACAACTACCGACGTCGCCGTACGATTTGGACATGGATACCAGGGCGTGCAAATGTACCCGCTGCTAATCCCTCGCACGCTCCGCCTCCGCCCGGCTACACGCACGATGACTGCGGCTGCACGCGTACCACCCTAACACGGTGCCATGTGTCTGCTGCCGGTGCTTCAAAGCTGCGCAATGAAAACAAGTATGTGGTGGAGGAATGATATGCGTCCCGGAAAGGTTGTGCGCGCCTTCGTTTGTCCTTCCCTTTCCTTGGCGGCTTCCCCGAGTCCCTTCCGTTTTTGAACGAAAAGTGGATACTGACCACCTGGCACGCAGCTCTGCACCACTTGCGGCCTCTTCGAGCGCGCACACTCACGCCCCCGCTGAGCAGTTCCCGCACAAGCGCGGCCCGCTCGCGCACGCCCCCACAGCAGCTTAGGTCAGGGTCGTCTCTTCATCTTTCTTTTCCCCCGCGTCTCGCCTCTATCGATATCCCTGTGCGTTCGCTATCGTGACGCAACGCCCACGCACGTCTTCGCCTGGCGCACAAATCCTCATAGTTGTGCCCTCCGCTCAGAGCTTTCTTTCTTTCTTTCTTCTCGTCACCGCAAAGCGGAGGTGTGGCCACGCTGGTATACTCGACTCCAGCAAGCAGACAACCTAGCTAGGTGCTGGGTGTACGTCGTTCTGCGGAGACAGAGAACTGAGCCACCCCCGGCTCGTGTCGCCGCGTTTCGCTTCTCCCATGTCTTTTCTTTGGTTCGGAGGTGAATGCGGAGGGTGCCCTCGATTTTGGAGTGCAGACCATCAAGTACCGGCTTTTTCTGATGCCTGGCGACGACTTTGTCAGTCGCTTCTTGCATCTTGCAAGAGCGCACGGTATCTCTCCCCATGCCTTTTCCTCTGTGGTGGAGATTTCCGCTTGGAGACGAATCCCAAATACGAGCAGGCCAGTCAGTTCAGGCATGCAGTACTAGTGTAGTGGAGAGTGGAGCTGTGTCTGCCCCGCATTTCTTCTCGCTTCTCCTCGCGCCGCGCATAGCGTAGGTGGGAACATAGAGGGGTCAGCTGAGAGTATAAATGCGGCAATTTGGTACAGAGATGTGCACTCTTGATAGACACTATAGAACGAGCAAAGATTCAGTACCTCGCTTGATTCACCTTGATTTGTCTATGCGAAGTATATAGGCGATCAGTGCCTCTTTTATCGGCTTCGACTCCTCTAATTCATACTGAAAGGTTTATCCGCTTCTGCTTTCGAGGGTCGACTCACTGTGGCCGGCTAGGTCCGGCTGTTCCCCTCCATTCAAGTCACCGTGGTAGAAGCACAGAGCCCCGCGTTTCCCCCCCCCCCCCCCCTTGCTTAAATATTTTACATCCATGGACCCTTCATAGTTGCCTCATTTCTAGTCTTGCATTGTCTGAAGCTACGAGCCAATCATTTTTGATATCCACGTTATCCAATACTTTTTCGAGTCAGTGTACGGATTGCGGTCTGGTTGCATCGCGCAGGAGAGAAGAGAAGTCAGTCGGATGGAAACAGAGGCAGAGCTGCTACGTAGATTGAAAGAGGTCAATCAGTTGTCTAGTTCCTGGGATTAAATACATTTTTTTCTAAATCAGTTCTTGTAATCGTCGCCTATTAACTGTTCTTTAACGAAATGCCTCCTCGCCTGTGCTCTTACCCCGCGCAGTTACCTCCATTGGCTCCTCCTTTGCTCAAATAACCGCCCGCCGTGCATCTCCCCATTTGCACAAGCTTTACTTCGGCATAGAAATTCTCAACAGCAAAATAAGGCAATAATCTACATATGTGCATTCCACTATTGTATAAGTACATACTGGTATCAAAGAAGCACCTCTGGATATACAATATTTTTGGTTACCATGGTATCATTCTTGAAAAGGACTTTGATTCTTTGGCTGGTAGTGCATCGAGAAAGTGCCACATAGAGCTGACCATGGGGAAAGATATTGGTGTGGAGGTCAAGACCAATTCACTCGGCCAACTCAAACGTGTTAGGCTCCCTAAAAACGTACCCGACATCATTAGGGTAGGAGGCAGAATAATATTGATAGGAATTCTGACCGACATGTGAGGTATGAGGTGCTCCAACTTTGTATCTGACACAGGGAATGCGTCATCACGGCTCGCGCAGTGGAGGGAGGCTCCACAGTAGCGGCGCTGAAAAACACAAAGAAAAAGAGAAATGACTCAAAGAGAGATGGAACTGAACCGCATATGTAATTAACTTCACCCACCCCGCAGTCCATTTACTTATTTCGTCGTTCGAGTATGCTCACTTAAAGCAGAGATATGACTGCACGTGGTGGTGGAGCGCACTTCCTACATGCCGCAGTGGCGTTCACGGTACGCAATCCGAACTTGTCGAATTCGAGCGAGAGGGTGCTGAAATCGAGCGAGAGGGACGTGGCGTAAATATAAAATTGACATGAGAACTCGCTACAATTTCTAGAAGGTAGGATAGAGATGAAAAGGAAAACAAGTGATGGTAGGACGGGAACGAGGGGAACGGAAATGTAGGGGTGACTGGTGATAATGAATAAGGAGCAAATGCATTCCCCGCACTGCTCAGGGCCGGACAAAGACTAACGGAACCCGAGGCCTACACATTCTGCTTCTTGTGTCGGAGCCAGTTCGGTGGGGTGTGCGGGGTATAGGAATCTGTGATTTTTACAAGCTCAGGCTCCTGTTTAAGCAATAAAACAAATTTTTGAGTCCAAAAGTTGTGGGGAAATTTTCGACCCAAAAAAGTTGGTGAAGTGAAACCAAAAGTTGGTGAAATGCAACTTGAGCAATAAAAGAAGGGGAAAACCACGAGATATCCCCACCTTATATTGAATACCAAAAAGCTGAAAAGTTGTGGGGAAAGTCACTGAATTCCCGATAAAAGTTGAGGAAAACACCAAAATAGGTGGGGAACATTAAAAGTGCATTTGGAACGGCATAGACGTCAGCATGGAACTGTTGCAGGACGAATGGGGATACTCACTGGAGTTGGTTGAGGTTTGTTGCGGGGAACAGAATAAAGAGCACCACTCCCACAATAGCAACGAAGGTGGTTACTGCACCGGTCTCTACGGTGTTGAAAATGAGTTTGTTGAGCAATGTGTCGGTCGTCTTCCATGGAGTCTTGCTGCGATAGTCATTGAGCTACACCAGAAAACTTAGTGAAATGGATAGGAAGGACCGCAGAACTCATACTCACTATGAAAGTCATGGTCATCGTGATCACGATGTCGCAAACGGCACTGCCAATGAGCCAGACCTCCGAATGATGGAGTCAGCGCAGTCACTGATACAGAAATGAAGAATGACAGACCTTGACTCCGGTCACGAAATGCTCGAGTTCAGATAATTCTGTCGTGACTGCTGCGAATCTAGTCACATCTGTTATTCCGGCCAAGCATTGCATTAACGCAAGACAAGACGGACCCCCGCTTCGCTCCGGTTTGAGATGAACGAAGGTATGAATATTGTTTTCTTGGTAAAAATACACCTATAACATAAAAGACAGTCAGGTAGGTAGGTAGGTTGGTGACATTAAATAAGAATAATATTTGAACTCGCGTCTGTTGTTTTCTCGAGTATTGTTGCAATATGAAGGGGAAAGCAGGCGGGAGGAAATTTTGACTGATCGGTAAGAACATGAATATATTTGCTTCAGGCCAGCAGCACTATTTTCCGAAAGTCCGAAGGTCATAGTAGGTCAAACTTGGGCGAGTGCAGGGAATGAAATAGCGAGGCTCGATGGCCTAGTTTCAGAGCTTGAAGGTGATTTATATAGAAATTGGAAAGATGTGTCACGATGGAAGAGAGTGACAGAGGAAAGAAGACTTGGGTAACTTGAAGACCTTATGCATCTGGCGCCAGCATGGAAATGAGCGGACATTTGAGAGCCATCTTAAGTTGAGCCCAGGTGGAAGCGAGGTCCCCAGCAGCAGTGGACCCAATCACTGACACGTAAGACCAAGAATTAATCGCTTGAGCGGTATATTTGAAGGCAGAAAAATGGGCGGAAGACTGCCATTTCAAACGATGGGCGTGCCATTTTATATCTTGGGGAGGGACTACGTGGTCCCC
The DNA here is from genome assembly GCA_014925785.1 of Mycena galopus ATCC 62051. NCBI lineage: Eukaryota > Fungi > Basidiomycota > Agaricomycetes > Agaricales > Mycenaceae > Mycena > Mycena galopus. The sequence goes on along the minus strand of WIQG01000013.1, from coordinate 1,528,063 downwards.
AGCCGGATGAATAGAAGCAGGCTGCGCTCAACTGCGCCTTGTCAAGAAAATACTGCGTGTAGGTCAGCGGGGCAGCAGTAAATGAAGAGGCAGTGTCCGATGTCACTGGAAATTGAGGACAAAAGGCGTTAAAGGAAGAGTAAGAGCAGAGGAAAAACGAAAGGAAATGGATATATGGGGGAATAGCACAGCCGAGAGGCCATTTGCTTAAAGAACAGTTAATCAAGGCATCGTGTCCATCAGTTGAAAAATGCGCAATGAGTAGCGCGTAGAAACACACCATGACTATAATACCAGCCACAACGCAAGCCCACATCTGGTCTCCCTTCAGAATGAATATTTGCCTGAACGAGTGTTCAAGATGGATACGGGAAAACACGACGGCTCAATCCACGAACCTCGCAAAGAAAATCTGCACGATAGCCGAGGCTGAAGAAAAGTCAGAGGTAGCAGGCGAGAAGACAAAAGACAGACTCAAGCCGCTCGATATTGGTGACGTTAAGGCCGACCACAGGAGGTTAACAAATGTGTTCGGCTCCCCCCATCTCAGCACAAGGATCGAGTAAGCAAAATGGCTCATCATGGCTGTTTGAGCCAGTTGTAGTAAGAAAATGAGATAGACTAAGGTCATCATTAGTTGTCAGGGACCGGAGTCCAGCAAATGTAGCATATCACTGCGTTCCAACCCCCCGTAGACGGAGGGTAGACAGAGGGTCCGTCTACCCTGTAGATGCAGGTTAGATGGACCCCATTGTCTACCTGTGTCTACAATACATAGACACAGGTAGACATAGTTTCGTCTACCTACTTCTACATGTGTTTACTTATCTATATTGATGTACACACGTCAACCAATGTAGACACATGTCACACACACAGCAGTTGATGCGGTCTACGCAATGATTGACATCACATCCGCACAAAGAGCATTGTTGATGACGACTGGTCAGGGTTGATTCCGTCAGAGTTAAGCATAGCATAGACAATCGAGCCTTGCAGGCATGGCAGAAAATGCCTGGAGTTAGTCAAGGAGGGTTCCCTGTGCCAAGCAAAATCAGAAATGGCCTAAGCCGAGGTGCGCCTACGTGCGTTGATGGCGTAAACACATGTAGACTGATGTAGGTGATGGTTCATGTACAGCAGTGTACATCATGTAGATGGCATGTAGATGCATGTACGCTAAGCTCCATGAACTTCACAGCGTACAAACAGGTAGCCATATGTAGCCTCGTGTCGCCGCACGTAGAGACCCCGTAGATGCATGTACGTTAAGGGAGACGGGGGTTCCATCTACGGGGCGTTGGAACGCAGTGTATACCAAGCGCTTTTATCCGCGCACTTTCTTTAGGGAAACAGAGGTGGAACTTTTCTAATGTCTTGGTCAATGCCGTGCAGCGGAAAAAAATGTTCTCGACCCACAGACTTGCAGCGTGAGAGCCGAGATCAAAGCCCAATTCGCCTGGGATCCTGCGAGCTGAGCACATTTAAATACAGAGCTTCGACGAGGTGCCCTAATTACCATTGGCGCGGTTCTAAATAATTGACGGTTAGAATGTATGGGAAGTGGGGCGGTAATTCGCGTACAAAAGAAGCACCTGGGCCATCAGGGTGAGATACTTGTGAATGCAAATGACGAAATGTTAAACTCAGACTATAAGGGGGACAGACCTGATCCGAATTGCGATGTTGGGGATCGCCTATGTCTCCAAGTACAGGAATATGTCACTCCGCAAAATAAAGTGTATTGGGGCACTTGGAAATGTATTTGATACTGGGAGTATCAGAGACCAAATTACATGGATTATGGCACTCTACACCCTGCTCCCTGGTCATAGTCTCTGGCATATCAAGAACAAACGTCGACCAGCAATCCCTCAGTCCTCTTTCTTTGGATTAGATGCTATCCACAAGAGCGAAAGAATGTGCCCACCTTCATCAGGAAAAGCTCCTGGGGCATTAGTTTCGCACCCTCTGTCTCCTTCCCCCTTTTTTGCTGCTTCCCCGACGCATGTCACACTCGTACCCGTACACTGCGAGCCGGATTACAGAGCGAATCGATGAATGCAACTGTCGACGACACTCAAGCCACCCAAAGCCCACCTGGCACTTCCTCGCCAAGCCTCAACTCCAGCCATGTTCGGCAATGGGATCAAATCGAAGCGCACAAATTTCGGAGGCGATTGGATAGCACCGTGTGGTACGTGGACCGAGACAAGCTGTTCAAGATTTCCGACTTCAATTCGTCAAACCACCAAGAACAATACGCAAAAGTCTGCGAGGCAACTGGGCTCCTCTTAGCTTCAGGCCTGCAAACCAATCAAGGCTTCTGCAATTTACTGGCATTGCTAATGCTCTCGTTGCTCATCAACAAGTACCAAGACGTCGACGGGTCACCTACATCGATTTTGGTTTCAACTTGAGGCCCGCTCCATTTCCCGTTTATCCCGTTCAAGACCTGCTTCACTCTACCCCCCTCAATCACGGTCATTGCCATGTGACCCGCAGTTTCTCCCCCACCCCAACACCAGGCCTCCAAGTAGTTCGGCCCGAGTCTGGTGCTGTATTTCTTGGTCTAAGCGGAGTTTTGGCTCTTCCCATGCGCGCACTAAATCACCTCTTTGCTGTTGTACGTTCACGCTCAGTTCGCGCTGGTCTTGTGCTCATATCTAGGTCGAGAAATAATATCTGGTCTCTTCACTGCCAACGACTACCGCACGTGTACGAACACAAAGCGATTCCTCAACGGGTTGTCTTCGAGTGCTCAAGTCGGCGAGGTGGCTCTGCAATCACTCCCAAGATCAAGCCAAGCATGGTGTCAAGAATTACGAGATCACCGAGGACGCATCAACGAGTTCCAACAGAGGCCAACGATCTCATCGACGCCGGCGTAGCAGATCAGAATGTAAACAATTATTATTGATGTCTTAATGGATCATTTTACATGCATTAAGGGGACCGGATTTCAACAAGCTGGTACGAGCTGAGCTGACCCGGCTGTTAACCATCTGGCCAAAAGGCTGGCTGCCAGGTGGAGCTGGTCCCACGCTGGACCCATTTGCGATAGAACCTGGAATCCAGAGTACGACCAGCTGGTTGCCAGTCTCCACCGACGTCTGGGGCATATGTCAGTTCCAGGTGGTGACCACATGTATGACCATTGGCGGTGTATGTGAAGATCTATGTAAGAAAAGCGTGAGTGTCTGAGACAAACGTCAAAGTGGAGTGCGCGGAGCACAGGATTCATCCGTAAGTGAGTGCGAATTCGTCCGGATGTTGAATTCCGGGATCTGATTCCACCCAACTGCTTATGTTGAGATGTTGATTTTTCACCTTCCGGATGTTGCTGTGAGTGTGCAAGAGACCTATAAGACAATTCGGATCAGCCATCCAAGCCCCACACAGCCATCAACTGCTCCACTGGGAAACAGAAAATGTTGCTGAACTGTTGCATTGCTGATTTTAAAAGTATTGAGATGTTGACTTCACTTCTTGGGCAGAGTTTGCGAAGGGTGGTAGTACCCACCTTCGTCACTTCGTCACTTCGCTTAAGTTTGCGAAGTTTTGTCACTTTGATGAAATGTTCTGAAAGTTCGTCACTTTGGTGAGTTTGCAGGAAAGTTCGTGAGATGTACAAATTAAATGCATCAATCCGGCCATCATTTCCTCTTCCTCCATTTTTCCGTATACTGTAGCATTCCTCGTATGTCCCGCGTCACACAGCCGATTTCGTACAAAGTTTTTCGTAAGTCCCGCGGTCACAGCAAACCTGTACGAAAGGTTCCGTCCAAAAGTCAGAAAAAATGGGCCAAATCCGGTCGTTTTCTTACGAAAATTTCCCCAAGTCATGCTGGTGCGGCCGACTGTATCGTTTCGTACGGGGTGTCACACGCCAAAACCCCGTACAAGTTGAACGGATACCTTACCCTAGCACTAACCACTAACCCGGACCAGTAACCTCCAACTCCTGGCCCCTAACCTCTAGCCACTAACCTCTAACTGTAACGAGCTAACCTGAACTGCTAAATCTAACCTCTAACTACCTAACCCGAACCTAACCGGCCAAGCTCGGCGAGGTGTTGATCCCCGTCACTTCATGATGTGCATGATGTGCCGAGGAGTTGCCGCTTGACAAGCCCGGGATACCAAATCACGAACTTTCATAGAAAGGGATGAAAACCACGAACTTCCACAAATTCCCATCAAAGACACGAAGTTTCGCTACGCTAAGCGAAGTAACTAAGTGACGAAGATGGCGCGGACTCGTTTGCGAACCGGCCGATCCGCGGGAAGCGCCCAGCGTTAGCCCCAAAACTGTTCCTCGAGACGTGGTCAGGCACACTGGACGGAAATAGCTTACTGACCAATTGGTTGCGGGAGCCCAGAGTTTTAGTGGGTAGTCGCGTGTTCATACAACCCCAGTCCCGGTGTAGTCAGCCGAGGAGTTGGGTAACGCGATAGTCCCACACTGCCCTCGGGCGTGTGGAACAAATTTCTCTGGGTGGTGGAAACCACTCCCTATGGGGCTAACACTCCAAATTTTCAATCCAGATGGGCTTAACCAATCGTTAGTTGCTACTGGCCTATGTACCACCAAAAAAGAAAAAAGAAGTACCTAGTTTCAACTGGTTGCATGAAGGATGCAGTCCAAATATTTCGGCACAATTGGTGAGATGAAGGCTCGAGGAGGGTGTGCGGTTACTCCCACCACATCTCAACAACCCCCACCAGCCTCAACGTGTTTGTTGAATCAAGAATAGTTTTCTGTCTGATTCAACAACATGTCGACGTCCGAGGTATATTTTCCATGTTCTTCCCCCACAAGAATACACATTCACCGCTTTTTATATTGCTCCTCTTGTAATGCATCCATATAGCCACCCCAAGTAAAATGAATCTGGTGCGCACGCCCCTGACATGCTCTGCAAGTTGGCACAATTTTGTAACTTGGCTCATTCGAAGCAGGAAGCCCTCGGCGAAGGTCGCAATTCCGAGCCCGATTCTCATTTTTAGCGCCAATCCCTTTGACTGTGAATAATTATTCTTGTGACTATAGTTGCTTACATGAACTAAAACCCAGGTCAATATCCGTCACGGAGCCTCGACTCAGACGGAGGCAGAAGGCGAGCTCGTCCAGCCGCACGCCGGCGTAGAAGAATGCGTCGTTGGCGCCTCTTGTGGTTGCGAATGTACGGTTTCAAGAGAATATTGGCGCGCACATCGAAGCGTGCTATGACGGGATGGCAGAAGAGGGAGCGGGTGCCAAGATTACGACCGAAGGTCAGGTGACGTCTACACCCGGATTTTTTTGATGTGAGGAATGTGTTCGTTCATCTCGGTCAGCGGCAATTCTAAAAATGGTGAACCTTTGGTCATAATAATACAGTATAATCGGCAGACTCGGAGACAGAGTTTAAAGAGAAAAATATATCATTCAGAATTTATCGGAGTGAAAATCGAGACCAGGATCTGGCCAGAATCACTTTCGAGGTGGGGCAGTCAAACAATCCGATGCCAACCATTATCAAAAATGGTTTCAAAATCAACCAAGAATCGGCTGTCAGAATCGGCTAGAATCACTTGCTGTTGTATTTCGTTCAATTCGTAGGGTTGTTCGGGGTGTGACACCATCATACGAATCGAACCTTTCGTAACCGAGCCCCTTTAGGGAATTTGATCCGCTGGCAGCCTTCGGCTAAGGCAAAAAATGCCTCTGTGACGCAGTGACTTACGAAAATTTTCGTAGATTTTTGGACGTGTGACGCGTGACTCTACGAATTGAACGAAATACCACAGACTCTGACTCTCCCTAATGATTGACCTAATCAACAGACTACAACGAAAGCGACGTAGCTAAAAGCCTTCGTAGTTTCTGTCTAGGAGAGACTAACTTAGGATGTGCTGGCGGCTAACAACGGATGGATCCAAGGATGTGGGCTCGATGCCCAACGGAAAAGGCAAAATCGACGACCTGAAGCTGGCCGAAGGAAGGTGGGAAAACAGAAGAGAACTCGATGCTTGAATAATGACGTTTCACGAATACATAGATTGGGCCTAGCTTTGAGTGGCTCAGCATTGGCTTTCGATAGCCGCGAAAAATATAATTGAATTGAATCAAGCTTGGCCCGATAGCCGCGAAGGCACAATTTTTGTCGAGCTTTCAATAACTTGGCTTTGACTTACGATAGCTGCGAAGAATGAATGGAATGGACTTCCACCCAGCTCTCGATAGCTTGGGGTTGGCTTCGATAGCCGCAAAGGAGTGAATTAAATTGAATTTGGCCCAGCTCTCGATGCTCTCGATGGCTGAGAAGACATGAATTTTTTCAAGCTTTCAATAACGTGGCTTGGCTTTCGATAGCCGCGAAGGAGGAATGTAGTGAAATCGGACCCAGCTCTCGATGGCACGGGGTTGGCTCTCGATAGCCGCGAAGGAACGAATTAAATTAAATGTGGCCCAGCTGGCGCGCTGCACGAATTATGATTCATTTTCGGTTCTTATCGTGCTACCGAAGACCTGACGTCCGACGGAATACGACAAGACCACATCCGGTCTGGTTACACCAATTAGATCTTGCCGATGATCCGCGGGTTCAACGGTCCGACTACCGCTGCCAGCCGTACACCCCGCCCCCCAGACCGGCAATCAAGCTGCTCAGGGGACGAGTAAGTACTCGTCTCATTCAAGCAAATGGCGGGTTGCCCGAATGATTTAATTTTTGGTTCTCAGTCGTGCTACCGAAGACTTGACGGTCTGACGGAAATGACACGACCACATCCGGTCTAGTTGGACCAATCAGATCTGTCCGACAACGCGTGCGTTCAAAAATCACGGTCCAGCCACCGCTGCTAACCGTACACCCGTCCCCAGATTGGCGATCAAGCTGGCCTGGGGACGAGAACTCGCCCCATTCAGGCACAAATGAGTGGCGCACACGGTAATTTCTCTCCTCCTCCGCTCACTCACACGCTCTCAAAAAAGAAAAGTATGATGTCCTGTGGGCGTGCAAAACCAGTGATATTGGGGGCCTAGCCTGAAGCCCTCAAGCTCGCCAAGCCCGGCTCGTTCAGGCCAAGCCAAGCCAGGCGCGACACCGCACTTCAGCAGGCTTAGGGCTCAGGCTTTAAAATTTCAGGCCAGGCCCGGCCCTCAAGCCGGACCTGGGTACTTGCGCATGAGTAAATGTGAGGAGAGATATAGTGAAACTTACTAGAGTTCCCCTTGTCTTTTTTTAAATGAATTAGCCTTTTGTGCTGTATATTTTACACTTTGTTTTTGGTTTTAAGAATATTATTTCAAAGTACGAAACAAATTTTACCTCCAAAAGATCACCAATCAGTAAATGGAAATTTCCTTTCAGATTGTGAAGTCATGAGATCAAGTAACGTTGGTAAATTGATTATAAGACTTTCAACTCTCCCTTGGATATAAAATTAGTTGCTCACCTCAGGCCCAAGCCCGGCCAAGCCAAGCCCTGGTTGAGGGCTTGGACTTGGGCTCGGGCTTGAGAATTCCCGAGCCCGAGTCCGTCCAAGCCCGAGCCCGCCTAAGGCGGGTCCAAGCCCGGGCATTTAGGCCAAGCCGGGCGCTTAACATCCCTATGCACAACGTGGGGTCCCCGTCAAATGTAGACCCTTCTGGAACCGAAGTGGCAATATTGTACCTTCTGAGGGTGAGGGACAAGGCGAAGGTACAGGAGAATAATGGCGCGGTTAACATGGACGGTGTTGATTTTCATTACCGAGAACCCCCATAAAGCCAGACTGTCCACGCTTTCGCGGTATGAGAACTTGACACCCTCGGCGGCGGAGCCGCATCGGCTCCGTCGGTGCTCGACTATTGCGGGCGAAACCCCCAGGAGAAAATGTTCAAAGTAATAATAAACACCGTCCAGATTCAGGGGGGATAGACGAGTACGGGATGAGGGGATGACATAGATATACACACTGGTACCATGGCTTCACAAAATTAAAGACGCGCGGCTGCAAAAATGAATGCGTAAGCCTGCATCAGCGAGAATGAGGAATAGTAGACAACGGTGTTTTGTCGCTCGCAGGCACAGACATGAGTCCGGTGGCGGGAGTAGATGGACCATTCCACCGGTGTGTCACGAGCAATACATGAGAGAGCGCCAACGAAGGGGACGCCAGAACCCGCTCCGTTCATCTCCGCCTTCAACGTGCAGGGGTCGCTAGGGAAGAAAAAGACTTACCGATCCCATGACCCGGCCGAACGCGACTCGTGAGGCAAAACAAGATCACCACGCGCTCCAGCGAAGTCGGGTCGTGCACGGGGATCTATGTTAAAGGTACCTGGGGGAGTGATACATTGGCACCAGTTCTTACGAGAGATCGAGAATGATATATCTCGGGAAAATTAGTATGAAACATGACCGTGTCGTTGGCCTGTGGGATCTCGTCAACAACGGTCTTCACTGTGTTGACCATTGTTCGTCAAATCCTCAGAGGCGGGGTGATATCATATTCCGCCTTGGCATTTTCGTGATTGCGGATGGCAATGCGCCGCTGGTTCTACTTATTCTATCGCGATAAAGGTGCAAATCTAAAGATCTCGGTTACGTCAAAGCCTCAAGTAGTTTAGCATGTCTGCTTACGACGGTAACATTCTGCGCCACGGAGAACCATTCTCATGACAATTTTGAATATCTTTGCTATGTATCCCATTCTCGGTTGGCTCACACTTTGTCTGTGCTTTGTGCCATCCTATGAAATGTTTCAAGGCATCATATTATTACTTGGAGGGTTGGATTCGGAATAGCAACAAATACAACATTAGGGTGGGCAACTGCCTTCAAACGGCCTTGTTAAAAAGATTTCTTTGAAACCAATGGACATGGGCAACGAAGGGAGATTTCCATTAGGTGCCTCAACATCTACCTCGGATGCGGGATTCTTGGAAGCGCCAGACGCCCAAGATGAGAGTGATCGATCTTTCATATGTGATATTTTGTCAATACAAAAACCACGTCTGTCTCTGGCGCTGTATTACAAGCACTACACTGAGATGGACCCCAACTTCACGGAGAGACTCACTCCTGGCTCAGCACCTCGCGCCCGCGACACATGGTATTACGCGCGCGACCTGGACGACGACCTTCAGGACCTCAACATTCCCATGGGGGTCAAAGCCGAGGTCTTTGCCAACGCCTACGAATACACACGATGTGTGATCCGGCACTACACCAACTGGGAGCGATATCTCGCTTTCATGCGGATCATCCTAATCTGCATTGTTGCCGAGTTCAACGGAACCATCGTCGACGTACTGGCCAGCGACAACCTCCTGGGCTATTCTGTACCGGGCCTCTTGGACATCCTCTTCCAAGGCTCACCTATGCGCAAGGACATGGAACGCGAGTTCCGCACTTGCATCCTTTTCATGGCGGAGAAAGCGAGCAGCAGGCGCAATGGCGAGCTATTTCGACGGTTCGTCAACTGTCTCGCCGATTCGCCGAGACATTGGTTCCGCATGCGCGACTGCGATGGGCTCGCGAGGTTCACGGTTATGGCTGCTCTCGCATGCAACGATATCCTTGACGTGTGTTTCTCTGAGGAGCAGCTCGACATTTTCGGCGAGATCGGCATCACAATGTACGACGCTGTCGCGTTCTACAAGCATCGGTCCGAGGGTGAGGTATGCAGCACGTTTGCTTACGCACCCGAAGACATGCGTGTGGCGGCTTTCCGGCAGTGCCGCGAAGTGCTCTGGGCGCTCGATGCCGCCTGGGCGGGGCGTCCTGGCATGTTCATTGCGGCCAATGTCCTCCGCATATTCGGCGGGACCATCCACATGCTGATGCGTCGGTATCGATTTGTCGACGAGAATTTGAGCATCGGCGTACCTGAGACGGAGGAGGTCGTCTCTCTGACGCGTGCCAGCTTCAAGGTCTGGTACCGCGTCGATGCTGATAAGACCACGGAAGTTAGCAAGGAAAGCTTCCAGCACTATAAGGATGTCCTCGCTGCGAGCGAGGAGGTCTTGTTTCCTGGTCTTGCTCAGACTCTCGAGACGGCAGGTGACGGGAATTGCGACAATTGCGTGCACCGTACCTCTTATGGTGCAGAGAACACCCACCGTTTCGGCGGAGTCCAGTTGTGCGACGACTGCCGGGCTACCTGGCGTCATTTCCTCGAGTCTTTCCCCGACCGCGCAGCGAAGGCATTTCTGGAGCTTGGCGCTATGTACGCCAGAGGAATTCCCCCGACCAGTAAGTTCTGAAGTCACATTACACCGAGTATGCACGGGCTTATGGCTGCGCCAGAAATCGTGATATGAACCCAAGCGCGATGGTCGTCTGGTAGGTTTTGCTTCCATGATCTCATATAAGCACTGCACGTCAGTAACTCTATCGACAGGGGCCTGTAAATGACAGATCACCTTGTGACGGTCTTCTACAGTCGTTCAACCGATTTTACCATTTGGCTGCCGTTCAACCGGCAACCGTACTTCTTTAAATGATTCCGTTACGTACACGCTGTCTATGAAAAGGAGCGTACGTTGAAAGATCGCTAGTTGCATCCAACGGCTCGCAATTTGAGGGATGACATTTTGCCACAGTAAGTAACGTGTTGCTCAGGCCCGTCCCGCGAATGGTTTAAATTTGTGGCCCACCGAAGGTAATAAGGAAGGACTGGTTACCGTCCAATATCCATTTCGAAACTGCGTCTGTGCACGGCGGGAGTTGGGGAGATTTCGAGCCGTTCTGTCACGCTGTCCTCTCGGTCTTCTGGTCAAATGGAGTATGTGGGGGGCGGGTTCGAAACCTTCTAGACCGTTGCGGGGCAAAGCACCATTTTTATTCACCGCCGATTGAATTTTACGCGATCTAAGTAGAAGCAAGGTCAATTTCGGTTTGTGCCGATGCAGTCTCGGGGATGTTCAACTTCGCGTTCAAACCCCCTATCCGCCCGGAGCCATCGATGATGCCATCGAAATGGCTGTGGCATCATTCCGTGGCATCTGTCCACGTCTCTCCGTCACCACTCTCCCTCCTCTTCGATCCTCTAGGTTTCTTCGCCCTCGACTGTCCACTCTACTCGACTCTAGTCAACGCATTTTGCCCTTCTCTCTGTCATCCTCTTCCCACCATCCTTTCTCCTTGTCTGCATCCTCTCGGTTTTACGCGAAGGTTGGCTCTACACCATTCGATCTAGCTAACCGCCACCCACTCGCTGCGCTTTTTTCCCCCCAGTTTCAACCTTAATGAAGCTCTCTGCCTCCGTCAATGCGACAGCCACCCTCACACTTGCAGCGCTCGCCGCCTCCTGCGCCCGACCGCTCTGGTGCTTTTTTCATTCTACCTGTAAGAAGCGTCAATCCCGTTGAGCAGCGCAACTCCCCGCTGCCAGCAATAACACCATCCCGCCCCGTCGCCGTACGACATGGCCCGCGGCTACCAAGGTGGTCACGAGCGCTCGCATGACGACACGGCATGATGACACGGCTGGCCGCAGTCCCCCAGAGTGCGGTGGAGGTGCTTAAACTGCTGCACCGCGGACACCAAGTAGGTGGTGGAATAGTAAATTGAGTGCAGGAAAAGCTGTGCGTGGACTTCTCTTGCATTCATTCGCGCTTTTGAGTGGATACTGATTCGCCACGGCCACAGCTCTAACAAGCGACTGTACGCACTGGCGCTCGCGCGCGCAGCAGCCTCAGGTGAGCAGAGTCTTCTTTCTCTCCGCCGCTCCACCTTTCCTCCACCCTTGGCTTTTTCGTCTATCACGATTTCCGATTACGCATTCGAGATGTGATGCCACAGCGCCTTTGCGTCGCGTCGCTTCACCTGCGCCCTGCGTCCCCGTACTCCGCCGATCGGTATCATTTCATTTTTTTCGCGGAGGCGGAGATGGCCTTTCCTGGACGCGTGGCGACACCCGGCATGGCGCACGCGCGGGCGAGCTGTTGGCCCTTCCACTACCCGGACGATCGAGGGTGCACGCGAAATTACCTCCTGTCGGCCGTATCTTCTGGGTGAAAATGGGTCTCTCTACTGGCCAAGGTTCCACCCCTTCGTTGGTCTTTTTTTCTTTTGATGCGAAATAAGTGTAGGGTTACCTTGCCGGTTTGTCGAGCTCAACTCGCTTGAAGATGAGTAAGATAAAAGAATTGTGGAAAGGTGTGCTATGGCTTGCAATGCAAGTGTCCGTCCTTCGTGAACGGCTGTGCAGTGAACTGATTCTTCGGCGGCCCGCATGCATCACTGCGGGTTGAAATTAAACCGAAAAAGGGGTTCATTGGTTGCCGCGCGCCTTCCATCCAGGTAATGTGCCAGAAGAAATATGATGTGCGCGGCGCGGGTCCGAATCCCTCAGGACTCATCCACCTCCCTGGGTTGTCTTCTTTTAATTGATTTTTTGAGAGGAAGAGGCGTACCCACCTCGCAAAAATGGCGCGGTCGCATGCAACGCGGAACATCAAAGTCAAAGATTTTCTTACGTTCGGGTTTTCTCTGGTACGCGTTAGGGTCTCTCCGTCAGGATATGTAGCATGAATTAATTCGACTTCGGTTACTCCGTGGGTTTGAAGACGAGGATAAAGCATAGAGGCTGCTTGTGGAATGGTTAATCGCAGCTCGAGGGTCGAATACTAAGAAAGGGTCCATTGGCTACCACGCACCATCTGTTCGGAAAAATGATGACTCTGTATGTGTGCGGGGGGTTCGAATCCCTCGGGAGCCGTCAGGGGGATTCTGTGGAGATATTTTTGCGTCATTTGCGGAGTTGTCTCTCATTCTGCTACAGGTTGATACGAATCTGGTGCTATTGCAGACGGAATTTGTTGCTTTTCCTAAACCAAAATCGCAACGCGGGTGTACCACCCGGACTTGAGTACCTATGAAACCCCTGCGCTCCTGGGCTATCCCGTTTAAAATCGGATCCATCACCTCATCCATGAACAATTTCTGGTCAATAACCCTGAATTCACTCCAGGCATCTTGAACTTGAGCAAGGATGTGCCCCTATCCGCCCGGAGCAATCAGTGATGCGATCTCATTCCTAGTAGCCGACGTCGCACGACTTGCATCTTCTCCCTTCTCCTCATCTGGCCTACGTATTACCGCAGTCGTCAACCAACTGGCAGACTCGGTCGGCTGCACGCACGACCTCAGACCTGCCCTACCTGCAGCAGCTTGGCCTAACACCATCCGCACCTACAACAGCGACTCGGGCCTAAACGTCATTTTGGACCTGACTCTGCGTGTGCTTCCCAACTCTTCTGACTCCCATAACCTGTAGTACACGAAAACAATCGCCGCAACACCGTCCTCGCGTACCACAACGAGGTCCTCACGTACGGCGCCACCAACGCCGCCCCCTTCATCAAGGCCACTCGCGCGGATCGACTCTAGTCACGCCCCGTGCTCCTCGTGTTTCTAGCTTTCACAATGCAGCTCTCGGTTTCCCTCCTTGCGGGCGGCTCTCACACTTGCAGCGACTCCCCGCCCAACGACAAAGCACACTCGGGCTTGCCGTCCCCTGTCCTCCACTGCTCTCGCGCGTAGGCGCCAATCTTGCCCAGCAGCACCAACCTAGGCAATTCTCGCCCTCAACTACTACCGCCGTCGCTGTACGATGTGGACGTGTCCGCGCTGCTGTGGTACTAAAACCACCCCCTCGGATGTTCCTCATCCACATGGCCATACGCACGATGACTGCGGCCGCACGTGCACGACCCCAACCACGGCCACGGCGGGCTGCGGTATGCCCCGCGTCCGCCGCCGGTCCTTGAAATGCTGCATGACCGTCACAAGCACGTGTAGGGGAAGGAAAGTTCAGTGCGGGTAAATTTGGACGTGTCCATGTCTCTTCCCTTGTCGTCTCGTTCCTTTCCTACTGTGCCGTTCCTTTTCTCTTCTCCGGAGGGGATGGCGGGATTTTTCTTCATCTTGTAGTACGGCGAGGACGCGAGCCGTGGGACGCAGTGGAGCTGCCCCTTGCTTGTGTAGCGACGTCGCGACTCACTTTTCACAGGAGCGCGCAGCCTCTCGTCTTGGGTCTCCTGGTACTTTTTCCTTGCGGTAGCGGAGGCGGATGTCTCCTCCGATTTCGGTTCGAGGGCGGATGAGTACCAGCTTCGTCGTGCGCCATGCGGAGTGCAGTCGTATCGGCAGTGCGTCTCTTTGCACGCGCGCGCGTGGTTTCTCTCCATACCTTTCTCTTTTGTGCCGCACGCAGGCGGGTTGGGAGTTCATTTTGATTTTGGGGACGAGTACATCCCAGCTGGTCTCGCGCCGTGTGGACTGGAGAGCGAGAGCGAAGTGGTGAGGTCTCTTCCGTCTCACGCGAGCGGGGACCGCGGCGTCTCTTCGCCCCGTCCCCCGCGCTCTGCCCCGCGGAAGCGGAGGCGGGATGCTATTTCTTTCCTTTGACTCTGAATCTGGGAACGAGGACCAGCTTCGTCTCGCGCAGTGCCTTCTGTTGCGACGTCGCGAATTTTCAGGGGACTGCATGCGTCACGTCTCTTCTCTGCCCCGCGCTCGTTTTTTGTCTTTTGCGCGTCGCGCTGGAGCGGTCGCCGTCCTGCCTCTCTGCGTCTTTTTCGACTTTTCTCAACCTTATATCTACCCTCGTCCCCCGCTCGTCTCACTTCCCTCGCTTACTTGCTCGTGCCTTCGCAGCCGCCGTACCAAAACCAAAGCCAAAACCAATACGCCCTTCCTCTCCCGGCGGTCCCTGCTATGCTGCGCCGGCATCGCTTTCGCCGCAGAATTCGAACGTTTGGGCCTACCAACACCTCCAAGGGCGCGGGTTGTCCTCTGGATGCAAGTGGCTAAAATCTGTACCGCACTGATATGGCGTAAATATTCCTTGTACGTGGTAATTCAACTTGCCGTTGAGCTGTGGACTATTTGGGCCTGCCGATGTCACAGTAGCGAGTTCTCGTCTCGTAGACAGAAAGGTGGGTCGGTAGTCCGGATAATAGAGGGTATGGGTGAACAGGAAAGTCGGTGGAAGGTCCCGGAGATAGCGTATAGGCGTGGAATGAAAATCGGGTGCAAAATGGGAAATATGCCGTGTGGGCGTGAGATACGGGTGCAGCTCGAATGAGGCTCGTTGGAGGGAGAAAGGCAGGGCTCAGGTGTATTGGGTTCACTGGCAGTGTGCTCGCGGTGGAGCACTCAAGTCACTGACCGCGTCGAAGATGGTGGTTCGGGATCAAAAAGGGGATTCCGTAACATACGTACGTACAAAACAAATATACGGAATGATATCCGATGTACCGAAGAGTAAGCGAGGAGGTACGTATAGAGGGAATGGCGACGAGGGGTCCATCCCACCCTTCCACACCGAATATTTGAATTCGGCGACCCAGATAGTCCATTGTTTTTGCTCACCGTGACTATTGAATTCAACATGGATCGTGCTGCGCAAACATTGAATTGGGTGCTGCTTCAGGTTCAAGGTTTCGAATTTTATGTGCATAAATGTGAATTTAGTTTGGCATCCGCGGCCGAAATGTTGGCACAGACTGCGGGAGCCGTTGGGTAACCAGTCCGAGTCCCACTGGCTGATAGACAAAAGTGGAACTGGACAAAAGTGGAATTGGAACGCCATCTGTGGGACTCCGAGACGACTGCCACTCCCACTCCGGTACTAATCTTGTATATACTCACTCTCAAATAAGCCCTGAAATTCTCATTGAAACAAGGTGTCACGAGCAGCCGCTCGTATTGGCCTTGTACTACTAGGAGTTATGCATTCGAGTCTCGGACCGCACTTCTAAATTCTACAGCGTGTACGTAAGAGAAATCATGTCAGTGCGCGCCTAACGCGTGCTAAAGGAAAGTCGTAAGAGTTACAGAACGAGACGGGTTAAAATAAGTACGGTTGCCGGTTGAACGGCAGCCAAATGGTAAAGTCGGTTGAACGACAGTAGAAGACCGTCACAAGGAGATCTGTCATTTAACAGGTCCCTGTCGATAGAGTTACTGACGTACAGTGCTTATATGAAATCATCGAAGGAACACTTACCCAAAGACCATCGCGCTTGGCTTCACATCCCGATTTCTGGTGCAGCCATAAGCCCGTGCATACTCGGTGTTATGTTACTTTAGAACTTACTGGTCGAGGGGACTCCTCTGGTGTACATAGCCCCAAGCTCCGGAAATGCCTTCGCGGCACGGTCGGGGAAAGACTCGAGGAAATGACGCCAGGTAGCCCGGCAGTCGTCGCACAGCTGGACTCCGCCGAAACGGTGGGTGTCCTCTGCGCCATAAGAGGTACGGTGCACGCAATTCTCGCAATTCCCGTCACCTGCCGTCTCGAGAGTCTGAGCAAGACCAGGAAACAAGACCTCCTCGCTCGCAGCGAGGACATCCTTGTAGTGCTGGAAGCTTTCCTTGCTAACTTCCGTGGTCTTATCAGCATCGACGCGGTACCAGAGCTTGAAGCTGGCGCGCGTGAGAGAGACGACCTCCTCCGTCTCAGGTACGCCGATGCTCAAATTCTCGTCGACAAATCGATACCGACGCATCAGCATGTGGATGGTCCCGCCGAATATGCGGAGGACATTGGCCGCAATGAACATGCCAGGACGCCCCGCCCAGGCGGCGTCGAGCGCCCAGAGTACCTCGCGGCACTGCCGGAAAGCCGCCACACGCATGTCTTCGGGTGCGTAGGCAAACGTGCTGCATACCTCACCCTCGGACCGATGCTTGTAGAACGCGACAGCGTCGTACATTGTGATGCCGATCTCGCCGAAGATGTCGAGCTGCTCCTCAGAGAAGCACACGTCAAGGATGTCGTTGCATGCGAGAGCAGCCATAACCGTGAACCTCGCGAGCCCATCGCAGTCGCGCATGCGGAACCAATGTCTCGGTGAGTCGGCGAGACAGTTGGTGTACCGTCGAAATAGCTCGCCATTGCGCCTGCTACTGGCTTTCTCCGCCGTGAAGAGGACGCAAGTGCGGAACTCGCGTTCCATGTCCTTGCGCATAGGTGATCCTTGGAAGAGGATGTCCAAGAGGCCCGGTACAGAGTAGCCCAGGACGTCGCTGGCCAATACGTCGACGATGGTTCCGTTGAACTCGGAAACAACGCAGAGTACGATGAGCCGCATGAAAGCGAGATATCGGTCCCAGTTGGTGTAGTGCGGGATCACACATCGTGTGTATTCGTAGGCGTTGGCAAAGACCTCGGCTTTGACCCCCACGGGAATGTCGAGAACGTGAAGGTCTTCGTCCATGTGGCGCGCGTAATACCATGTGTCGCGGGCACGAGGTGCTGGGCCTGGAGTGAGTCTCTCCGTGAAGTTGAGGTCCATCTCAGTGGGGTGCTTGTAATACAGCGTCAGAGACAGACTTGGTTTTTATACTGACAAAATATCGCATTTGAAAGATCCGTCACTCTTCTGAGGGTCCGGCGCTTCCAAGAATCCCGCACCCTGGGTAGATGTTGAGGCACTTGATGTAACCCCATCGTTGCTCATGTTCACTGGTTGCGAAGACATTTTTTAAGAAGGCCGTCTGAAGATACTTCGGCCCCCCAATGTTGTATATTTGTAACTCCGAGTCCAACCCTCCCAGTAATAATAGGGCTTGAAACCGTAACCGCATACATAGCACGGGACGGTTGTACACGGCACGGGACCCGAAACTGTATTCACAGTTGAGTTATCCGGGACAAGTGACGGTACAAGTGAACACCGTAGTACGTGTCAGCACCCGCAAAATCACTGCGGCCCTTGGATTTTGCTTACAGTTTCCCGAGTTAATTGCAGAAAGAAGAGTAGATCATAGAGCCATAGAAAAACTCGCCGTCTTTACCGGAAGCCGAGACACCCGACATCGAGACCCATGCGGCCGTAGAAGGCAGCTGAATATGGGACGGTTCCCGTAATGTACGAGCCTTTGTAGCCCTCAGATACGGTACGGGTACCAGCCGTCCGTGCCAAAAATACGGCCGTGTCGTGTACAGCCGTCTACCGTTTACTGTACGGTTTCAAGCCCTAACTAATAATATGATGCATTGAAATATTGCATAGGAAGGCACAAAGGACAGACAAAGTGTGAGCCAACCGATTATGGGATACAACCCATATCAAAGGTATTCAAAATTGCAATGAGAATGGTTCTCTGTGGAGCAGACAGGGTTGCCGTCGCAGACCACGAAGATGCCAATTTGGAATATTATATCACCCCGCCTCTTCGTTGCTGCTCTCTTATGTATTGCTCGTGAGGCAGCGGTGAAGGTGCATCTACTCCCGCTGCTGGGCTCATGTCTGTGCCTGCCAGCAACAAGGCAGCAATGTCTACTATTCCTCATCCTCGCTAATACAGGCTTTTGGATTCATTGTTGCGGCTGCGCGCCTTTGATTTTACGTCGTACTGGTTCCATGGACGTCGACTTAGCCATGGTACCAGTGTGTATATCTACGTCCTCCCCTCATCACGTACTCATCGTATCCCCCCTTACTCCGGACGGTGTTTATTATTACTGTTATCATTTTCGTTTTGGGGTTTCCCCCTGCATACACCAACGGAGCCGATGCGGTTCCGCCGCCGAGGGTGCCAAGTTCTCATAACGCGAAAGCGTGGACAATCCGGCTCCATCAGGTTCTCTATAATGAAGATCAACACCATCTATGCTATCCGCGCCATTATTCTCCTGTACCTTCACCTCGTCCTCGAATTACCCTCACCCTCAGAACGCACAATATTACCACTTAGGTTCCAGAAGGACCTACATTTGACGGGGACTACACGTTGTGCACGGCCGCGTCGCCTATGGACATCATACTTTCCTTCTTTGGCCGCGTGTGAGTGAGCATAAGAAGAAAGAAATCACCGTGCGCGTCATTCTTTTGTGCCTGAATGAGACAAGTACTCGTTGCCGGAGCAGCTTGATTGCCGGTCTGAGGCGGAGTGTACGGCTGTGGTAGTCAGACCGCGATTTTTGAACCCACAGATTGTCGGAAAGACATAATTTGTCTGACCAGACTGGATGTGACCTTGCCGTGTTTCGTCAGTCCGTCAGGGCTTTGGTAGCATGAGAAGAACCAAAATTAAATGATTAGGGCAACGCGCCATTTGATCGCGCGAAGAGTAATCGTCCTCGGAGCAGCTTGATCGCCGGTCTGGAGCGGGGTGTATGGCTGGCAGCGGTAGTCGGACCGCGATTTTGACCCTGCGGATCGGAGAGTGACATTTCGGCTTGCCAAACGGGCTTGCGCCTGCGCCTACGGGCTTGTTCGGGGTGGGTGTGGATTTTGGTGGGATCACCCGCCGAAGCCCGCCAATCGGCTTGCAAGCCCGTTTGTTGGCTTGGCAGGCCGGTTTGGTCGCTTAGCCGAGAAACGGGCTTGGGTGTATTACTCGCCCCCTTCGGACTAATTTCACAATCTGAGTCAATACGCTACGTCCAATAGGTCCATACTTTAGGGCCCGCAATTTTTTATGATGTTTTGCTCACCGACGTAATGGTACGCCGTCGCTGCCGAGGACGACACAATGCAACATTGTCAATTCACTTCGGAATCACGGGCTTGTCCTACTCAGTATGGTCCCATCGTCTTCATACATCCCTTGGAACCAAAGGGTTTCGTACTACTCGAGTTCCGGGTCCACTGGAACCATCTTTTCATAACCTGTTAGTACAAGTTGTTGACATGACTCGAAATTATTCTACTACGCTGATGCCGACTTCTAATACAAACTCCAGCGAGTCTCACCATACTATAATGCCGAGATATAGACTTGTGACCAGTCTGCCTACGGGATACCAACCTACTGTGGCGGGGCATGGTTGCTGTACGGCAAAGTGCTCGCCATTGTTTTTGCTAATCGTAGGCAGACTGGTAACGAGTCTAGCCGAGATATCCATCTGGAGTCTCCAGAAATTTTCAGAAGAGGGATAAATTGTTATTAACATATTGGAACATAGCGAGCTTCCCTGAGCCGGATTTAATCAAGAGGATATACAAGACGGCGGTCCCAGATAAACTTTGATGGGAGGCAGATAGATTTATTCCGAGGCAGATTAGATTATGTGCAGCAGATCGGTGATAAGAATCTGCCTCTTTTGATCAAGACCGGCTAGGCTCGGCTACTGCGTGCCAAGAGACACGACGACGAATTCCGGCTTCTCTTCTTCCTACCACTTCCATCCCCGTCGCCCAACACTCTCAACGCGTCCCTGATGCCGTTCATCCCCGGCCTGCAAGTGGGACCTAACGTCGAGGACCTGAACAGTATGTCAGAGCTCCATTTCTAAATCTCGATCCTCCACGCCAACGGCAGTATTAACTAAAATTCGCATCACTAATTTTGAACGCCGCGCCAGATGCCCCGACAATTTGGTGGAATGGGCCTGTTGGAACAGGGTGGTTCATCCTCAACCTTGGTTCTATACAGTTGGCCGGCTAGAGAAAATCGAGGTGCGCTCCATTTGATTCTGCGCCTCGTTTCAAATTAATTTGCGAAGGACCGGTTGCGGCGACGAAAAATTTGCGTCTCGCACTTGGTACGACCTACAGTTCGCGCCCGAATTAGATACTTGGGAACCACGCGTTGCTATCGCCTTCCGAGTGCGCGTCAGCGCGGATTAGAAGTGGGGAGAATCTTAGTGGACCAAATTCACTCTGCCTTACTCTCCGTCTCTCAATTCATCTGTCTGATCACTGGCACCCATGTAATACAAATTGGCATGTGATATTTTGAATAATAGGTATCCTTGGCCGTTTCTTGTACCAAGTGCACTGGTTGTGAGTAAAGTGATGTCAACCAGACCAAATGACCGGCGGAATGTATTGCGTGTGCTTGGAACTCACAGAAATCCAATCTGCCTCCTTTTCCTGAATCTGCCTCAGATAATCCAATCTGCCTCACATTATGCTCATCTACCTCACATCAAATTCTATCTGGGCCCGCCATCTCGTCGATCCTCTTTAATCAGGGACACTCAAAGGCCCATTTCCCCTTTTGCTATACCTGATTTAGAGACTGCTCGGGTGTAGACGATGAAATCTTGACTTGCAAGCCCGTTGTGTGATGGCCTCAGGCCAACGAGCTTGGGCGTGATCTTGGCCAAGAGTATGTTCACATCGAGAACGACCATCAGGAGCATAATGGGCCACTCAAAATTGATGCCTTAGTAGACTGAAACAGATCTCATACATAATTCCTTTACACAGACTTGAAAAATCTTTTGATATTGACCCACAAGTTGAACGCAAGCCTGTTTGTCTGATGGCACCAGACAAATAGGCGTGTGTTGGGCTTGTCGATAATACAGACATTTGTTGGAGGGGGCCTAGTACTTTTCAATTGAATTGAGGTCTGTGATATCCTTTGTTGCCGTTTGGTTCAGTTTTCCAAGAGAAGCACAATTTTGGCTTGCAAGCCCGTTTGACGTGGGTCCGGCGCGAGCTTTGTTTTTACAACCAAACCTTTGCAAATCAACAAATCGATGCCTTCATCGGAAGATGTACAGAATCAGTCTATTATAATGCTGGGAACAATGTTGTGTCAACCTCTGTTGGCTGTAGGCAAACCGGCGCAAGCTGTTTTGTCGGGTGTCATCAAAACGAGCGTGCGCAAAGCGGGCACACACAATTATCTAAATAGGGGAATTCAAAGTAAAACCGCGCTTTTGCGCTTTTTGTGCTTTTTACGCTTTTTACGCTTTTCTCGCTCTTTCGTAATGTTCCGAGTGATTGACATGAGCTTTGCATCATTCGGCAAAGAGTGCTGTGGGTTAGAACCTATGACCTACTTCTTCTCATTGATAATGGCTTGTACAGACATGATTTAATCACGAGTTGAAGGACAGACCATCCTTTTACCTTCCTTACACCCTGCCAGCTTCTGTTAACATTTGGACATTGGTACATTGTACTACGCGTCCATCACGTGTGCGTGCCGACCAGTTGAATCAATTCTTGATTGACAGTTATCCTCTCACTGGTTCTTACGATGAATGCAGTGAGAGGTAGGTCTTATTATTTATTCATACACTATAATTGTGTATGATTTACTTAGTCTGTACTGACTGTGTCCGTACAGATCTCCCAGGTTCACAGGTTATAGGGCCCCGAGCAGCCCTTATATCCACGCGCAACCAGTCAACCTTTCAATGTCAGCCGCAAAGTTCCAGAACTTCCCCACTCTAGAATACGAGACCGCGACATCCACGGATACGTGGCCATTGTGGGAGAGCCAATGCAAGTCCGCGCTCGTTCTCGCCAGCTTGTGGGGATACGTCTATGGACGAGGAATCACAAAGCTTGTGGCATTGGATCAAGAGAAAGCCTACGATAAGATTGAACATGATTACCTATGGCTAGCTCTCGAAAAGTTTGGGATCCCGACCGAGTTCATTAACACGGTAAAGACACTATACAGTGATGCGCCCACATCCGTAGTTGTAAACGGCATGATGAGTGAGCACCCATTTAAGGTGTCATGCGGCGTCTGGCAAGGTGACCCCCTGTCATGCCTGCTCTTCGACCTTGCAATAGAGCCACTGGCAGAGGCACTCCGACAATCTGGCCTAAAAGGCTTCAAACTTAAAGAAGTTGACAACAGAGTGGTATCAACCCTCTTTGCGGATGACACACTTGTCTACCTATCATCCAGGGACGACTTCCAATCGCTGCTTGATATCTTGGACGAGTGGTGCATTTCATCAGGAGCAAAGTTCAACATTGAAAAAAACAGAGATCATACTGATAGGCTCACTTGCACACAGAGTCCGGGTCAGAGCAAAGCGAACAGTCAACCAAGTTGATGGTGCATCAATCCCCCAGCATATTAAGATAGCCCAAGAGGGCGAACCGGTCCGCACTCTCGGAGCATGGGTTGGGAACAAGGTGGACCAGGTCTCAACCTGGACAGAAACAATAGATAATATTGACGACGCACTTGAGCGATAGGAGATAGGACATCCAACCATGGAAGGGCGGTGACTCATACTCATGATGGTTGTAGGCGGAATGACCCAATACCTCGCCAAAGTCCAAGGGATGCCCCTGCAAGTTGAGAAGAAACTGGAACGCCGCTTACGATCCTTCCTACGGAATGACAAGAGCTTGATCTTAGCTAATAAGGAGACGGTCTACTCACCAGTAGATATGGGGGTCGGAACCTCCTTGATATAGTTGCTCGAAACGAAGTGATCACCATAACATGGCTGAAATCATACCTCGGCCTTGGCCCGACGAGCTGATTGCACTGGGTATACAGTCAAGCTCTGAGATGGTTGTAGAAAAAAACCTACGGACTTGTATATTCCTTCAAGCCTGGGAATCAGGCCGCACTCTTAAACCAAATGACCTCATTAACATGGTCAAGGTCGCCCGCGCCCACGGAGTTCAAATGGATGGCCTCGCATTTTCCCGGGAGTTCATGCACAACATGGTAATCTGGTACCATATTAAAAGCATGGCAGGCTGCCGAATCTTCAACAACGGGACCGAGGTTCGATGCCTCAAAGCACATCACAAGATAATAACTGTCCGTGAGACTGAGGCTCTCGCCCGGAAGCTAGAGAACCTGTGCAACAATCTGTGATCCAACTGTGCGTGCCCAGAATGCAGGAGCATCAGAGCTGACTTCCCACAATGCAGGAACCCTCACAAAATGCTGCCTCAAGGCATGCCAGCTTCTAAACTCACTTGAACCCAAATGGAATCCAATCAGACCCCAACCAGAAGACTACGAGGACACACCTGCAGAACCCATAGTACTTGGGGGGGATGAGGAGGTTTTCGACCCAAGAATCACTGTCAAAGGGAACCTAGGAGACACCTTCAGGATATTCACAAATGGCATAAGAGGAGGCACATCTACCCCGGACACCAGGATTGAGCCTGAAGCAGATGAAGAGGATGTTGTTGTATGCACTGATGGCTCAGTGACAAACAACGGAACAACCGACGCGCGCGCGGGCTTCGGAATATATTACGCACCTGATGATCTGAGAAACTCGCGATGAGGGTGCCAGAACTAATCCAGTTGAATAATGTGGCCGAGATCCTGGCAGTGAAAGAGGAAATAGAGTCCAATCCGAAGGACGTCACGCTCCGAGTGAAAAGCGACTCCAAACTGGTCGTTGATGGCCTCACATAAAACCTGCAAAGGTGGGAAGATGAAGGCTTTCAGAAGACAGAAAATGGACACCTGATACGGGCCACGGTGGCATACCTCCGAGAACGTAAGGCACCCACAACCTTCCAATGGGTCAAAGGACACTCGGGAATAGAAGGAAACGACAGGGCAGACCGCCTAGCAGACAAAGGGAGGCAAATGGACGCCACGCCCATTGTGGACCTCCACATCCCCCAAGATGTGCTTGTCCCAGAGTTAAAACTCAGAACTATCACGCAATCTTCAGCGTATAAAATCATTCGGATGCAGGCCATGGAGACACTCACATATCAAGAAGCTCTAGATAGACGTGCCACTAACAGGATCGCCCAGAATGCAATGGCGGGAGAAAGCAATGAGGCCCCAGCGCCGGCTCAAATTTGGAAATCTGTCCGCCACAAAGACATCTCTAGAAGCATCCAATACTTCCTGTGGATGGTCATTCACGATGGCTACACCCTCGGCGAGTTTTGGAAACATCTCCCAGGGTATGAAGACCGGGGAGTATGCAGCAAATGCAATGCACCTGAAAGCATGACCCACATCCTGACACAATGCAACGAAAATGGTCAACAGACAATCTGGGAGCTAGTGTCTGAGCTCTGAAGACTCAGAACAGGCACAGAGACTGACCCACTGCTCATGGGGGAAATCATGGCTTGTGGCCTCACGAAAAAAGGGAACCTCCCTGGTAAAACCGACGCAGGCACAACGTGTCTACACAGAATTCTCATCTCAGAATCCGCCCACCTCATTTGGCGCCTACGCAATGAACGAGTCCTCAATGGGAAAGAACCTGCAACAATAAGCGAGATACGGAACCGCTGGGTGCACACTCTGAATATGAGGATCGGAATGGATTGTCTAATGATTAATAAAGCGAAATGCGGCGTGAAAGCACTAAAAAAGTCGCTAGTGCTGAGAACGTGGACTGGAATCCTCCGAGACGAGACAGACTCCCAGCCGATTGGACTAGGAGACCAGGGTTTTAGTGGGTATTGGTTGATGAGAGGCAATGGTGGGCTGGCCTGTGCAGTCTTGAACCGGGAGACCAGAGCCCCACACAGGCGTCCTCTGTGGCGTATCGCGCATAAATTCGCATTTCACCGGGTGGCTGTAGGCGGGGTTGAAAGAGCGTGGTCCCTGCCAATCTTAACATCATATGGTAATTGAGGGGCGACCTGGTCGCAAGTCCGAGTGATCCGCTGGGCGGTGACGGAAGAGTACTAGTTAGTACTATCCCGAATGCCATCTTGTTCCACATTAGAATCCCTGAAGTTATATGTGATTCAACTTCTCCATCTGAATTCTACACAAATATTCGAATTGATTCACTGTTGAATTATTGTGCGCGGATGGAGCCTGCTGGCTGAGGTCAGGCAAACATCCGCACACTTTATGACCCATAGGCTCGTGACCAGCCTACCTATGAAGAGCAACCAGTGCGGCGAGCGCGTTGCCGTCAGAAAGTGCTCGCCACATTTTTGCTCATTGTAAGCAGACTGGTTATGAGTCTAAGTCGAACCAACTGAAGCCAAACGATTTTTTGAAGCAAGTAGATATTTGGAACAATCGAAATGTACCCATGGGAGACGTGGGCTTCTATCGCTTGGGTTGAACATGACCAAACTTTGTGATCAAACCCCCTATCCGGCCGGAGCAATCGTTGATGCGATCGACGTGGCGGTGGCATCACCTCTCTGCCACTACTCTGTTTGCGGTCGACTCCCTATTCGACTCGACTTTGTCGACGCTAGCTAAACGCCATCCTCTCGTTGCTCGTTTTCTAGTTTCCACCTTCATGAAACTCTCGGCCTCCCTCATTGCGACACCTACCATCTCTGGTGGTATCTCTATTCTAGCTGCAAGAAGCGACAATTCCGCTCAGCAGCGCAACTCGCCACCGCCGACACCGCATCCCCGGCGCCAGCAGTACCACCCCACGGCATGGCCTGTGGCTACAAAGGCGGTCACGAGCACTCACATGACGACATGACGGCCTGAGCGATAGAGTGCGGAGGAGATGTTTAAACTGCTGCGTGACGGACGCAGGTGCATGGTGGGGGAGTAATTTGAGTTCGGGAAGAGCTGTGCGTGATCTTCTCCTATATTCATCCCCGTCGTCTTGATTTGCTGTTCCGCTAGGCGGGCGATGGAGAGGGTCGCACTTGAATTTTGGGGCGACGTCAAAAGTCGCTTGACGACTGCTGTTCATTGACCTTTCCGTTTCTTTTTATCCTTCCGCGTAAGTGGAATGGCGTCGCATCCCTCATCCTCGTGCGACGGTCCTTCACCTCCCCCCTCTTTCTCATTCTCGTCGGGGCCGATCCCTCTCCCCCTTTTCTTCGAGGTGGAGTCCGCCTCGGGCGCAAGTGGTTCCACTTCATTCGCAAATGGAGAGCGGAGCCGTTGTGTGCGATCTTAATTCCGTCTCATGCGTTTCTTGTTCGTCGTCTCTCCCCATGCCCTCCTCTTTCGATCCTGTACTGACTGTCTTTCTCCCATCCCCTCGGCGCCCTACCAAACCCAAATCAAAATCAATACGCCCCTCATCCCCCTTCCTATGCTGCTCCCGAAACGATTTAATTCTAATGGGTCGCATAACAACTCGTTTGAGCTTGCGCAGAACGGCTTCCTCCAATGGTCCGCGAAAAAACGCCAGCATATCGATTTCGCACGCCGGCACGCCCGACCCCCGGCAAAACGGCTCGCACCGCAACGCCAACGGGAGCGCAGCCCCGAGGCCGAAGCTCCCCGGCTAGTAGTGTGAACAAAGGGAGGCCCGCGTCGAGGCCTGCGACGCAGATGGGCGTGCGAGGGGCGAATGCCGGTGGGGAGGATGGGAGAGGAGGGTGTGGAGTCCGGATGCGTGGAGGGCAAGAGGGTGTAGGTGGAGACGTGGCTGGAAGGCGAGTATGAACAAGGCAAAACGAAGATAAAACGCCTGGCCACTTCCTCCTCCATCACTTTACCTTGCCTCCTCACATCTCGCCACCATTATTGTCATTATTATTCTCGCCGCCACCACTACGAACGACTACGACGATGGTCTTCGCAGCGCTCGCTTCCTTCCCCTTGTTCATACTAGTTTACCCGTATTATTTTTTCTTTGGTTACGAAACTCGACTCGACCCGCCTTCCTTCAAGTTGCCCTCGACCCGGCTCCCTCGTTACTTTATCGTGCTTGTAGCTTCTTGTCATCTATCATTTCTTATTCTTATCCTCCCCTCTGTTCTGTTCCTAATCTCGTCTCCTCTAGTCTCTCCGCCTTGATACCCTAAAACACCGATATTGTACACCTCCACCTACCCCCTATCCCCGTTTTTTGTTCCTTGGGATTAGGATAAGATATGCCGAGACGATACGAGCCGATATATACGGTCTATAAAGGCATGCAAGTCGTTCGTGACGCCTCATTGGCTTGCCTCCTTTACTCGCGGACCCGTGAAGCCAGCGTGTTGAGATTCATCCTATAGGCCGGCACTTGCTCGTCTCCGTACTCGGACTCCTCGCGGCGCGTTTAGAGGAGAGTCCGATTCGTCCAAATATGGTCATCGGATGTCCTTTTTTGGACATATCTTCTTTTCGGACCTAACCACTTGCAGTTTTACTTGCACGGATACCTACCGAGCGGCGCAGACTAAATTAAATGTGGCCCAGCCGGTGCGCTGCACGAATTATAATTTATTTTTGGTTCTTATCGTGCTACCGAAGACCTGACGGTCTGACGGAATACGACAAGACCACATCCGGTCTGGTTACACTAATTAGATCTTCCCGACGATCCGATCGCGGTCCGACTACCGCTGCCAGCCGTACACCCCGCCCCGGACCGGCAATCAAGCTGCTCCGGGGACGAGTACTCGTCTCATTCAAGCACGAACAAATGGCGCGTTGCCCGAATAATTTAATTTTGGTTATTATCATGCTACCGAAGACCTGACGGTCTGACGGAAATTACAAGACCACATCCGGTCTGGTTGGATCAATCAAATTTGTCCCACAACCCGTGCGTTCGGTCCAACCACCGCTGCTAACCGTACACCCCTCCCCAGATTGGCGATCAAGCTGGCATGGGGACGAGTACTCGTCTCATTCAGGCCCAAATGAATGGCGCGCACGGTAATTTCTCTCCTCCGCTCACTCACACGCGCCTAAAAAAGAAAGTATGATGTCCAGTGGGTGTGCACAACTAGTAATATTGGGGGCCTGGTCTGAAGCCCTCAAGCTCGCCAAGCCCGGCCCGTTCAGGCCAAGTCAAGCCAGACACAACACCGGGCTTCAGCCGGCTTAGTGCCCAGGCTTTAAAATTTTCAAGCCAGGCCCGGCCCTCAAGTCCAGTGAGAAGTTGGCGGGATTATATGAGATCCAGAGTGAAAAAATATGGTATAGACAGAAGTTCTCATGTACGCTCATATTATCTCGAAAATGGCACTAATTTTGGTTACCTCCTCGATCACTCCTGCACCACGCTTGGCTGTCAAGCGCACATGGAATGGATTGGGACGATATGGGATGTCTTGAATTTCTCCTCCCTCAATCCATCTCAGTTCATAACATATGCCAAGCCATGATCTCTGAATCAAAGGAGGAAAAAAGAGATGTATTCAAATAACTACTACAATACAAAACATTCCCCCGACCGTTGCGCACTGTCATTGGATGCCAACCGCCTATGGAGTGGGACTTCGGAGAATAGCTTGGATGTGTTGTCGAATATCTTGAGTAGCAGGTATGTGCGGGAGCTTCCGAAGCTTCTGTAGATGCATGTGAGATACAGCCCAGACAACCGCAAGGAATACATTACCAATTCTTTTAAGAACGTCCCGTGGGCCTGTGTAGCACGAATTGAGAGATGGTTGTGAGGATGTGGAGAGGAAGCAACATACCTGAAACTGACCCGGATTCTCGGTCGCGAGACTCAGCCAGTGCTGGGTGAATTCGTGAGAGGACCCCCCCATCTCATCAGCATATACAGCCATGTAAAGATTCCTATGTAAAATGACGCACAGCACAACAACCGCAGATTATAAGGCACGTACCGTGGAGTGAAATGTATTGGGTTAGGCGTGAGTGCCTTCTTTGAAGCGACCGACACCGTGGGTTCCATAGCGGGAGGCGTGGCAGCTGTCGCCGCGGCAGGTATGGAGGACGGCGGTGGCGGCGATGGCGGCGGCAGTGGCGGTGGTACGGCGACGAGGGAACCCCATCGACGATGTGAGAGCGAGGAAGGAGAAGGGTTGGGTATGTGTCGGGCTACAGTTGCGTGGTCGCCACGTAGGGAGCGGGCAGGGAGGGAGAAGGCCGCAAAGGGAAGGGAAGGGAAGAGGGTGGATGTCACAAGTCACCCCATGACATGCATGACATGCAGCTCGACTTAGCAAAACCGGAGCACCGGCAGTGCGCAACAGGAGTGATAAAAGAGATGATTTGAGAGATGCTTGTAACTTATCTCAAATGATCACCTTGAATGACCCAGCTTGACATTTAGTCTCATCTGATCTCGATCCATTCCACCGACTTCTCACTGGGCCTCAAGCCCGGACCTGGGTACTTACGCATGAGAGTGAAGTAAATGTGAGGAGAGACACAGCGAAACCTACCAGAGCTCCCCTGGCATCTTTTCAAATGAACTAGCCTCTTGTGCCGCATATTTTACACTTTGTTTCCGGTTCTAACAATATTATTTCAAAGTACGAAACAAAGTTTACCTCCAAAACATCACCAATCACCAAATGGAGATTTCTGTTCAGATTGTGAAGTCATTAGATCAAGAAACGTTGGTAAATTGATTATAAGACTTTCAACTCTCCCTTGGATATAAAATTAGTTGCTCACCTCAGGCCCGGGCTTGAGAATTCCCAAGCCCGAACCTCTCCTAAGCCCGATCACTTCCAAGCCCGATCACTCCCAAGCCCGAGCCCGCCAAAGCTGGGCTTTTCGGCCAAGCCGGGCCTTTAACATCACTACCAGTGCAGCACAACGTGGAGTCCCCGTCAAATGTAGACCCTTCTGGAACCGAAGTGGTAATATTGTGCGTTCTGAGGATGAGGGTAATGCGAGGACGAGGAGAAGGTACAGGAGAATAATGGCGCGGATAGCATAGATGGTGTTGATCTTCATTACAGAGAACCTGATAGAGCCGGATTGTCCACGCTTTCGCGATATGAGAACTTGACACCCTCGGCGGCGGAACCGCATCGGCTCCGTCGGTGCTCGAGTACTGCGGGGAGAAACCCCCAAAAGAAAATGATAAAAGTAATAAACATCGTCCAAATTCAGGGAGGATACGACGAGTACGAGATGAGGGGATGATGTAGATACACACACTGGTACCCTTGCTACGTCGACGTCCATGGAACCAGTATGACGCAAAATCAAAGGGGCGCAGCCGCAAGAGTGAATGCGTAAGCCTGCATCAGCGAGAATGAGGAATAGTAGACAACGCTGCCTTGTTGCTCGCAGGTACAGAAATGGGTCCGGCAGCGGGAGTAGATGCACCATTCCCCCTCTGAGTCACACGCAATACATGAGAGAGCACCGCCGCCAGAACCTGCTCCGTTCATCTCCGCCTTCAGTTTGAACGTGCAGGGGTCGCTAGGGAAGAAAAGGACCTACCGATCCCATAACTCGGCCGAACGCGACTCGTGAGACAAGACAAGATCACCATGCGCTCCAGCGAAGTCGGGTCGTGCGCGATGGTCTATATTAAAGATACCTGGGGCAGTGATATATCACCTGTTCTCAGGAGAGATCGACTAAGCCGACCTCCACGGAACCAGTATGACGCAAAATCAAAGACGCGCGGCTGTTACAATGAATGCGTAAGCCGGCATCAGTGAGAATGAGGAATAGTAGACATCGCTTGCCTTGTTGCTCGCAGACATGAGTGCGGCAGCGGGAGTAGATACACCATTCCACCGCTGTGTCACGAGCAATGCATGAGAGAGCATCAACGAAGGGGACGCCAGAACCCGCTCCGTTCATCTGCGCCTTCAACGTGCAGGGTCGCTAAGGAAGAACAGGACTTACCGATCCCATAACTCGGTCGAACGCGAATCATGAGACAAGACAAGATTATCATGCGCTCCAACGAAGGGGGTCGTGCGCGGTGGTCTATGTTAAAGGTACCTGGGGCAGTGATATATCACCTGTTCTTAGGAGAGATCGAGAGTGGTACATCTCGAGAAATTTAGTATCAACCACCATGCCCGTATGGTTGGCGTGTGGGAGCTTATCAAGAACGGTCTTCAGCGTGTTGACCATGGTGCGTCAAATCCTCAGAGGTGGGGTGATATCATATTCCACCTTGGCATTTTCGTGGTTTCGAATCGCAAATGCGCCGCGTGACGCTGGCCGCATTCCTCAACCAATCCCGCTGAGCCCACACTCCCCTCTCCATCCCCGTTGACTTTGTCCTTGGTAATGCCACTGGTTCTACTTATTCTATCGCAATATGTGCAAATCTTAACATCTCGGTTACGTCAAAGCCTCAAGTTGTTTAGCATGTCTGCTTGCGACGGTAACACTCTATTGTCTGTGCTTTGTGCCTTCTTATGCAATTTTTAAATGCATCATATTATTGCTTGGAGGGTTGGACTCGGAGTAGCAACAAATACAACACTGCTTTCAAACGGACTTCGTCAAAAAATGGCTTTGCACGAATGGATATGGGAAACTACGGGAGAGTTCCATCAGGTGCCTCAATATCTACCTTGGGTGCGGGATTCTTGAACGCGCCGGACCCCCAAGATGAGAGTGACCGATCTTTCATATGCGATATTTTGTCAATATAAAAACCACGTCTGTCTCTGGCGCTGTATTACAAGCACCCCTCTGAGATGGATCCCAACTTCACGGAGAGACTCACTCCTGGCCCAGCACCTCGCGCCCGCGACACATGGTATTACGCCCGCGACTTGGACGACGACCTTCAGGACCTCAACATTCCCGTGGGGGTCAAAGCCGAAGTCTTTGCCAACGTCTACGAATATACGCGATGCGTGATCCCGCACTACACCAACTGGGAGCGATATCTCGCTTTCATGCGGCTCATCGTACTCGCCGTTGTTTCCGAGTTCAACGGAACCATCGTCGACGTATTGGCCAGCGACAACCTCCTGGGCTATTCTGTACCAGGCCTCCTGGACATCCTCTTCCAAGGATCACCTACGCGCAAGGACATGGAACGCGAGTTCCGCACTTGCATCCTCTTCACGGCGGAGAAAGCTAGTAGCAGGCGCAATGGCGAGCTATTTCGACGGTACGCCAACTGTCTCGCCGACTCACCGAGACAGTGGGTCCGCATCCGCGACTCCGATGGGCTCGCGAGGTTCACGGTTATGGCTGCTCTCGCATGCAACGACATCCTTGACGTGTGTTTCTCTGAGGAGCAGCTCGACATTTTCGGCGAGATCGGCATCACAATGTACGACGCTGTCGCGTTCTACAAGCATCGGTCCGAGGGTGAGGTATGCAGTACGTTTGCGTACGCACCCGACGACATGCGTGTCGCGGCTTTTCGGAAGTGCCGCGAGGTACTCTGGGCGCTCGACGCCGCCTGGGCGGGACGTCCTGGCATGCTCATTGTGCCCAATGTTCTCCGCATATTCGGCGGGACCATCCACATGATGATGCGTCGGTATCGATTTGTCGACGAGAATTTGAGGATCGGCATTCCAGAGACGGAGGAGGTCGTCTCTCTGACGCGCGCCAACTTCAAGCTGTGGTACCGCGTCGATGCTGATAAGACCAAGGAAGTAAGCAAGGAAAGCTTCCAACACTACAAGGATGTCCTCGCTGCGAGTGAGGACGTCTTGTTTGGTGGTCTTGCTCAGACTCTCGAGACGGCGGGCGACGGGAATTGCGACAATTGCGTGCACCGTACCTCTTATGGCGCAGAGGACACCCACCGATTCGGCGGAGTTAAGCTGTGCGATGACTGCCGGGCTACCTGGCGTCACTTCCTCGAGTCTTTCCCCGACCGCGCAGCGAAGGCATTTCCGGAGCTTGGGGTAATGTACGCCCGAGGAATCCCCTCGACCAGTAAGTTCTAAATTCATAACACCGAGTATGCACGGAGCTTATGGCTGCCCCAGAAATTGTGATATGAAGCCAAGCGCGATGGTCATCTGGTAGGTGTTCCTTCGATGATTTCATATAAGCACTGCACGTCAGTAACTCTATCGACAGGGACCTGTTAAACGACCGATGAGCTTGTGACGGACCTCTACTGTCGTTCAACCGACTGTACCATTTACCTGCCGTTCAACCGGCAACTGTACCCGTCTCTTTCTGTAATTCCTACGACTTTACTTTAGCGGGCGTTAGGCGCGCGCTGACTTCTCTTACGTACACGCTGTCTATGAAAAGAAGCGTTCATTGCAAGTTCGCTAGTTGCATCCAACGGCTCGCAATTTGAGGGATGACCTTCTTCGACAGCACATGGGAGTAAGCGTGTTGTTTAGGCCCGTCTACGAATGGTGCAAATTTGTGGCCGCCGAAGGTAAGGAAGGACTGGTTAACGTCCACGATCCGTTGCGACACCGCGTCTGTGCACGGCGGGAGTTGGGGGGATTCCAAGCCGTTCTGTCACGCTCACCTCTCGGTCTTCTGGTAAAATGGCGTATGTGCGGGGCGGGTTCGAAACCTTCTGGACCGATGCGGGGGCAAAGCATCGTTTTATTCCCCGCAGATTAAATTTTGCGTGACCCACGTAGAAGCAAGGTCACTTGCAGTTTGCGCCGATGCAGTCTCGGGCGCGCCAATAACGGTAACATAATTCCACCCCGCTCGTCTAAGAAGATCGACATGCGTTGTAGAAGCGATGGGAGTAGAACGCGATTGTGGAAGCAAGGAGACGTCAGCACGAGTCAAGCATGGGTCCCAGGTCCATCGGTAAATTCTGGATACATCTTACAGCGCGGTGCCGGACTGGCAAAGACACAAAACAATTATTCGGTGGCGGATAGGAACGTGGTCCAAGCGGCTGCGTCTAGGTACATAACAAATATATTTTATGAGACATGGCACCATAAAAGCCGTGTTAACTTTCCCAAAAAATTAGCATCGGCCTCCACGCTTGAGTAGGGCGTGCATAAACCAGTTGATGGCTTCTTGCTTCTTGAAAGCGTCTCTACCAGAGTTTGCGTCGACCACTAGGCAAGAGAACTCCTTCTTCATCATTCGAGGGACTGTTTAGGCGTGTTCAACTTTGCGTTCAACCCCCTATCCGCCCGGAGCCATCAGTGATGCCATCGAAGTGGCTGTGGTATCATTCCGCTTCCACTTCTGCCCACGTCTCTCCGTCACCATTCTCCCTCCTCTCCGATCCTCTAGGTTTCTTTGACTCGACTGTCTACTCTACTCTCCACTACTCTAGTCAATGCATTTTGCCCTTCTCTCTGTCACCCTCTTCCCACCATCCTTTCTCCTTGGGACCTTGCCTGCATCGTCTCGGTTTTACGCGAATGTTGGCTTTACACCAATCGACTCTGGCTAACCGCCACCCGCTCGTTGCGTTTTCTTTCCCCAGTTTCCACCTTCATGAAGCTCTCTGCCTCCTTCAATGCGACAGCCACCCTCACATTTGCAGCGCTCGCCGTCTCCTGCGCGGACCGTTCTGGTGCTTTCTTCATTCTACCTGTAAGAAGCGTCAATCCCGTCCAGCAGCGCAACTCGCCGCCGCAGACAAAGCACCCCGCTGCCAACAGTAACACTATCCCGCGCCGTAGCCGTACGACATGGCCCGCGGCTACCAAGGCGGTCACGAGCACTCGCATGATGACACGGCGGGCCGCAGCACGCCTGCTCCTAGAGTACGGGGGAGGTGTTTAAACTGCTGCACCGCGGACTCAAGTACGTGGTGGAGTAGTAATTTGAGTACGGGAAAAGCTGTACGTGGCCTTCTCTTGCATTCATTTGGCGCCTTTGGGCGGATACTGATGCGCCACGGCCAGAGCTCTAGCAAGCGACTGTACGTCCTCACGTCCTCGAGGCTCCGCGCAGCAGCCTCAGGTGAGCAGAGTCTTCTTTGCCGCCGCCGCTCCATCTTTCCTCCAACCTTGGCCTTTTTCGTCTATCGCGATTTCCGCGTTCGGGATGTCACGCCCACGGCGCCTTCGCGTCGCTTCGCCCACGCCCTGCGTCCCTGTACTACGCCGATTTGTATCGTTGCATTGTTTTCGCGGAGGCGGAGATGACCTTTCCTGGACGAGTGACGACACCCGGCATGGCGCACGCGCGGGTGAGTTATTGGCTATTTGGACGATGGAGAGTGTCGCGCGCGGCTTGTGTGGCGACGTCAAATGTGCCTTGACGACGGCTGTTCATTAATTCATGACCGTGGACCTTTCCGTTCCTTTTCGTCCGTCCGCTTAGGTTGTAATGGCGTCGCCTCCCTCCATGTGCACTCGCCCCTCCTCGCGCGGCGGTTCTTAATCTTACCCTTCACCTACCCCCCTCTTCCTCATTCTCGTCGGGGCCGATCCCTCTCCTCCTTTTCGTCGAGGTGGAGGTGCACAGCTCACGTCGGGGCGCGTGGTTCCGCCTCAAACACAAGCAGAGAGCGGAACCATGCGCGTGTCTGCAGGATTATTAATTCCGGCCCCTGCGTTCTTTGCGCTCTTTTTCGTCTCTCTTCTGTCTTCCGCTTTCGACCCTGCACTGGCTGACTGTATTGTAGCTGCTCTACTAAAAGTTAAATCAAACTAATACGCTCCTCCTCCCCCTGCTACGCTGCCCCGCAACGCTTTCGGCGCCGCAAAATCCGTCTGGGTCACAAAACCACACGAAGCCCAACATTTCCTCCAACGGCGCGAACGGCAACACACTGAGCCCGCACCCCGGCACGCCCAACCCCGGGCAAAACGACTCGCACCACAGCACCAACGGGCAGAGCGCCCTCCCCCAAGCTTCGTGGCGTGGTTATAGCGTGAATGGGGGGAGGCCCACGTCGAGGCCTGCGTCGCGCGCGGCCGGGAGGGATGGGACGAGGAGTCCGGATGTGTGGGTGAGGGCGTAGGTGACGCGAAGCCGAAAGCCACGCGCGCGTATCCCGAGATTCGAGGCGACTACCTCACTCGCTGCTCGTCGCCGCTATTTCCATTTTCCCTCTCACTACAACTAAGAACGACTACGACGACCGACTTTCCTTCCCCTTCTCAATACTCGGTATTTCCTTCGCCTGTATTAATTTTTCTTTGGTTACCAGTAGACTCGACCTCGACCCAGCTTCTTCTTCACCTCGCCCTCGCCCTCGACTCGAATCCCTCTTTGTCATCCGTCATTTCTTATTCTCATGGTCTCCTCTGCGGATCGAACGATATCATTATCCTGGTAGGCTTTTATAAATCTATGTTGCATGATCCAACTTCTACTAAATATGGCCCATTCTACAGTTTCGGGGAGGGCGAAGGTGCCATCTTGATATGCACTCCGGATGCGACGAGACGGTGCGTCGTGGCATTCCATATCTGAGCGTTCAGACATTTACGGATCAAAACAGCTTGAAGCACAAGCAGTACGCACTTCTGTTCTAGTAGTCATGGTGCGCCTGCCAATGGTCATCGTGGTATTGATTATGTGCAGTCTTTCTCCGCTGATACAGCAGGGTCGCTTAAAAACCGCTTTTCATATGCAGAGAGATGGACTTACAGTGTGGCCGGAGAATGATAGACGATATTGAGCGATTGAGAGACGTGCACGTACTGACCGCAGGCCATTAAGACTAACGTAGAGCACCTAGAAAGCCGAGTCGGCACATTCGGTTTCACTGCGAAAACGCGGGGCGCACATGTCTATTAGGTATGCCGAACATCCTGTTCAGCGTTATTGACTTGGAAAACTTTGCCGCGATGATAGCACGCACCACCGTGGACATTCCCTCCGCCGTTCAGCATATCTACGCAGAGTTCAGCCATGATGGATCGAGGCGATATGTACCCACCCTTTGTTACCACGAGCTCGCAAATGACCTTTCCCTCTGTCTTCAGCGGCTCATCCGCTTTCTTCTCAACCGATGCATGAGTGACTACCAAGCCCTGGATTATCGAATCTCCAAATGGTGATCTTCCAGTTCCGTCAATGAAGTTCGGGAGATTTAACATGGATTGTTTGAAGCTTTCATCCGCGTTTCCGGTGATCTTCATTTTGATTTTGAGAGGACGAACGGCAACAAAAGAAAAGTAGGCGTTGGGTCAAAACTATCGGACCTGATATATATCCGGCTGCCAAGAGGAACCGGATACAAGTTTCAGTTTCAGTTTCGCGCCGAGGAACGAACGTAATCGTGTTGACCACAAGAGCAAAGCTCGAACAACGACGTTATCTCCAACATGGTTATTCGGAGTTCTACCAACGAGGGAAGAGGTAAAAGCGAGCTCTTGACACCAGGCCAAATTCGCGAAGTTGGGGTTCGAAACCTGATTTTTGCACATTTTTCAGTGTGTTCCAAATGAAGCATGTATTTATCGCAACAGGGACTCGGAAGCGTGATTAGACAAGTGATGAAGTCGCCGGTGGAACAGCCGCAGATTTCATGAAATCGCATCGGGACCCCGGAATATGTCGGGATGGAGGTCACATCATTCGGAATTATACTAGAAAAACTACTCTCTTGGGCGATTACATTTATGTGGATTGCTCTGGGTTCTACAGTGTAGTCTAAATATCGCCTTTTGAGCGCATGGACGAACACGGCACATTTTGCCACCCAAAGCTAAGCGAATTCGGTGACAGAGGAAGAATCTAGATGAAGTTTGTTCAAACAATTGATGTCTCAACACATGAACATGCTCAACAAGCTGTCCCACTCTCAATTCAACACTGCTTACTGCTGACATGTCGAAGAACTAACACACTTGGAGAGTGAAGGGAATGAGACTCGAGTATCTCAACGTGAGAACCGTTGGCAAAGGTAGGTATGAATTTTACGGCCTTCAGTTGTGTTTCTGGTGTGGCACACCGGCAGGCTTGATACTGGAACACTGTTCGGATTAACACTGCTTCTGGTTGATCCAGTTCCAGTTGGATGGGTTGAACCCTGGAAAGATGTGTCCAGGAAAGACCAAGGTCATTAGTTCTTTTTTCCTTTCTCGATGTCTCGCGGGTTGCAACCATGGGAAAATATCACCGAAGACCAACTAGTCACCGTGAGGACACCACGGAATAGATTCGAAAGCGGCACACATTTGTAGGGAATACAGTCCCACTACTGAAACCAAGCATGCTGATTAGCGAGAATTCCCGTGATGGGAGACCGTGTTTGCCGGTGATAAAGCCCCTACAGTGCGTGCCTTGGACGGGTATGCTGGAAGGGAAGTTGTTTCATTAAGACCTCATGTGCTTCGCATTATATATCGGTTCAATTTCTTTGCAATCTCACAATCGCAAAATTGCCTCAGGTTTCATTGTCGGTTTTTGTGTATCATGAAACTTTTCTATTTTCGGTGTGTCTTGGCCGCATCATCATTTTCATCAAACGGTTGTCGTTGTCCAAAATTTATCGACGCCAGCAGACTGTTTAGACCAGGTCTGCGAGTTAGAACTTATCAAGTCCGTCTACTTGCCATCCTTTTAATAAAATCCGCCTGATCTCATTGCACAGTACTGCTATTGCGCTAGTTTCAGTCCCCGGAGCCGCCGACGGAGATGAGGGTGGGCTCCCCGAGATGCCCGAGGTTGCAGGTACATGTTTGCGGACTCACTCTCATTGTGAGCTCGAAAGAAATTCCTTGATTTCGGAGTACTGAGACGGCAAGAATCACTGATGTCGGCGAACTTCTGGTCATCCGAATGAATCACAATGGGAACCTTGCCCAACTCACCCCGAAAAAGCCGGAAAGACAAGACTTCCTGTGAAAGTCCGATGACTGCAATCCAGGGGAATCAAGCACCCAATCCTTATCTTTCCTCTGACGGTTTTGACAGTTGAACAATTTTTGCCATTTTTTTGGCCAGCGCTTCTTCTTTGACAATGTGTACTAGCATCAACCTCCGAATAATTTCATTTACTCCTCCAAGTCTGAAATTACAATCACATCCTGCCCTTCAATCCCAATTGGAAACTTCTTTGTTGCCTTCTGAACAGCATCGGATAACTCCATTGCTGCGGTCCGCCACTGTTCAACTTGACGTTGTGCATGACGAAGAGCACTTTTCGTTGCTTTAAGCTCTGCTTTCATTGCTTCAAGCTCAGCTTTGGTTGTTTGCTCATCTCGAAGATTGTGTTCTTCCACCTTTACAGCGCGGAGAGGACGTTTATCACGACGTTTCGCTGTGCTTTCAGACCGTTCATGCACTAATTTTGTTGTTACTGGCAGATAAACAGCCTCTTAGATATAACACACCGTGCATGGGCTGTCCGACACCCTGATATACTGCATTTACATATTCTTGTGAATTCATCTGGGAGTCAAAGGCGCCTCCTGGCTCAAATGGTCTGTAAAATTTCAGAGTTTTCCAATCGATCAAGTATTCGGGCTGACATGGCATTCAATTTGCTCGATTTAATTGCAGCTGCCCGTTTCTGTCGGGGGCTCGGGGGGGTAGCGGTTTGTTCGGCCTTGTTTGCATCAGGTCGGAGATCATCCATGGTCAGGAGAAAAAGTCGAATGTGTATTAAAGCGAGAATCGGAAATTTGAAGGAAACGCGTTGCTGCACGATGCAAGCGTTTTGTTTGTTTGCGCATTTGTCACTGCCACGGTTGCTAGGCGGGCGGTTGACATGTTGCTGACATTGCCTGACATCGGGGGAGAGTTCCAGGAGAAGACGGCACCGATAACAGGCATTTAAGTTCCTACCTGCAAGGCAGGTGGAGTGTCCACCGTCAATGTTAGAGGTGACTCGGAGTTAGCATGGCAGACATTGACCTTGGCGGTGATTACAGGGATGGTTGGCATTCGCGAACAAATTTCCTATGAGGAACAGACATGCGAAGGTGACGAGCCGAAGTCTGCAAGCACTAGCCTATTGGAACAAAGACGACCTCAGCTCGAGCTTAAAGGAAGGAAGACTGGGCGAGGGGCATCTGCGCAGCGCTTCCCGCACACGCACAGGGACAAGAGCAGGAGCGCCCAAACAAGCGATTTAGCCGCTGTTCACTTCCTCATGGTTGTTATGCCTTGCGTTACGCGGCATATCAACGGCTTATCTTTCATTTCAGGTGTGATAGCTGTTATCTTCAAGCAAGCTGTCTGCCTGTCAATCGGTGAGGATGTCGTTCCGGTAAGTATACGTACCGTAAGCATAACCACTGCGTTGAACCGGCCCCTAGACCGGCATTGGCGTGTCGAGGCGGGTCTAGGCGTTGCTATGGCCCTAGCACCGCCTTGGCTAGGCGCCCACCGGGCCTCCGCGAACCTCAGAGGGCCTCGCCGGGTGCCGGTCTAGGGGCCGGTTCAACGCAGTGAATGCGCAGAAATGGGTGAATATGATGCCCTGTAGGAACATATCACCAAACACCAACCAGGTTTACGGTGCCAAAGAGTCGCATGTGCTCAGTGCAAGTCTCGAAGTTTCACGAAATAAATTTGTGCACTCCCCAATTGGGAACGCAAACTCAACCATCATGGTCCCATTGTTGCTGGAATTATTGCAGTTCACCTTCCCAACCTGAGGGAGCATTATGAGCACTGGTCGAGAGCGCAATAAATAACAGACCTTGTGTGTGAATCCCAATCGTGCAACAATTATGAAGAGGGATTGTCCCAGCCGCTTCCCATTGCGAGCATTTTGCAAACGGCCAAATCCGAGCATAACGGTCCGCTTTCTCCACACACCACCCGTCACCTCAGTAAATGATCCCGTTGCAACAAAATATGCATCGAGGTTATCTGCCTGCCAGGCGTCACAAGCAATGTGGACCTCTCCAGGGAAATTTGAGCTCTGAATGGTGTAAACACATTGACCCACAGGTCAAAAAGCAACTCACATTCAACAAGGCCTTCAATTTCAAGAGATTCGCCTTGAACATGCGAATAATTGAAGCCTGCACCATTTTGCGAGAAAGCATATTGATTCCGTCGGGCACGCGGGAGGCAATCTCCATCATCTGCCTGAACCATGGGTTCTCCGTCGCTGACAGTGACTGACACAAAATCAGCTTGTGACGTT
Source organism: Mycena galopus ATCC 62051 (assembly GCA_014925785.1). Classification (NCBI taxonomy): domain Eukaryota; kingdom Fungi; phylum Basidiomycota; class Agaricomycetes; order Agaricales; family Mycenaceae; genus Mycena; species Mycena galopus. The sequence continues at coordinate 1,486,849 of WIQG01000013.1, read as the reverse complement.
GACGCACCTGATCAGTCGCAATCAACCTTTTATTTGTTGCTTCTTCCAAACGCTCCGAGGTATACTTGATGGTCTTCACAGGTTCGGTTCGCAGTCCGAGGTGGCCATTTAGCATGCTTTGAGTTTGCTTTGCTACCCGTTCCTTGACCCGTCGAGCCGCTATCACAAGGGAGCATGGACTCGAAATTATCCTTCTTCAAGTTGGCCCACGCAACATAGTTTGCCTATTGATTCGATTTCAGATTTGCTGTGACACGAAGAATAAGAATGAAATTACCCTATGGTAGCGCTCCATATGCCGGCGCAGAGTTGACGAGTCTTTGACAAATTTCGACTCAGCACCTGCGCGCGCAAAGTCGAGCACCATCCGAGTCAGTAAGGATGTGCCTGTGAAGATTTCTGGTAAACGACAGGGGCAATAGTGCCAAAGCAGGCAGCCGGTCCGGCCGAATTACGAGTACTTATGTAATCATGCATAATAATCCCGAAGGGCCATTTTGAGACCTCGGTGAAAGTCAGTATAAAACCTGTACAATGCTCAATAGTGGCTTTGTGAAGGCAAACTCACAAGAAAGACTACAGTTTTTCTAGTGAAAATGGTGGCAGTGTTTGCTGGTGTAATCAACATTTGTTTTGAGTTCGAATCCCAGCTATGTCATTTTTTAAGCCTGGTTGGTTGATGCAGGGCAGTTGATTTTGCATTGCTAAGACATATGGTTGTGGCACTGAATTACTTCTTGGTACAATCCCTAATTTTATCATGGCACAATCACTCTAAAACACAACCCAGGTCATGCCCCGAATTCCAGAAGAGCTCGAAATTCCGAATTTTGAGCACAATTGAACACAAAGTCAGTTGGGACCAACATGAAAACAACCAGTTCTAGAGTGAATCAGGCCACTGTTCCTCCACCAAATTCAATTGACTGGGCGGTCCAAAATGACAGAGGCCTATAACCAACATGGTGCTGGTTTATAGCTCACTGTTGTGGAACAGGTACAAGACCTAAAAATCTGCACATCTGATATTCAATCCATCCAACACTGAGCCCATTGGCCTCCAATAGGGCTTGTGGCCTGCGAGGTCCATAGGATGCTATTCGAACCCAATATTGCTGAGACAGACAAAAGACGAGCAGTATTGAAATCTTCTCCCCAACTCCACAAGACTAAAAAGGTTCAAATTGAACCAAAGTGGGCAACACAAATGCAGAAGTGCGAAGTTCGGCCAAACTATGCTATGCCCCCATCCCCCAAGTCACAGGAAATCACCACACCACGTATTTTTCATCACCATGGATATCCTTTTTCAGATTCTACAACATTCCTTTTTGGGAATAACCCCGCTTTGACCAGGTTATATTGAGCTGCCGGCTCGAAAGAGCGAGTGAGATGAGATCTCGGCTCTCGACCTTTCCAGAGATCATGCCGATGAGTTCCTCTGGAAGTCGAGGTAGAGATACACCGGCGCTCATAACTCTTGGTGAGCGGAAGAGAAAATGTGTCATGCTCACAAGATCACCCTCGGCAACGTTCGGCAGCCTGCACACGGTGTCTAGGATCGAAAATTCGGCTAGATTAATTAATTTGATGGGTAGGACCACTGCTTTGCACAGAAGAGTGGGGCTCAAGAAATATTTTTTCAGTGTGTTGCAAAGCTTCCCGGCTTATTCCGAGCTGTCAGCGGCACTTGATTTCAACTGATGTGCCGTCAAGCCGAGTCCCACTGATGAGGCTTGACCAAGCTTAGCCTTGCCCTCCAGTCCCACTTGTGGCCGTTATCCGAGGATTTTCCGAGTCCCACTCCCACTGTTTTCGTCAGTCCTCTACGTAGAAGGCCGCATATCATCGGCCACAAGCAGGAATTGATTGCGCACAAATGCATCAGTCCCATCTTTGAGACCGTAGCCATCAGTTCCACTTTTCAGGAGGAGCGAGTTCCACTGACGGGGGTGAGTCGCACTTTTGAAGTACTGGAGTGGGACTCAGCCAGTCCCACTCCCGCTAAAATTGTTACTCCTCCACGGCAGGTTCTCATACTTATGGTGTTTTAATGAGAGTTTTATGTCCATGAGAAATGCATTCAGATGGGACACGGATTTTCTTATGTGTGGAAAGGATTCCTCCGCTCACATTCAGCAGTATGACCATAAGCAGCCATGTAGCATATATATGCAGTCCTAAGGTATTCTGAGATTTGGGTTTTTTTTTTGGGGGGGGGGACTCGAGTTTCTTTTTGGAAATGAATAATGTGACAGATTGATCGTCATACAGCAGCCTATTCAGAATTTAGAATGAACTTGCCACCATCCAAGAGCAAACAAAGATCATAATGTAATAGTGAATGTGACGGATAGCACGAAGCCTTAGAAAGCCAAAATCTTCCTTTTTGTGTCCATAAATGATCCCTCTACTTAGACTTCACCCATCTATCAGCCTAGTTGAAATTTCGAACCAGCTTTCCACCGTCATCAACCACACAGCAGCCAACAAAGGCAAGGTCGGAGTATAACAAATGAATGTAGCCTATAGCACAAAGTGTTGGAACGGCAAAAGATTCATGTTTGTGTATAGAATGATTTCCCATACTTAAGCTAGTTGGTTGGGAGGATATTTCCAAGGCAAAGAACAGCCTCCCCAAGCCGATCAACATCCCAAAATCAGGATGAAAGCCCCGCTCGCCAATTCGGAAAATCAGCCAACCAACTTTTCACAAACTGTCTTGTGGTGAGCAAAAATCGAGATGTGGGGAAGCCAGTGCACACCTTGATCTCGTACTTGTGGATTGCCTGAATGAAATCTGGTTCTTCTGTGATGTTCAAAAGACCATTCTCGTCCCTGAAACTATCCATTAGCATAGTGCGAATTGCCGGAGAGTGAGAGCACACACCAATGATGCCCTCCTTGCTGAACGCGAGCAATATATGTGTTAGGTAAGGAGCCCAGCCTAAATATGAAGTGCGGACCTTAATCTCGTAATAAGGTCGGAGGAGGGTATTAGGCCTCTTGAATCCATCGGGAGAGTGGACGCATCTGTCCAAGAAAATATCATACAGGGAAGCTGTGCATGTGACTGCTGCAAAACGTACGCATACTGCCATGGATCAATCCCACCATCCACCTGCGCCAGCCTGTCTGCTTGGAGTTTTAGCGCCCCGAATTTATTCCAACGCTCCAAGATCGGCGATGCCGGGATGCTGTTGAATTGGCCATCGACGAAGGACCACACACACCAGCGTTGTGTATAGTCGGTTTGGATGGATCTGGAAAGGAGAGTACGACGTCCAAGAGGTGCGCTCTCTGCATACAAAGGTTGGGTCCAGGAATGAAAACGAAAGGGGAGGGACTAACGCGACCACTGCCCGGACTCAAGACACGATTGGTAAAGGTAAGCCCGATTCCCGGAAAGATCGAAAGGATCGGCAAATGCAGTTGCATTCTGTTCATGCGGAAAATGTCGGCAGAACGAAAAATACGCGGAACGAAGAACTCACGTGTGTTCCAAAGCATTCATTCGAATCCAAGTCCAAGCCGGGAGGACACAGTGGGACTACATTCGTCTTGACATAATTCGCGTAATTGCCGAGGTTTTTCCATATAGCTCCGCCCGTGTACTTGCTGAGCTGGGAGTCAACAGCAGAGAATGTAGAATTTGTACTTGTCACAGCGTCGCAGAATACGAAAAAGTCGTCCGAGCCGGCGTTTGGATCCCAGTTCAGTTCTTGCCACGTGGAGGTTGGATAGAACATGGGGTTCTAGGAAGAGAAGAGCTTTTGTTAGAGGTGGGGCAAGATAAGGGTGGGAGGATCATACACCGATTGGGAACTAAACACATGGACGTTCAGAGATAGCTTTAGCCGAGAAAAAAGAGATTCTGACTGCGATTGTTAGAGCGAAATCCCGTATATCTTGAAGAGCTTCTAGACCAAAAATCGTCTTTAGCTCAGTCAGCGCAGGAGTATTTTTGCTATTGATTAAGAAGTCCATCCTGAGCGAGGCTCTATGAGTGGGGAAGAGAAGGACAGGAAGATACGCCTACTTGTCGACGATGTCTTCGATGCTATGAACACAATCCTGAGGTGCATTTTCTTGGATGGTGTAATACCTGAGATGTGACTCAGCATTGGAGACGGAAACCAGTCCTGACGCACCATTGAGGGTATCCTTTGAAAGCCAGCACCGTTCCACTTGAGCTGATACCTCCATAGATGACATCCCCGTACTCTCTCATCGTAAATGCAACCTCAGCGCCAGCCAAGGATCCACCATCTTGAAACAAGGAGGCTGAGCTAAGCGCATACGCCGGGAATGGTGCACGTACAAATGATCCAAGGTCGTCCAGGAGCAGTCAAATCCTCGTCTTCATGACCAGGGACAGAGACGTGTTGGGCGAAGTACGCAATATCGGCGATAGATTGGTCGGTGGTGAGCCAACGCAAGTTGTCGGTCGAAAGGCCTTCACTAGATACAATTTCTGGTTCGGGAAAGGAGGTGCCGTAGTATCGATGTTCGAGAATGATACCCATACCACTGTAGGCTAGTGCAGCGGATGGACGCCAATGAAATAAGAGCCACATACCTGGTTGCCTGCGCCAGCTCAGCAACAATGCCGGTCAGGAGGACCGAGTTACGACCCCGTGCGCTCGTTTCACCGCTGTCAAGAAGGAAGATTGGTCCGCCGGCTTTGTAGAATGTGTCATTGACGAGATAGTTCTGGAGAAAGGTTTCGTTGGCGGGTGGAGGTCCGTAGAATGGGTCATTTGGGAAGTGATTGGTTATCTGGTTGAATGTGTTGCTTGACGGTGCATTAACTTGACGGGATCTGTGACAATTTTATTAGAGATGTATAGAAAAATGGAATGAAACGGACACCAGTCCCCTTGGATCTTCTGTCAGCAGCTTACGCTGGAGTAACGATCGCGACAAGTCATCACCGAGCACCGATCCGACAAGGGCGAGCAAACCGACAGTGGACCGCATCCTCATCCTGGCGTGGTGTCAAGCTCAAGCCTCAGGGACGTCGGAGAAACGATATATGTTGACATAATGTATATCACCCTTGCCGACACTTCTCATACCATGCGGTCTTTTCTGATCGCCGCGGCGATAACCGCGAGACCCTCGTAACTGTTTATAGTCACACGGTCCGGTACCCCGTATACTTTTGGTCGGGTGTTGATGCCTTTCTCATGAGGTGTCCTTGAGCTCTCTGTCCAGAGGTTATCATGCAGGTGCCCGACGCAATTGACTTGGTTGTGGCGGGAAGGAAGAGAGCAGAGTGGCTGTGTAAACTGATCAAATCGCCGATTTCCTCTCTCCTCTTGCTAATGCCGGGGAAACCCCGATGGCGCTGAAACTCGCACCCAGCCCAAAAATTTCTTTGGATCACCTTTCGGGTTTATCCCGTTCCAACGACTGTCCTCGGGCTGCAATACTGATTTATTTAATTCGACAGGGGGTGTGACCCGTGACCGCAAAAACCATTTTGACACTTCAACAAGTTCTGGGTGGGACCGTGACATGACCCAAAATTTCGACACCCTCAAAAGCCTTCACAATAAGTTCCTACGACTTTGGAAACCACTGGTCAGATTGAGGAACAACAATTTTAGTGGGAGTGGAACTGGACAAGTCCCACTCTGGTACTTCGAAAGTGGGACTCGTTCTGATTAGTTTTACCCACAACTCAAGTCAATCAAATCAAACTTTGCGTATAGCAACATTGTTTAGTCCCAAAAGGTAGATATCTCATAGCCAATAAGGAGGGCTCATACAGGTCCATAATATATCCAAACATCCTGGCAATTGGATGTTTGGTTGTGGAGAAATTCCAAAACCATAGTTTACCTCGACTCGAGTCGATCAATAAATCCAATATTTTCTCACGAACGGTGCGGTATCAGATGGAATGCATGGGATTGATGAGCTTCTCGGAAGAACCTCTGAACGCCAACGTGGCCGAACGGAAGTAGAGGCATCAAGTGGTTTGTCTAGGACTCAAGCGCGGAAGACGGTCCGGTGGCGGAAGAATTGCCGGATGTCGACACGCGGTCGGACGTTTCTTGCAGACGGAAACCTTGTGTCCAGAACCTCCACAATAATTGCAAAGGTTGTGGTTGCCTCATCATTTGCGTTCCTCTGCCCGAAGCTTGCCCTTGGGATCAAGCAGCTTCCGAACAGATGCTGGATGTACCGTCTGGACGTTCACGGGCCCCGATGCTCAGACACCTTCGGAAGTGAACGGGAAGGTGTAGTTGTCCATCTCGCAAGTGATGCGAAGAGGGAGAGCTGAGTAGAGAGTGCGGGAGAGCGCAGAGTCGCTCCAGTTGAGCACGGAGGTGAGTGTGTTGAACTCGAGCAGGAAAGGAGTGATCTGATCGGAATGTTTCATCCGGATTCTCAGAGGCTATCCTCTGCATCTCTGATGTGATCCCGAGGGCCGAAGACGTTGCAAAACTCCATGATGAACAGGGAAAAGTTCCCCTGACACGGAAGTTCCTGTGAACCGCTGGAAGTAGAGAACAACCGAGCGGCATCGCCCCGGAGGAACGACAAGATGAACAAATTCTTGTCGTTGTCCGTCCGGAAGTCACGTGGACATTCCGCAAAGTGCATGTAGCACTGGGCCAGGAAGGAGTGGAGTTTTGACGGATGATTGCCATCGAAGGACTCGGGAGTCCGGAGATTTTATTGGGAGGAGCACGAAGCCGCAGTTGAGGGGAAGATGTAGGCCTCTCCCTCGGACGGGAATGCAGCTGCACTCGCCAGAGAATAGAATGGAGGGAGAGTGTCATGAACATCCGATGTTTTACCGGAAGTGCTGGAAAGGTTGTCCGAAACGATTGCCCCTGGAACCAGGTAAACTGGCAGATCCATAGGCAACCGAAGGAAAGTGTAGGGATAACCGGCATAGTGAAATCCAGGTGAGATGCCGAAATTGCCAGCTGAAAAGTGAAAGCTGGAACATCTGAATGCCGGAAACAGAGGCCTCGGAAGTTTCTCCATGGAATACGCAGAGACCGAATTTGGCAATCCCGAAGAGCCGTTGAGGCTGGAGAAGACCGGACCATTGAACAGGGTCGAAGGGATGTCATCGGAGAATGGAGTAAACTCCGTTGTCACGGAAGAATGAACAGTTGTCGGATGACCTTGACCGAACTCATGTCATCGCGCGGGAGATCCACAAGCGACGAAAAGACAAGAGGAGGAAGGTCAGAAAATGAGTCAGACATTGAAGAACCATGGAGGAGACCTGTTCGTGTCTTGAAAAAAGTGAGTGATCGACGCAATCACGCAAGAATCACGTGTGCATCAGCGAGCGACATCTTAGCAAGCTCAAGACAGGTTTTGAGGAGATAATTGAGACTGTCTAGTGTAGGATTGTAGGATAAAAGAAACAAAACTTAAATCCATATTTTACGTCTCAATTACCTCAGATAACCATTGCCATAGGTTGGCAGTAGGCTCACAACATGGAATACGTCAAAAATACTCCTTGTACCGCCGATATACACCAAAACTTTAAGGCACTTGGTGCCATTGAAAGGTACTTAAAGTCACTTTATGCCGAACTTAATTTGTGAAATTCACTTGCCCTGCCATAAGTGCGCCTAAGTGAACTTTGGCAGGCTAAGTGAGTTTACATAAGTTACTTAAGTCTTAGTAAGGCATCGTCTGAACTGCATACGACATGGATGGTTCGAGCCCGTACCGAGTACTTATACTTGCTTAGAATGAAATTAGTTATTGTATTATCGAACTGCAGTTATATGGTGCAGGTATCCGTGCAATTAAAACCACAGGTGATGCGCGCAAGACAGGTACAAAAAACCACAACAGAAAGACGACCAGACGCGTCCAAAAAAGGAAACGCAATGAGCAGATTTGGCCGTGGATACTCGACAGGCGATATGAGCATCACCACGAGCAGCACTTTATCCGAGGAGTCTCAGCAACACGTCAGCTTCACGGTCCCCGAGTAAAGGAAGCAACGAGGCATTGCGAATTTACTTTATTTCTCTGCGCGGCATGAACTCGTGTTCGTATTCGATTGCTTGAGGGGAGAGCAGGTAATATATTGTAGCGTGTAACATTCAGCGCGGCAGCGGAAAGGATAGCAATAAATAAGTTGGCATGGAACGAGGAGGACACAGGAAGAACGTATGGAGAGTGGAATGGATGGAGGTTACAGGCACAGGAGAAAATGAAATCAGTCGAGTGCAGCGAGGAAGTTAGATATTCAGTCGTGGTGGCGGCGAGAGGAATAATGACACCGACGGCGAGCGGCGAGGGGGAGAAAAAGAGGGAAGGAATGCAAACTGAAATAAGAATATCGAGCATCGGGATCCGCAGGCGATCAGGTATTTTGGGTATTCGTCTCGCCTCCCTCACCTCTTCCCCTACCCCCACATCGCCACATACGCGCTCTTGCCCCCTGATCGTACCGCATCCCACCTACGCATCCAGACTCCTCCCCCCATCTCCCCCACTCGCGTGCATCCGCTAATCCACGACGCAGGCCTCGACGCGGGCCTCCGTTCGGGGAGTCGACGCCGGGGAACTTGGGAAAGGGCGCAGCACTCCCGCTGTGGTGCGAGTCGCCGTTCTGCTGCGGGTTGGGCATGTTGGGGTTCGAAACCGACATGTTGCCGTTCGCGCCGTCGGGGGAGGTGTTGGATCCCGAAGAGTTGTTCGGCGACCCGTCCGAATCCTGTAGCGAAGGCGGTGTGAGCTACGCGTAGGAGCGGCTGGTACCAGCGGGATCAGGAGGAGGTGGGCATGTTCGTTTGGTTTTTGGTTTTGATAGGGCGGCTGGCACGAGTGAGTAATGGAGAGGGGGGAGACGAAGGAGGCCGAAAAAGACGCGGAGTGGGGGTAGGGGCGAGCGGAGCAGAGCAGCGACGCAGGACTGCGAAAATCTTCCCCTTCACCCCTCAACAGAAAGAAACAGAGCACGGGGCAGACATGAGACGAGATGCAGATGGGCGTGCTCCCTTGAAAAGTCGCGACGTTGCAACACAAGCTGGGCGGCCGTCCACTCCACTCCGCTCTGTACTCAATTGTGCGAGACGAAGCTGCATCACCCGTGATCCAGAATCAAAGGAAAGGAAATCCCGTCCCGTCGTCGCCTCCGCGGAACAGAGCACGGGAAAGAGGGGAAGAGACGCCCCACGCCCCGCTTGCGTGAGAAGGATGAGACTTCAAGCCGGGCACCGGTTCGCTACACGACGGGAGACGAGGCTGGGACGTAAGCATCCCCAAATTCAAAATAAACTCCCAACCCGCCTGCGCGAGGCACAAAACAAAATGAAACGGGTGGAGAGAAACGAGACGCGCTTTCGCGGACGGAGAGCGGACACCGCTCCACTCCACTCCACTCCGCGTGGCGCACGACGAAGCTCGCTCCGAGGCGTGCGACAAAGCTGGTGCTTGTCCACGCTCCCAAACGAAATCAAAGTAGACATCCGCCCTCCGCACCAAAGAAAAGAAAAGGTACTGGGAGACCCAAGACGAGACGCCTCGCGCTCCTGTGAAAGGCGAATCGCGAGGTCGCCGGCCGCCACGGCTCGCGTCCGGGAGGAAAAATCCCGGCTTCCCCTCCACAGAAGAGGAAAGAAACGGCACATGAAGAAGGAACGGAATGGTACGACTGGCCCGGACCCCCAAGATTCCTCCTTCTCCACGTGCCTGTGTCGTCGTGCAACAGTTGAAGCAACGGCGGCGGACGCGGCCTGCCGTCGCCGTGAGGTCGTACGCGTGCGGCCGCAGTCATCGTGCGGGCGGCCGTGTGGATGAGGAGCAGGCAAGCGGTGATTTAGTACTGCAGCAGCTCGGACACGCCCTACGGGGCGACGGCGGTAGTACTTGGTTGAGGGTGGGAAGTGCCGCTGTGGCTAAGAGCATTCGGGCGGAGAAGAGATGCACCGAGTGTGTGTTAATTTGTTTCGGCGTTCCGAACTGTAAGTGCGAAAGTGACGCTAGCAAAGAGGGAGGCCGAGAGACTCATCAGGATGGAAACCAGACGGAACGAGCAGCGAGTGGGTGGTGGCTAGCTAGAGGCGAGGCGAGTAGAGAGTCCAGCACGAAGAGATCTAGAGGATTACGAGTACTTATGTAATCGTTCTTAATACAAGCGGCTGCTCGGCCGCTTCGCGGCCTCGCATCCTCTTTTGTGGGGTTGATTTTCATCTTTCAGGTTGCATTAGTAGAAGAAGAGAAGCCCGACTCATGGTGGGTGATTGTGTGGCAGTGCCAAAGCCGACATCAGTGGCTGGATCAGCCACCTCTTTCCAGTATTTTGTCTAAATGGAAAGCAGACTTTACCTTGACTTGAGTTGTCTTGAACTTATTTGAGTTGCCTGAGCTTTGAAAAAGGAAGAACTATCACTTTATGGCAGTTTTCGGCAAGGGGATGCCTGAGGGGCGGAGATTGCGGGCCTTGAAAAGGCTTCGGACACAATACTCGGACCGAAGGAAAGGTCAGCTGAGGGGCGGAGTTCAAAAATACATGAGAAAGATGTTAGAAGGGGAAATATCGGATTGAAGCAAAGGTCAAATGACCAGCGGAGTTTGAAAAGGCTTCGGACGGACGGACAGACAGCTTAATTTTATAAAGAGGGTGATTTCTGCAGGCAGACTTTTGGGGACCTCGCCACTATCTGTAGCATTTATCTGAAGTACAGAAAATAGTGGCTGTGCCTATTGTCATTAGCTTTTTGTGACCCGAACCTTTATTTCATTAGCCGGCACATCTTTGTGCCGAAAATATCAGTAAGTTATACTCACACTGCCAAATGGGATGTATCAGTGCACCCAGAAATGTACTTGACACCAAGAGTGTCAGAGAGCGAATCATAGGGACTGGAATGGTACCTGACACCTGAAGAATAAGTTGCGCTGGATTTGAGCCTGACACGGAGTATGTTGGAGGCAGGATCAGCCATCCCGACATTACCTGTGTCAGTACCCCCGAAATGGCTCCTGACTTTCTTATTTTCAGGAGCCGTTTCGGGGCTCCTGACACAGCCCGTGTCGGTGGCCCTGACACTGTCACGCTCCCGTGTCGGTGCACCTGACACTGTCACGCTCCCATGTCGGTGCACCTGACACTGTCACACCCCCGTGTCGGTGCACTTGACACTGTCACGCCCCTGTGTCGGTGCACCTGATACTGCTCCTGACACTGGAGGTGTCAGGAGCAGAGTCAGTCACAAAGATTTCGCGCCTGACACGGGTAATGTCGGGACAGCTGATCCTGCCTCTAACATGATCCGTGTCAGGCTCAAGGTCAGCGCGACTTATCTTCTGAGTGTCTGGTATAATTTCAGTCACCACGATTCACTCCCTGACCCACTCAGTGTCAGGTACATTTCCAGGCGCACTGATACATCCCATTCGGCGGTGTGACTGATACTTTTAGTGGCTGTACGATTTTGATTACGTAACGGATTCCCGATTTTGTTCTCCTCGACGTATGCTCTTTTGTTTGGTCCCTAAATGGGGTTCATTTTTATTTATACCACTGTAAATGATCAGTTCATTGTGATGCACGACCTGAATGCGGAAATACCTGCGGAACGAACAAATGAGTTCTTAGCGGGCTTTGCTCCGTGCTTAGTCTTTGTGGCGTACGTTACGATTGGCACAACAGATCACGAGCGAACGATCGGACCCTTTACACATGATCTCATCATATTTAATACAATTATTGATGGTTAAAGACAAGAGAACGTTGAACAACGCCGAGATGTCCGAGAGTGTTCAACCAGCTTGCACTGATCGGGTCAAATTAGTTGAGCAATAAGAACTGCCGAACAATAGTAGGAACTTATTCAAGATTGTTGACTACCACTATGAGCTTGATCTCAAGTCTGGAACCAATTCCCCGACTCTGTTAAGAGGAGGGTTTTGTGGCGCAATCGGCAATTCCTCCACTCAAGGGAATGACATCAATTCCCACATATGACAAGGTCGTATGACCTCGTGTGCCGATGTCATTCCTAACGAGGCGGCATTCGCAGCCGAAGCCAGTGCGTCGTCGGGGGCTGACCTACTCACAACCTGCTCCCAGCACTCAAGGCCACCAGTTGTAACTACGAGCAACAACATCTATTTTTTCCCCATACGCAACCGCGTGCTCCCTCAGAGGCATCCACCTTCATCCATACATATCCGTGTTTCCCTCTTACGCATCCGCGTTTTTACTCACAGTTGAATTTTACTGTTTCGTGGAAATGTAAACGTTCCTCAACTAAGATCGAGCAAGACGAGGTGAGCAGCGAGTAAATGGGTGATTTTGTTTGTAGGCAAATATCACAGAGTCGGGGACCGGCGCTTGTGCCGCTACCGATAAAATACACTCTACATGAGATGTGGTATGTTGAGGTGCAAAGAGACACAACTAACCGGCACGAGGAACTTTTGCCTGACGTGGGTGTGATTCAACCCTAATAACAATTTGTGTTAGCGGGAGCTTGTTGATTGTGTAAAATAAGTTTTATACCATGTTTGTGAGTAGTCAAAATATGGAAACATCGATGGATTACTTCTGGCCGCGTATGCTGTGACTGAATGTCGCACTTGTGACTCCGGACAGATTCTTGTCTGACGTGCGAGGAATTGGGAACTAAGACGAAATCGGATCAGCATTAAATTGCTGACCTAGTATCGAGGGCTTGTATGATGTTTGGGATTGGACCACACATATTGTAGAAAAAAAATTGGAAGGCAATTCGGCGTGTTATAGTAGTGTCACTCTCGTGAATCAGCACTGAGCCTTTTCGGTTTTTGGTCTGGCCAGCGTTTGGTTAGTATTCTGTCTACTCAATTTCGATTTATCAGCAAATATACAACATGATGCTCCAGCTTTAGAATTTTTAGGGGCTCCTTATGTTCGGATGGTCTAGAAAAAGTATATAAGTTGGGATACGATCGGATTGAAATCCAGCTGATTATATTTTCGGATCTTAATTATCAGGTTAGGGGATGTCAGGGGTAATCAATGTGAATGTTACACGCCGTCTTGGTCTGCTCTGACTACTATGGACCCCACTGAGCGAAAATACCGACACTTCATTCTGGATGTCTTGCCTAATCCAGACCGAGCGTTCAAGGCGCCTTTGTATGATGATGTCACATTTCTCTTTAATGTCGGTCTTAAATGCACCAAAATTTGGGCGGCCGCCGAGTGCAGGTTAATGAAGGAATGTTCGGAGCCTGTATATGCGCATCAAAATATCACCTGTATGTTGTTGGTGATGGATAATGAATTCTGACTCACACTCTGTAGTCGAACCATACCAGATCCTATCTGAAGACATCTTGATCTTGCTCCACCTTGCATAACCTTAGGGACCTGAATATACTTGAAAAGACTTGTCACTTGTTCAATTGTCATTGCACGATTGAACTAAATTGACTCTTGTCTGCCTTATTCAGTTCGTGGGGGCTGTCATGGATTAGTGCCTGCTTCATGTTTGCGCAGACGGAAGCCATTCCGTCTAGCTTCTTTGTCTTTCAGCTGCTTTTTTTCGAGGTTACTGTTGCGTAGATGTGAAAGACTTGGGCATCTATGCCACCATGGGAAAATCGGCATCTTCTGTGGGGCGCTACTTGGAGGCCACAGACGAAATGGTACGTTATTGTGGACTTACATGGCTGTTGCATGCTAATTGATCGTCAGGACGAAGAAGTCGAATCTCAGGGGTGGGAATGACGAAAACTGTGTATTCCCGCTTCGCCGGACGACACGCACGCGTCCCCGTTCATCATTGCTATGAAGAGCGTCGTGAAACGGTTTTCCGGGGTCAACGCACTTGCGGTTTCTCCTGGATGTGCTCTGAAGGTATCTGTGTTGGCTACCCTGACTTGACTTTTGCTTGCAAAACCTTAATATCCCACTCGGCTTTATCGTTGGGTGGCGGGGATTATGATCGAACACTTTGTCAAATGCTGTGAGAGGTCGCGGTGTCCCATGGCATAGATATGGTGCCATACCACTGTGCCCAGGACAGCTTCTGTGGTGATATTGCTGATGACATTACATGCCCGGCCACGCCTCGGAATTCATTCGATGCCATTTCGTTCCGGTACATATTCCGCCATAGGTGTCTTGTCAGACACTGTTGAGGCTATCGATGTTAACTGAGTGTTGGGCACCAAAAATTGTAAATTGAACAAGATGGGTGTCTTGTCTTGTTCAATGTCGTCACAGATTCGTGCTGGAAGCCCACGGGGAGCAAAGGTACGTACACGACAAGTTCTGTGGTTCAATGCTGATCCAACACCTAGATCTTGTGTATTTGGAAAGGTTGTTGGTGTATTTAGGACTGAACCACTAATATACCACATGTTGTCGGTACTTTGGGGCTCGGCTAATCTCTGGGCATCAAGAGAGAAAGAAAAAGTACTCGTCCTGCCGCGCACAGCGTCGGCCCTACCCACCAAGTCGAAAAGGAGCGAAAATGGGGACGGAGAGAGCGAGTCGATGCGGATGATGCCACAGCCACATCGATCGCATTACCGGTCGCTCCGGACAGATCGGGGTATTGAACGCCAAGTTCAACACCCTTAAAAAGGTGCCTGGAGGCAGGAGTCCTCTTTCCTAGCTCTAGACAACAGCTCTGCGCATGCCGAGGTTGCTTTCTGAGCCTGAACCACACACTTGACGCTCAATTCCTGCGAGATTGAGTGTACTGTACCCTATTATGTACTTATGCTGTATAAAGGTACGGTAAAATTACGACCAAAGGTTCACAGGGTGCCACCCGTCACCTCAAGTGTTCACTGAACAAGGTGTGTTCATTCCTCGGCAAATTGCCTTTTATGGAAGTTCGGCGAATGCCAGACAAGAAAATTGACATTTTTTGGCCATTTTGTGTTCAAAAAATTGAACGTCACCATCACCTAGGTCAAAAATTTTTCAGTTCAAAGGTGGCTGTCACGCGTCACCTGAACCTTTGGTCGTAATAGTACAGTAATCTGAGGTTTTACCCAAAAATATTTTCACCACTCCAAAAGAATTTCCTTATACCAAATTGTATGCCGTCTTGTTAAACGCGGCCTTTTCAGGCTGAAAAATGCGTCAGCGAAACACATAACCTAATTTGTAACAAATACAAGAGACTAACCACTTGCAAGCTCCCGGCGGCGTGCACCAGAGTGTGGACGTCGTCCTCGACGATGCGGCTGATTTGAATAGTTATCTGTTCAAGTCGGTTATCAAGAGAATGGGAGCGGCAAAATGGAATGCGTACGTTAGAGGAGCTCGGGCGGGTGGGCATGGGGGATGGTGCGCGAGCAGTGATCCGGCGTTGCGAGCGAGCGTTCAGTCTTGTGTGTAAAATCAGGGGTGTGAAGATTTTACAGATAATGGGTAGGACGCACGACACCAGAAGAGAATTTGAATACACTGGAAGTGCCTTTAGCATATTCTTGCAGAGATCATGGTTTCTACTCACGTTTCGCCAGCAAGGTGTATAATGCCAGCCAGATAACTGCGATGAGTGTGGGTTAGAGCCGCTTGAAAGGGGCCGAGAATAATTTACAGTTGAACTTCATTGTCTGGAACTGAATGCAAAAACAGCATGATAAGAAGGGAGCACCCGGTCAGCGAGAATGGAAGACGTACGGCAATGACCACGGCAACCGACCCGAGGCTAACTTGTGTCTCAGCAAATTTCAAAGGCTGGGAAACGCAAACTACCTTGTAATCAACCCGGTTTCTGCGAGACAATTGAATTAGGCGGCAGGACGTAAATGCCAAATGAAAACCCACCGATGGTCCACGCAATCAGGCGCCGAATAAGTTCCTCGCCCCTGCAACGACAATCAGCAAGCGCGGTACTGAAACACACCAAATAAATTGCTCAAGTGTACCTCGGCAAGTTGTACGGGGTATACAGTTTCTGGATATAGAAACACAACGATACCGCGATGAGGACGTCCAGGATCGCTCCAACAAACAGCGCAGAGCTGATAAGCCAACCATAGGTCTCCTGTAGCACAAAATAATCCGGCTCTCGTGGGATGTCGAGGAAGGATTCTGAAGCCATTGCCATTCCGCCGACGAAGCGTACAACACAAAGACCCCAGCATATCAGACTAATATGTAGGCGGCCAGATAAAAGGCGGATGCGATAAGCGAAGAATCCCTGGTGTTGTTGGGATGAGTATGCCTTCCAGCGCGGAGGGTGACCATGAACATAGGGCATACCTGGACGATGGCAGTGATGATCGTCTCGAACACGGGGATGAGGGACAGGGAGTAGTTGTTGGCTGATTTTTGTAGTTCTGGGATACCCGCGAGGATAACGGTGAAGTAATAGATTGCGTGGCAAGACGCGACAGAGTGGCACAGCTCGAAGAAACTAGGCCGAAAACAATTCAGAAAATGCATTCCGAAGTATTGGGTGACTCACAGCAGAGATCCTACCTGAACGCCGCATGAGTTGGCACGACAATGGGCCAAGTTTGTATACACTCACTAGTAGTTTGAGGCCAGTTCTGTCACCCCTACAGTTCTGAAAATATATGTATCCCTGAAGGGTGACAACTCCGAACATGACCAAGCTTAGGAACACTCCAATCTCCATGATGCCCAGGACTGCAGCTGAGTCGACTCCGTAGGCGATCATGGATGCGGGAAAGATAAACGGACTTGTAAGAAATAAAATGAGGAGAAGGGAGAAAAAAAGTCTTCAAGACTGTGGGGGCGAAAGGGAAGACCAAAGAACGCTTTTTTCATCACGGGTACTATAAACGCGACTCTGTCACACGGAGATAGGCCAATTGGGCAACGAGTGACGGGGGTGGGAATAGCATTTGTAGGACTGAATAGGACCGAACAAGACCTGCAGTGCCTCCACACCGCCCGAGCGATGGGGAAGATGGATTGGCTGAATCTAACGTAGTGCCGCTGACGGAGCGCTCGTCGGCACCGCGCGGGAATATGATCCACAGAACATTTCCCACTGGTGGGAACAATGCACAGATGTCAGAATGGCTTCGGGTAACTAACTTTTGATTAACGGCTATGTGTGGCGAGCTATTATGGCCAGCTAATGGTAGGCCTTTAATGTGCATTAGCCAGATACTAGCTAGCTACCGCCAGCGCTGGCGAGTTGCCCCCGGTAAACCCGCAGATTCGGCTATGTTTTTTTCATTATGTTTGTCGAGCTGTAGTCTGAAACCGGTGATCTGCGGCTTTACGGCGGTAAAGATGTCGAACCGGCGGCGTCTCAACGAAGAGATGCTGGATGTGATGCGTATCTAACTCCACAACCTGCAGTATGGATAGTAGCCGAATACGTGGTCATTTTTTACACACGACAGGAATGACAGATCTGCAACGTTCCTTTTCATATATCACTTGGCCTCACAGCCCATTCTGCTGCCTTACCTGTGAGCCCTTTTCTATAAGCACTCATAAATATCTGATCTATTGATGAACTGCCCAATAACCCATCTATCTGTTGTGCGTTGAGCTTTATAAGAGTCCTTTGTTGGGATTCAGTCATCATCTTCAGCATCTCATCTATCCTCTCCATTTGAGCAACCATCTCAAGCAAACAATTGTTGAATTCCTTCTCTGCATTGTCAGAAACATCACGGAGATTGACCTGATGACAGACCATGTGATCCAGGAATGATTATTATTTTACGCAACAACTGCTCGATGAATCTTTTTAATTTGTTCAGATTCAAACTTACCTTGAAAATCCGTGTCGATTCCATATTTCTTTCATATTCTTCCCATGCTTTTCAGCGGGTGGTCAAAATTTTGACAGTTCATCAACAATAAATGGCACTTTCCGCCATCTTCATCACTTCGTTACTTTGCTTACTGTATAACAAGACCTGCCGCCGCTTCGCTCCGGCAACTAGTAGCAGGGAGCAAAATTAAAATGAATTTGAGTTGGGGTGTACTAAGGAAATGTATACACGGGGCCACCGGCCTAGAATCCATAACGCTGCCGCAGTATGGATCCAGTTGGATCTGGGAACCAAACAAAATTGTTCGTCAACAGACCGGGTTCAAGGTACAGTTGTCATTGATGACTGCCAGTAGAAATTCGAAACCGCGATGTCTGAGCAGTAGTGCCATATGATGCCACATGGAAGGCCGTAGCGAGAGGAAAGTAAAATGTGAGTCATGCTTGAGTGGACAGGAAGGAGGCAAAAGAAGGGAGCTGAAATGGAGGGAGAGTAGGGAAATACCTGCCAAAGAAAAGGAAGAGCCAGCGAAATGAGAACAATTTGAAGTAAAGCTGCATATGGGGAGGCCAGCGGCACAATGCTGCACCAAAATGGGCCCAATGGAACTCGTTCTTTAACCAAATCACGATAGCCGGTGTTAGTGGAATGCAAAGAACGAGGGGCATTATTGGCGATCATATCGCAAGATGCGAGAGGACAAGAATTCTGTGCCGTACGACGTAGGTGGTCCAGAGATTTTGATCACGGATTGTTCTGCGAACGGGAAGGTGGAATCAAGAGGTTTAACAAGGCCCGTAAACTTAAAGGATTATTAATCCATTTACAAATGTTTACAAACATTTGAAAACCAAAACGGTTGGAGCCTTAGAAAGTGCAAAAAAGGTGGAATTTTCGAAAATTTCCGTCGTGAATGCCGAAATTTTGGAGGTGTCACACTAAATTTCGTTGGTTGCCGAAGTGCCAAATCGGTTTTTTCGGTCACGGGTCACAATGTACTGATTCCTTCGAACTCTGTCCTTGAGCAGGGATGCCCACCTCATTTCATGCACCCGTGTCATATTGATTTGGCGCAAATTGAAGCTGTATCGATGGCTTCTTTGAACTTTAACTCAGTCTCGAGACCCTCTGTGGCTTGCTTCACTGTAGGTCTTCCTCGTCCTTCCCTGTCTTTCATTCCATCCATTCTTATTTCAACACTGCTTTCCACTACCCGTTCACTCCCACTTGTCATATAATTATTTCATCATTCAAACACAGTGATCCGTCCTAGGATTTGACGGGAATGAGCTCAACGCAAATCAATTTAGTCGATCCCGAGCCCAACAGCTTTCTCGCTTTGAATCCTTTCCAGCTTTATTTCCACTTTGTTGATTCGGTTAGACTGTCAAGCCGGTGGGGGTCACGAGTTGCCAAATCCCACGACCGAATACCTACCTTCCTCGCTGCACTCGATCCAATTACTGTACCTCCACGGATGTTCATTTTCTCCTTTTCCTGTAACCTCCATCCTTCCCACTCTCCATACATTCTTCCTGTGTCGTCGTTGCATGCCGACTTACTGTAATCTTTTTCGTTCCTCCCTTCATGTGGTCGATACCGTACACCTCACCTGCCGCGCTGAATGTCACACTACGATACGTTGCATATTCTTTCTTCTTTCCTTGGGCAATCGAATAAGAATGGGAATACAAATACAAATACCACGCAGAGAGATAAAATAAATTCGCGATGCCTCATTGCCTCCTTCACTCGGGGACCGTGAAGCCGACGTGTTGCTGAGAATCGTCGGATGGAGTGCTGCTCGTGCTCACTACTGGTGCTCAACGCAGGACTGCGAAAATCTTCCCCTTCACCTCGCAACAGAAAGAAAGAAACAGAGCCATGAGACGAGATACAGATGCGCGCGCTCCCCTGAAAAGTCGCGACCTTGCAACGCAAGCTGGGCGGCCGTCCATTCCACTCCGCTCTGTACTCGATTGTGCGAGACGAGGCTGCGTCGCCCCTGATCCAGAATCAAAGGAAAGGAAATCCAGTCCCGTCGCCGCCTCCGGAAGAAGGGGAAGAGACGCCGCATGCCTCGCTTGCGTGAGAAGGATGAGACCTCAAGCCGGGCGCCATTTCGCTCTCCGCTCCACAGGGCATGGGACGAAGCTGGTGGTGCCTCTCAAAATTCAAAATCAACTCACATCCCGCCTGCGGAAGGCACAAAAGAAAAGGTGTAGACAGAAACGAGACGCGCGCTCACGCGCAAAGAGACAAAGTGCGGACCGACTCCGCGTGGCCCACGGCAAAGCTCGCTCCGATGTGGAAGAGAAGCTGGTACTCATCTGGACTCCAAACCGACATCAAAGAACGCATGCGCCTCCGCTGCTCCGCAACAAAGACAAGAAAAGGTACGGGGGGAGCCGACACCAAACGCCGCGCAGTGCGCGCTCCGTTCCGCGACGGCGCTACACATGCAGGGCACGATTCCTCCACTGCATCCCTACGACTGGCGTCCTCGCCGTACTCGTTCGCAAATCCAAATCCAAAATGAAGGGAAATCCCTGCGTCTCCCTCCGCAGAACAGAAAAGAAACGGCACAGGAAGGAAAGGACGAGACGACAAGGGAAGAGATACGTACGACTTTGCGCGGACTGAAGATTCTCCCTCCTCCACGTGCCTATGTCATCGTGCAACAGTTGAAGAAGCAGCGGCGGATGCGGCCTGCGGCCCCCGTGGCGAGGGTCGTACGCGTGCGGCCACAGTCATTGTGCCGGCAGCCGTGTTGATGAGGAGCGTGCGAGGGGTGATTTTAGTACTGCAGCAGCACGGACACGCCCGTACCGCTACGTAGGGCGACAGCGATAGTACTTGGTTGAGGGTGGGAAGCGCCGCTGTGGCCAAGAGCCTACGGGCGGAGAAGAGATGCAACGAGTGCGCGCATGGCTCGACTGGGACTCACATTACTCCTCGCCACGTGCTCATGTTGGTCTTGCGGCAATTGAAGTACCTCCTCCGCACCCTATCACTCAGTTTCGTCGTCGCGTCGTCCATGTGCACGATCTGGATGTCAATATCCGGCCGGCGGTGCCATTTACTGCGGGACCGGGTGGCTAATCTGGATCAGGCCCGAAGGAGGCCAGAGGGGCATGGGTGCAGCGGCAGCGCTTACGAGTGCCCGCCTCAGTATCCATGTCCATGTCGTGGGGCGACGGTGGTACTAAGGTGCTATGGCGGGTAATGCGGTGAGTGCCTTGACGCGTCTGCTGGCTGGGATTTATGCCTAAGGGCAGGGTGGAGACACCAGAAAGGTTGAACGAAGGAGACGGCGAGCCCGAGTGAGCGTTGTTTCGGGGCGCCGGCAGTTCGCTGTAAGCGCGATGGTCGCGGCCACAAAGAGGAAGGCCGAGAGTTTCATAAGTGTAGGGACCAGAAAGCAAGAGCTGAGATCGGGCGGTGATTAGATTCGAGTCAAGTGAAGCTAGCAGTCGCGCCAAGAGAAGGGCCATTTTCGTGGTCTCTTCTCAAGAGACCACGAAAATGGCCCTTGCGGAGAGAGACCGGAAGCGAGTTGATGCGAAGGACAGCCGCTTCGATGGCATCACCGATCTCGATTGCTCCGGGCGGATAGGGGTTTGTTTGAACACGAAGAGTTTGCGGCTCGGTCAGTTTGATCAGATATTCTAAGCTGTCCCAACACACCCAATAGCCATGACCACGATCGGACAGCACTTGACAATCTACAGCTCCAGTCGCCATCTTGGTTTTACAACTTTGAGCGTCACCTTTACTCGCGTATTGTGTATGTTTACAATGTCCACCTTCGTCCCGCACTCAATCTTCTGCGGAGAAGCCGCCACCTTTGATCATCTCAAGCACATCATTGCCAAGGACGATGAAGAACTGGCCGGCGTCAACTTCGCTGCCCTCGAGGCGAGCGTTGGCAACCCCGTTTAAAATTATTTCCCTCTGCCTCGTCGCGATCCAGGTACGTGCCTCTGCTCGAATAAGATCAATGATAACCCCAAAGTCCGGTGTCAATACCCTACGCACGTATTTAGTTTCACATTCACCTGCATGTAAGCTAGTACAATCAGCACCACTCCCGTCACTAATAAACGTTGTGCAGGTCCATAATTGAACCTACCCTCCCCGCTATTTTATTATACCACTTCCATAATCAGCACCCGCCTCTGCCCCTCGGACCGTCACTTTCATATGAACATCCAACTCAGGGCGACGGGAGTATTAGCAAGGCACTCACGAGTCGTTATTACACCGAATGTATTGTACATACTTGGTTTTGCGCGCTATTCCATTTGGGAATCAGCCAAATTGAATGTCAAATGAGTCCACTTTAAGTGCTACGAGTGCTATGGGTGCTACGACTCTCGTTGCTCTAATAGACAACACCAAAATAATGGGTGTCTATGAATCTCAACCCCATGATCCCACTTTTCTATACAGGTGGCCAGTTTACTGCGGCGTCTATGACTGCTGTGAATTTCCATGTAGTTCTATGTAGTGACTTTTCCTGATGCAGACCAATACTCCGATTTTTGAGCTCGTCGGTGATCAGCGAATCTACAGTATGCATTGATAATCAAGATCCCTTTCCCGCTCAGGTGTTTCTATTGTTGGCCTCACGGGCCTTAAGTGTGTCTGCCATCCGTTCGTGGGTTCATTCGTAGTTATGCGTGCGAAATGGTTTTTGTTGGTTTGCAGTAGATCACTGTACTATTTCGATCAATTCGGCGGTCACACATCACGCACCCCCTGTGCCGCGATGAATTCTGGTCTCGGTCACGCATCACGACGCCTGCCGAATGTAAAATGCATGGCATAGGCTAGATCTCCTCTGAAGGCAAAAAATTTCGCCTTGAATGCCGAATTTTTGGAGGTGTCACGCCAAAATTTGCCGGTTGCCGAAGTGCCGAAATGGTATTTTGGGTCACGGGTCACAACCCGTGCCGAATTGATCGAAATAGTACAGTATTGCTCTCTTGAATTTATGGTTCAATTGACATGGATGCTTCCATATAGTGAAAGGCGCTGTCATATCCACTGGTATTTCAATGTCGGAGCTTTATATTTGTCTCCACTTGGTTTCTGAAGTGTTTTACGGTACGTCAATATATTCCCTCGATTTTTTTCTTCTCGTCGTGAACTCGTGTTCCGGAAGGTACGTCTTGTTTTACTTCGTATTGCATCTCGAGAGTTGTGCCTCGTATACATGGCATCGCATCTTATTGCAGTGTAGTGTATCTTATCATAGTATTAGATACCAAAAATAGAGCGGCGGCAGGTCGTGGGAGAAGGTATCAAGGATACATCGAGGATCAGGACGGCACGAGAGGAGATAAGAGGTGTACGTCGAGGAGTCACAACAGTCTCACTTACGAATTGCTGCCTCGTATGCGGGTCAAAGATCATTTAGGTCATGGCTTCATCAACGAGAGAAAGTTCTTTATCTCTTTCACAGAGATCCCGCAAGTGGCGTTTCAATTCCTCCAGCTGGGCCTCCAGCTGGGCCTCCAGCTTCTTCCTCTCTGTGCTAATCTGTTCCTTCATTGACGTATGTTCCGAGCGCTCCCTGTATTGAATTGCAATCAAATCAACTGAGCCTCACATTTGAAATAGCCACCGTTTTACCAAAACGAACGTCTGGTGATGATCAAGCAGAAGACGGTGGATATCCGTGGTCGACACGCTCTCGTGCTTGTACCCCGCGTCGATTGCATGCAGGATGAACCACTCATCCATGAATATCTCGTACCCCAGGCGGTGCGCGACGTTCTTCAAATTGTCTAGGTCATATGCCTTGCGATAGAGCGTGTACGCCGTAAGGCCCACGAAAACAGCGTCTCCCGACTGCTGGATCGTCGCAGCAGAGGAGATAAATCCCTCAAGCAGCTTGGCCGTGGTGGTCATACTATTACTGCGCAAGATCCAAGGACACTGAAACCAAATATGTCGCGTGGGGCCTTGTATTCCAAGTTTGAGCCTTATCGCATCGACGACAAGGGAAAACCGTGCCACGACCTCGTCCTGAGACTTTGGATCGAGTGCCTTTGTGAGCTCGGATAATTTGTGTCGCATCTCCGGCACCGACTTCCAAGGCGACGATTTCTCTGCGCACAGATCTCAATGAGCTTTATTGGCCCCAGAAACCGGACCCGTGACTTACTAGACCGGCCGGCGAACTCGGCATTCATCTTTGAACGGCCTTGTGCGCTTAGGAGCAGGGCGGGAAGCTCCTGAATCTCTTCCTCGTACAGCGACGATGCCCAGATTCCATCCCACGACTCACGCATGATTGCGAGTGCTACTGGTAGACTTCGATTCCAGGATTCTCCGACGAACAGAATGGGTTCTTTCGAGTCGATGAGGCGGTATCGAATCCAAGCCTCGTTGTTGCCGTTGTACGAAATGCGGGGCTCCCTGTGGAGGTGCAGAGCTCCACCAAACGCGGAAGATTGGCCCATGGCGATCTTCCAACCCCCAGCGGTTTTCCGACCTTGAGCATAATCCTGGACTCGCAACTCCTGTAACACGGGTAAGCTACCATTGTGAACAATGATAAGTACCAAATACTTCGAATGAAGTGCCGCGATAGGCAGGCATGCAGGAGATTGATTGACAGTGGTTAGTTATGCTGGTTTGGTAGGGGTCCTTTTCGGAATACGGAGCGTATGAAGGATTGGAGCTTCCTGATGTGACAGGTGGTACATCATCCGGTACATTATTTTCTCGGATGAGCAGCTTGGAAAAGTCATTTATAAGCTGTGAAATCTTCGAGCTGTCGGAATCTGTACAGCTTGAACGAAGACATTCACATATACGGCGGAACCATGGGCATTCACCTTTTCCGGACGACTCGAAGGGGGATGGTCTGCGAAGAAATGGCATATCTCCAATTATTTGCGAATGAGCCGAGCCGCGGGAGTCTGTGCCAAGTTTACGCATAATTACTCTGATGAGGGTTTTGCAAGTAATATATATATGACATACCCTGCGATTGGGATGGGGCTCCAGGCCTCTGAATTGGTAAGAAATATGGGGAGAAAATTCAGCCGACGCACCTTCACTAGATGATGAAGATGCATACGTCTTCGGAGGAGTAGGCCTGGTACCCCCAGTTTTCGACTCCGTCCAAACTGTGGCAAATGCCGAGGGGGATGGTGCTTGTGCCGTGCTTGAGGCCTCGGAGGAATCTATGACAGCATTGCAGTGATCACCCAGATATTCACAGCATGGAGCCAGTACCACGCACCCCTGGGAGGGGCAGCGCCATCTTCCCTTGTTTGGGTCCGGCTCAGGTGCGCGAAGTCTGGCAAATGGGAAAGGATCTTTGTAAATTTACTGAACATAAGTATCACCACGCACCTATCCCGACTGATGCGGACGGAAACATTGGCGGAGGGCTGGAAATGTTTGTTTGTGATTGGGTCGATCCTGTGCGCGGGAGAAGATTTCCAAGGATTCCATGTGGGGCCGGATTCGGAGACGTAAAATTGCTCGTCGATTGCGATTGCTTCGGGAGGCCGAAGGCTGCGTGCGGGGAGGTCAGGGATGTACGGATCGGACTCATAGAAACGGACCATGGGCGCTTGTTGTGAGGGAAGAGAACTCCTTGGGAGCAGCATAAGTGCCCCCTTCGTTCGTTGATGACGGGTTCGGAAAGCCGAAACCTGTGATCGGTGTGCTTTCATTAGTGCAACCAAGGGCATTATAAGTGCTGGGACGCACCCTTGGAGGCCGATCCGAATGACAGCGGATTGGGAGCAGCAGAAATGCCCCCTTCATTCGTTGATGACGGGTTCGGAAAGCCGAAACCTGTGGTCGGGGTGCTTTCATTAGTGCAGCCAAAGGCGCTATAAGTGCTGTGACGCACCCTTGGAGGCCGATCCGAATGAGAGCGGATTGGGAGCAGTAGAAGTCGCCCCTTCGTTCGTTGATGACGGGTTCGGAAAACCGAAACCTGTGCTCGGTGTGCTTTCATTAGTGCAGCCAAGGGCGCTATAAGTGCTGTGACGCACCCTTGGAGGCCGATCCCAATGAGAGCGGATTGGGAACAGGAGAAGTGCCCCCTTTGTTCGCTGGCAACAGGTTCGAAAAGCCGACACCTGTGCTCAGTGTACTTGATTCATTGTCGCAGTCAGAGACATACTGTGACGCACCCGTGTCGGCTGATGCGTATGAAAAAGGCTTCGAAGCAGGAACTTCTCCCCACATTTGTGATGGGGGCGGGAGCTGGGAGTCTATCCAGACGGAGATTGCAAAACACACGGCAGAATGACCGTCACCCACCAGTGGGAGATTATGGAAAGCCGGACAACCACGCTCGTTTGATGGACGTCGCTTACAAGATTAGGAAGTCGGACCGCGGCCACACCTGTGTTCATTACGAGTGTCAAACAAATGAATGATTTATGAATCTATGTCCAAGGTTTATTGAACCGGGGCTATCAATTGAAATGAGAGAATGGTGTGCTTCGCCTACTGAACGTGTTTCTGACACCATGTGTTTCCTTGAATCCTCAGCGTGTTCGCGGTCGTTTTCAATACAGCACAGGACTGCCATGCCTCAATTGAGGTCTGAACTTCATACTGGTCCAAAATTCCGTTTTGACTTAACTTCTAGTCTTGGCCTGCACCCTGCGACAAAATTGATTCGGTTCGATAACGTAGCCAATCAGTAGCGACTCGTGAGGACCGGATCGCCTCAACCCTCGCCGGAGAACATCCATTTTTTTCTCCGCTGGGGTTTACCAGGCTGAATTCGGGCTACATGGAGGCCTCGACGGATTGGCGCTCACTTTCAGGACAGTGGCGGGTTTTCTTTCTGGTTTACCTATGCCGAATTCAATCTGTCTTCATCCATTTGTTGATTCAACAGTGAGAATATGTATGGACTTCATTTTCTCTGTTCAATTAGCACTCGTCAACTTTCAGTAATGAATAGCGATCACGAGCTCGTCTGCACTCCGTCTCTGTGCAATCTGAGATCATGTGAATGTGAAACTAAGTAACTTGCATCTTGAGCTCCGGAGCGAAGCAATGCCATGCATATCTTATATGGTTTTGAGTCTTTTGCTATGTACATATACTTATGCACCTGTACCTCGCTGCCAGTGTTTAAGGTCCATCTACATCACTGCCCTTTTCCATGGGGAGGGTCAGCTTACTTCCGGACAGGAAGCCGCGACGAGAAGCCGTGCTCATGTGATCGCGCTGTGAGGTAACATGTCCCAATCTGGAACGTGGAACGGTGACCGGATACTGAAAGCCGAAATTGAAGCGCGACTGTCTCGCCTACCGTAAACTGGCGGACAGAGACTGATGGCATGAATGCGCACAGGAGTGGCCGCGGTCCGACTTCCCAATCGGGTAAGCGACGTCCATCAAACGAGCGTGGTTGTCCGGCTTTCCATAGGAGATAATGAAGCGGAAAAAGGATCCAGACGCGCTTTGAAGGCCTTCAGCTGAGCGCTTAACTCTTCCATCGTCGAGTACGGGTTCAAGGTCGTTGCGCGCTATGTGTGCACGCAGCAAAGATCCGCGGCAGCCTCTCAGCACATCTGCCGTTGCTTGGGAACCAATGAATTCGGCATGTGAACAACCGTCGGTCGAGTACTGTGCACAGCTTTTAACAACCTTGGAACCCTGGTAATTTATCGGTTTAGTTTGAGCCCTCGAGCTGCTTGAATTCTCTCATAGACAGACGCTGCAACGTTGATTGATGCTCGTACCTCCTACTTAGTTTGGAGCCCCCTGCACTGAGTTGGCGCCTCAACGACATCCATCACCTTGTGTAAGTAGGCAAGATAGGAGATAGCAACTGTTGCCCAATGTACCAAGTCAACGGCGACAGGTGACAGCGAGTCAATTCCAACAGTAAGTGCGACACATCACGAACAGATGCGACACATTAGGGGAAGTCAAAGTTTGCTTAGACGTCGATTCAAACGTCGATTCGGGCATCGATTCTGACATTGATTCTTGATCAAGAATTGACATGAGAATCGACGTGAATCCGGCGTTGATTCGACTCCGGAGTCGAATCAAGGCAAGAATCGATGTCGAATCGATTTCAGAATCGACCCTCCCCTAAACCTCCTTGACCTTCCTTACCTTCACAAGAATTCAATATACTGTACAATTTCATTCAATTCAGCAGTCACGTGTCACGCACCCCCTGTGCCGCGACGAATTTTCGTCTCGGTCACGGGTCACGGCGCCTAGTGCCAAATGTAAAATTTGTGTCACCCTGGCCAAATCTCTCTTGGAGCTCCAAAAAAGGCGGAATTTTCGAAAATTTCCGTCTTGAATGCCGGAATTTTTGTAAGTGTCACGCCAAATTTTTTTATTGCGTGCCAAAGTGCCGAACCAGTATTTTTGGTCACGGGTCACGACCCGTGCTACAGTATATTAACCGTTCTTTAAGCAAATGGCTCCTCGGCTGTGCTATTTCCCCGTATATCTCTGCTCTTTGTCTCTGTTTAACCCCTTCCATCTTTGATTTTCCGGGCTTTGCAGACACTGCCTCTTCATTTCAGCTGCCAGCTGACCCACGCTCGGTCCTTTCTTGACACCGTCGCAGGTTGCTGCTGCCTACGGCGCAACCCGATTCCGTTCATCGCCGGCTTGGCTCTTCCGCGCACCTTTCCGTCCTTAAGTCTGCCTCAACATATCAAAATGCCTCAAATTAACCATTCTTTAACGATTATCTGGGTGATTCTTTGTATTTCTTTGCGCTCATCCCCTTCTAGCTAACTCCTTCTTTCCAGCTCTCTCCTCGTCCTCGCTTTCCGGCATTAAATCCATTCTGCACAGTTGAATTTTACATTTGAAAGCCCCATGTGGCTCAACAGCTGACTGATAAGCAGCCTTTCTTGCCACAATGCTGTTCATCGCAGCAGCTGTGACCTACAGCGCAGCCCAAAGATTGTAATCAAACCGGCAGACCACGTAGTCTCCCCGCGAGATATAAGGACAGAACTTCCGATCCTTCGGACTAGCAACCTTTTGCTCATTTCTCTCGTGTTCAATTTCTCACCTGCCCGCAAATGAGGACCGAAATTCAACCATTGCCATCACGGTGAGCGCTCAACCCTTTTGTCTCCAAATGCTGGAATCGCTCTCTACTTTTAGCCGTTCTTTAACAAAATGCTTGTTTGGCGGTGCAAAGTCTCCATATGTCTATTCTCCTTTCGCTTTCTCTCTGCTCTTCCTCTGGGTTTAACTCCTTCTGTCCTCGACTTTCTCGTTTTTTCAACACAGCCTTTTCATTTGTAACGGAACAGCTGATCTACACAGTTCATTCTCAAGGGGACACAGCAGATCTCAGTTGCTGCAGCCTACGGCACAGTGAGTTCATTCAGCTGACAGTGAGGCTGTGTCGTCCTCCCAGCAACATTCCTGGTATATAAGAGCGGGGTTGCCATCGTTTGAATCACCATTCCTTCACCCACTTGCTCATATTCTGTATCCCAAACATTGTCATGGTGTCTGCTGGTGGTATTGCGAGTTGAATCAAATCCGCTGCGCTACGTCTTTGGCTACGCCCCCCATTCTGTTCTGGTGCAGGTCAAATCAAACCATCCAATGCTTTCCTACCTATGGCTAACGCTCCTTGCAAAATTTGCTGTGTTTCTTAGCCCCACTATTCCCCTCGGGATCTTTTGATATGCATGGTTGGGGGCAACGTGAACTTTCATTCCTGATATTAAATTTCGAAAAATAGCTCCTTGAGTTCCTTTCAGGAGGCTGTCCTTTCCTGGCGCGAATCTCGCGATAGTATAACAATAGCATGGATTCTTTCTTGATTGAGGTTTTTTTTTCAAGTCTCGCATATGCCTGCAGCCATTTGCGGCCAATTTGGCGTGTACTTTTGAATGCCGGAGCGGAGCGGAGGCGCGTCTTGTCATCACAGAAATCACTTCCACTTTCAAATTCCGCCGCCTCACCATTTATTGAATGCATGTCGTACCGCTGAGATAATTCCGCTCTTTCCTTCCCATGTTCTCACTTGCCAGTTGCAGCGCCACGCAAATGAAATGGACAAAGAATGGCGACGATAGCGAGAAAAACACTGTAATCGGCTCGTTAGACAAGGAGTCCATGTATGAATAAGGAATGTCGTGGGCCACTCGTGTGCATCGCGAAAGGATGCCGCGAGAATCCAATGGAGCTCTGGCCAAAATCGGGGTCGGTCAAAGTTGACATCAATTCTGTTTCATGAATTGAATCAAAATCGACGGTTGAATCGAGATGAGAATCGAACGCACAAGCGAACTTTGACTTCCCCTATTGAACTGAAGTGCGACACTTACCATAAACAGTAGGCGTCATTGATGCTCGGCTACCCGCGCGGCCGGATGATCGCAAACCTGGCAAAACAGTCAAATATTTGTACTGATCATGTTTTTTCCTTACTACCACGAGCTGCGCGACCGACTCCTCCGCCGCGCGGCTGCGCTGCCCAAAACTCGTAACAATGGTCCCAAACCACAGCGCCGAAATCTAGAGATTGATTGACAGCTTGTCAATGGATGTTGTGATGGGTGTGTGCATTGTTTCTCACGCATTGTCCTGGTTTGAGGGGTCAACACAACTCGATCTTTAATCCCAGCTACATCCACCTGCCTTTCCCACAATATGTGACCCATCGATTGCGAAGATTGGATCATATCTACGCATATCTACGCATCTGGCTGGTAGTCTCTCGCAGACCAACACTTCAACAGTTGATCTCGTACCTCGATTTGTTGAAGTCTGTTATTAAGCGTGGGGGTCCGATCAAGGTAAGATCTTGTTATATAATCTACACAGCCACATGTGTTCTATCTCATTTCTCTGCTGTATGCTATGTGTTTTGGGGAAATCTTTGAGTTCAGATAGACTATAAACACCTGCTTGCACCTTATTGCTGACTCAAAATTCCCGTTAACACACCACAATCCACTGAATAAAATCCTCAATTATCTCACATGACTTTCAACCACCAAGCTCAAATGGCACGGAAAAGGCTCCAATAAATTCGAGGAACTTGGGAGGAGTTTTAAAAACAATATTAGATGCTAAAACACGTGAATTCCATCTATAGTGCTGCCCTTGTCGCCCTTTCAAGGAGATGTGGCAGTGTAGATTATGTAACAAGCTTCTACTCTGATCGGACCCCCGCGCTTAAAAACGGACTATCTGGCTGGTATGAAAATATGCTGTTTTCCTTACTCTCTGATAATACCTTCCCATACATCCCTCGCTAAGACTTGTAAGTAAGTCCTCCAGCGTGGAACGAGTTCGGCTGCCACCCGCGGCACTGGTAGCGCCAACATACATGAGCAGGTACGCCTCCTGGCCTTGACGCATCACCGCTGCCGCTCACACTCTCCTCGCTGTTTGCCAGCCAGCGGCTGTGTAGTGTGCCATTCCATCAAAATTCAGCTAGTGAATTTTTTTAATGTTCCCTACTGTGTTGTGCCGGCCCGCTGCCGCTTCCCGCCTCCCCGACGCGTGCGTGACGCCGATCAATGGTGATGGAACAACACACGTAAATGTCAAGTGATGTGCTTCGATGCCGACTTGTCTATATATGTATTCCCAGACAAATTAGAGCACCTATGTATCATTTACATTCAGAGGGCCCTCCGGGCATCCCCGGGACTTTATAAACCCTGGCCTGACTCCAAGTCATCTCCAAAGTTTGATAAGTTGATAGTACTTGTTTAAATCAGTGCCTAGAGCAATGTTGAATTTTCCCGGTAGTCCTGTCTCGTAAGGTGGGTGAATGAGTGTTTAAATGGCTATGAAATGTTGAAATTGAATTCCCTCGTAGTCCTGTCTCGTGAGGTGGTGATTGAGCTGGCTGAAAATCAAGTTGTGAGATTCAAGAGTGTAATTATAGGGGCCATATCCGAGTTGCCAGATTAGCCGCACATAAGGAAGCATGGATGCTCATAAAACCACGAAATGGCAGGAAGATTTCCTACTTGTGTGCTGGATAAACCCCTATACATGCAGAAACTTGGCAAACACTTCCAGTGATTATCCCTCTCACAATAATGGATAAAACAAGTGTTTTGACCATGTTACTATCAATTGGCTACCTTTGCAAAAGAGAATATCTACGCAAAAAATCAATCTAGCGACTTGGATTTCCTCCGCTTCTCTTGTAATAAATCTGGGAGCCAAAAATGCAGTACATAAACTGTGCCTGCAATTTTCTAGAGATGAATGAGCAGAATTGAGGACAAGACAAAACCGAACGTCAGATTTTGATGTTTTGTCTCGGCAGCTTCATGACTCCCCTCATTTCCCATAAACAAATCTGAAGATATTCACACGTCGGCTTCATATGTATGGCTTGCTCCCTTCCAGATTTCCAAGAGTGTCGACCCAACACCCACACAGCAGCTCCATTAAAAATATTTTGCAATGCTTAAACGGCAATCACCGGTGGCGGTGGCATGATCGAGTCAGTGATCGAAAATCGAGAAACTCTGCTGGGAGACTTGAAACTGTTCCAGTCCCAGGAATATTCCATCTCTCCACGAGCATGATTTGTCCGCTCATGGTTCTTCAAGCCCTAGGCCTGAAAAATCTCAAGCCCAAGCCGGGGCCGTAAGATTCACTACTTGGCCCTGCTTTCATGTTCTCCACTCACCCGGGTGGTTCATTTTTTGCCCAACTGACTTACAGCGTGCAAACTGACAACACGCGGCCTGAATACAGCTGCTGGGAAGACACACGAACATGTCCGAAATTTAGGCTCTTTATCCAACTAGTTTTATCTTCCTTTTCTCATCGTCTTCCTCGAGCTCTTTTTTGACCTGTGGTTTTAATCATTCAAACCATATTACCTTCACCTGCCTGTGTAACAAAGGTAATTTATCTCTGTTCCTTGGCTATTGAGCTATTCAACCCAAGCCTGTGTAAGCAACGCATAAATTACTCGTCCTCAATGAATTACACTGCTATCCATTTTTTCTTTCTGGGCCGCTTCAAGAAGATGAAGAACCCGGACTGAGTACTGATATTTGCAGCAGTCTGCTCTTCTCTGCGTGCGTCTCAGATTTAGATCGCCCTCACGTTGCATTAACCTTTGAAGCTCATCTCATATTTCTCCGTATATAGGTAATTCAGCGACTTAATTTTTCCGCCCAACAAATCCGACATGCCGGAGCGAGGCGGCGGCACTTGTCACTATCTCTGAAATCGGACCTGTGAGTGGCGGCATCAAGCCGTAGGGCGACAGGTCTGTTACACCTACCACCTATCCAAAAGTACCTGTGATTCTGAATTCCGTGCAAGCAGGGCAGCGGAGCTTGGGGGAGGATGAAAAAATCGTGCGACTCTTGAATAGAGTACAAAAATCTTAGGACGGAATAAAAATATTCGGATTTCAGCCGTCAACTGAACGGTGCAATAGGCTCGTCCTCTTCTATGCTCCAGGTGGAAAAATGGGGATTGAATTTCACATCTACGAGATGTGGTAGTGTGTGAACGTAGACGCGGACAGCTGATTTCCCGCGGCTATCGAGGACTGCGGGGCAAATCCCATGTTTCCTCGATAACGACGAGCAAGTAGGTGAAAATCGTTCAAGTCTCGGGATATTGGTGGCGCATTGGGACCAATTAATTATGAGAAATTTTATAAAATAAAGCGCATCTACGCAGGACTGGTGTTCCTTAGCCCGAATTCAATCTCTAGCGCACACGATGCTTACTTTGGGCTCTCAAGGGGCGCCGGGAAGATCCCGCGCTCTCTTTTAATCCATCAGCGCCAATGCTCCTGGGCCCTCGTTGTCGCCTCAAAATCAGCGACCATCTTTTTCCCGTATTCGGTTTCTCACAAGGCAGCATACAAGGCAGCATAGTCGGACGGTAGGGACGTCGAGGTGCGGACGATTGTAGCGAACCATTTGTTGCGCACCCACGATTCGTGCATCCGGCGTTCTGGAGGGCCGTCAATCGAGGGGATAGCAAACCACACGTGCGGACTGAAGCGCAACCACAGTGTCTCACTGATGAAGACGCAGCGCTTGACGTCGGCGAGCGATTGCCCCACCGATGTACCATTTTGAACTCGTTCTCCAACGTGCTATGTTGGACGGAAAAGTGATCGTCCGGGTTCCACAAAAGCGGAGGTGTATCAGCGTGATACCCTGGAGGCTGAACTTCAGGTTCAACTTGAGTTCA
Source organism: Mycena galopus ATCC 62051 (assembly GCA_014925785.1). Taxonomy (NCBI): domain Eukaryota; kingdom Fungi; phylum Basidiomycota; class Agaricomycetes; order Agaricales; family Mycenaceae; genus Mycena; species Mycena galopus. Next base: position 1,452,949 of record WIQG01000013.1, on the reverse strand, counting down.
ACTGAGGTAAGCCTCGAGCATTTAGAGTTTAGTTGTAGGGCTGTGTCGTTCATCCATGACGCGCCGGCCGTTTTTGATACATCACATGCCTATCCATTGTGCACTCAAGCCCCTCTCAAAAGGAAAAAAAGGGTAATTCCGCTACTCTTCCCGTCTCCCATCATCTCCCGCTATTATCTCTCCGCGCTCCTTCCCTCAACATTGCTCGCAACAGCCATCTTCAAGAAACCAACATGCAAGACATTTGCACAAATCCCATCACCTCTTGCAGCTCTCTCCCGAATCCCGAACGCTGGTCTCGCTGAATCGACGGTATTCCCTCAACCTGAGACTGGGCTTGGCTGTAGAAATTTTGTCCCCATCTTGATCGCCTCATGCAATGCCTCCTGCTTGCTCTGCTTCGATGCGATTTTCAACAAGGCCCTTTCCCGTAATCAATCTTTCAACGGCGCTGTATGATGACTCGAAATATCTCCAACACCGGGCTTCACGGCCTTCTACGGCGACTCATTGGGTGTTGCACTGCAACTTACAAACACTCCAAGATGCGGTTCGAAGTCCACCAGGTCACAAACGCCGACATATCTGCTTCGTTGCTCGCCAGCCCTCGCCGGCCGATTACTCGTATATTATCGAGGTCCTATGGATCAGTGTGTACATATTTATTTTTGCACGCCACTGGGCGTCGGCCAATTCCCCTTCTCATATTATTATCAGCTCTCAATTCTGACCAACAGCCACACTGCTTAATGGCCTGTAACCCTGATGAGAAAATTTCATTTATTTTGGAGTTCGCCAGCTGATCCATTATAGATTAATGCTTTAAGAACTAGGGCACGGTTTATTTTCAACATTGCTGATCAGCCACTCAAAACGCTCTCACCGCTCTCCCGTCATCTTCCTTCGTTACACCCATCATCTCTACCCGTCATATATCCTTGACCGTGGCTTTCAACCCAAGAGTCACTCACACGCAGGCCCGTTCGATTACTCGTATCTTAAGGTGATTTCGTATGCACATGTTTATTCTTCCAAATACACCCCGTTTGTCTTCTTCACTGCGCAATCCGGGTGCCCATTTTATTTTATCTGGAGCAGCTGATCCAGTGAATCATGGCCCGAACCCCATTACTCATATCTTAAGCGGATGGACTAATTTTATGTGCACATATATACATTCTTCTTTTTCACCCACCATCATTTTATACCTATTTGTTTCCGACGGAGCACTCACATTGTAGCTTTTGGGTCCCTTCTCTCGGACATCACTTTCCCTTCTCAGCCAATCACCTGCTCGTGAATTGTGCGCACAACACCCACTCAAAAGGAACACCTGTCCATTCACGCCATCATTCGTGCTTTCTTTCCCCCATCATCATCCCGCATCCAGCGATCCTCCTCTGACTTTGAAATGGACCTTTCTCCCGAGCCCCCCACAAGCCTCCAAAGAGCCTCAACCAAGAGCAATATTTCAAGTTTATTCATTTGCATTGCGTTCATGCCCGGCAAGTGCCTCAAATGACTCAAAACTCTGTCTTGAGTCAGCAAAGATGCAAGCACTCACAAAGTTTCTGGAGCTATTCCTCCGCAGCTCTCCAGACCTTCAAGATCGTGCCTCCTCACTATCAACATCCTGCTTGCCTCCTGCAGCTGCCGCAGTATCTCGTCCTGTGAATCAAGCCCAAAGGTCAATCTGATTTTCAAGATTTCGCATTCTGCGCAACCTTCAACCTGTTGGCTTTCCATGTCTCTTCTGAATCGTCCCTCCTCCTCAGCGTGTTCATGTCGGCAGTCCAGCGTCTCTCTCCGGTTTGCACGGTTATGCCTACTCTTTTCTTTTCTTGTCATGGGCACGAGCATCTATACATTGTCGTTGGTTTGGTTCGTGTCATACCTCTTTACGTCGTGCTAGAATGACTCACAGTTAATTATTATATCCAGAACAGCGTCCGTAATTACCTCAACAAGACCAGAAGACTCCCCACTGAATGCTCGTGGGTACGGTACGAAACCTTTGCCTTAACTCCACAGTTTTCCTCCCTTCGTTTGAAAACCATTTATTTCATCCCCAGCAGTTGGTGCAGACATGTCGAAAACTAGTAAGCAGTTCGTTCCTTCCCTCGGAATGTAAGTAACAAACTTTTTAGGAATGTTGTGATTTCGCCTTCCTCGGCGGGCGAGATGGTTGGAAAGCATACTTAATTATTTGCCTGATCTGTTGCGTAGCAGAGATGGATGTCTGTAATTTTTAGGTTCTAATTTTACTAGTCGCGTCCGTGGACAATCGAAATCAAGATTACGCATCTCGTCGCTAGCCGGAGCGAAGCGACGGCATATCTTGTTTCTATTTATTTTCTGGCGTCGCACTCCTTTTATCAATAGTGAGCTTTTTGAGCCTGGTGTCGCCGATTTTTCGCCTCGCCGATCAGCCGCTCAAGGTCTGTTCAAAAGGCGACGCCTCCTTCACTTCCTTTCTTCTCCTTCCCCATTATCTCCCAGTGCCCTCACCTCTCCACATCCCTCCCTCGTCCATACGCAGCCTTAGGCCTTCAACTCCGCATCCCACAGCCACTCGGTGTCTCGAGCAACTCTGCAGCATTCTTCTTACCGTCGTGCTTTTCCGCCTGTCCTTTTCTGTAATATCAAGCCGCATAAGATCTGGCAAGCATTGAAACACACAGCGCCCTGGAATCAAGGAAGTGTCCGCTTCAACCCTCAAGTTCTTTGGCTTGATTAGCTTCCCCATCGGCTCCATTCCGACAACACTGCATCAATACCTCAAAAGGCTCCTCGGCCATTACTTCAACCACACACTTTCAATATCTCTCAAGAGCAGACTGCGCGGCACACCTCGGGTTCGTTATGGCTTTCAGTTGACACCTGTTCCCTGTTTCAAGAACTGAAGCGATTCAAGACCTCCGGTAAAGCCCATGCTTTCACGGGGAATGAAGATTCCCTCTGTCCGTAACTTCTTCATAACGCAGTTCGAATGGAGCCCTCGCATACTTCGTCACATCGTCAGATGCGAAAGTTCATCGGATGGTGTGTAAGTTCGTCGGCTTGCGACGCAAGTTCATCACATGCCAATGGGGCGCTGTCAAAGAGCAACTTCGTCAGATGCAGACACTAGACGTGGGAGAAAGCGTTGATGACAGGTGCCTGAACCTCCGGTGCGCATCACGGTGCTGTCAAAGAGCAATTTCGTCAGATCTTCTGTCCAGAGCATATGCCGCGCACAACCAGACGAGTCAATATGGCGCGAACACCTCAGAAATTGAGCTGGACGGACCTGGTGTAATTGCGCATCCCTGGTCAGGCCAGAGTTAGAAAGAATCAAAGCAAAGTTGAACTATACTTGACATACTCAACACGCGCTACAACCCACCCAATCCCTTGGGACTCAACCATCTACATTTGTTCTAAAACAGGGCAAGAAAACTGGGGAAGTTCCTTGAATGACAGATATCACGGTGTGAGTCTCAAGTTCATCAGAGAATATTATTGACAGTGGTCAGGACACAAAAAAACATTATTCAATGGTGGACGCGCAAGCGGCGTTACGTCGACATATTGGACTCGTCTGGCATTGGCCCCACTGGGCCAAAGCGGTGACTAGGAATCGGAGAGCCAGACATGCGGTGGGTCTCGGGAGTCGACGGACACGCCGTGCGCGGTGCATGAAAAGTTGCTCCGTGGTTCCTTGCTTAATGAAATCGTCTCTAGCAGAGTTTTTACCTTTATGTTTGAAACGGAACTCCTGTCTCATTATTGGAGGCACCCTCTGAAGACTGTTGAATTTGATGGAATTTCGTGTTCAAACCCCCTATGCACCCGGAGAAACCGGTGATGCGATCGAAGTGGCTGTGGCATTACCCGCTCCTTCTCCCACCACTCTCATCCGCCTCCCTTTGCGCTCTCCTCCAGCACTCTCTATTCGATATGAAGCTCTTGATCTGCCCCTTCTGCGAGTCACCCTCGCACTTGCAGTGAACCCCTGCGCCAAAACAACGGGGACTCGGGCTCGCTGCTCCTGCGCTCGATTTCTGATCGTATATCGACTCCGGCAGCAGCAGCAATAAAGGCACTTCCCACCGTCAACTACTGACGCCGTCGCCGTACGATTTGATTTGGGCATGCCAGGGTGTGTACATGTACGCGCTGCCCAATACCACCCCCTCGCACTCGCCTCCTCCGCACGGCTGCCCACACGATGACCGCATCCGCACGCGCACGACCCCAGCCACGACCACGGCGGGCTGCGGTATGCCCCGCGTCTGCCGCCGGGGCTTCAACTGCTGCACGCCAGACACAAGCACGTGGAGGAGGAGGAATCTGGAATCCGGGCAAAGTAGTACGTGTCGCTGTCTCTTCTCTTGTCCGCTCGCTCCTTCCTTTCTGTGCGGTGTCTTTCCTCTTCTGCGGAGGGGAAGGCGGGGATTTTCCTTCGTCTTGGATTTGGGTTTACGGACGAGTAGTACCGCGAGGGCGCGAGCCATGGCGACGCACTGGAGTGACGCTCGGCCTGCGTAGCGACGTCGCGACGTCGCTTTTCACAGGAGCGCGTGCTCGACTCGGCTCACCCAGTACTTTTTCTTTGCTTTGGTGCGGAGGCGGAGGGAGATCTCTGCCTTGGTGTCGTTTTGGAATGGGGATTAGCACCAATTTCGCTTCGTCGTGCGCCATGCGGAGTAGAGTGTGATGGAGCCGTGTCCCCACTTTGTCTCTTTGCACGCGTCTCGTTTCTCTTCACAGCCTTCCTTGATAGCCCGCTTGGGGTCTCTTTCCCGCGCGAGGGGGTGCGGCGTCTCCTCCCGTTGTCCCCCCCTCTCTGTTTCGCGGAGGCAGGATGGGATTTTCTTTCCCATGATTCTGAATCTGGGGGTGACGATCAGCCTCGTCTCGCGCAGTGGAGGAGAGAGCGGAGTGGAGTGGAGGCCCCCCCAGCTTGCGTTGCGACGTCGCAACTTTTCGCGCGCGCCCATGTCGTCACGTCTCGTATCTACCCTGCGCTCTCTTTCTTTTGCGCGTCGGGGCGGAGGCGGAGATTTCCTTTCTTGCCGTTCTGCATCTCTGCTCCGCTCCGGTCTTCCATATTCCGCGTTTCTATCCCAGGCCTTTCTCGACCTTTTCTCTTCCCTCGTCTCCTTTCCTCTCCCCTCTCCCCCTTACTTATTTGTGCCTTCGCAGCCTGCATACCCAAACCCAAACCAAAATCGAAAATAACAGATTGCTCCTCCCTCGCCCGGTGTGAGCCCCTCCCACCCACTACCCGCACCGCTCCCGGCGCCGCAGAACGGGTCACGTATTAACTCATCTGGGCTCCAGGGCGCGAACTCGCACCCCGGCACGCCGAACCCGCAGCAGAACGGCTCGCACCACAGCAGGAGCGCGGCCCCGAGGCCGAAGCCCCCGACGTCGACTCTGTGCGCCTCGCGTCGCGGCCGGCGTCGCGGACTAGTGCGCGGGGAGTGGTGCGGGCGGGAGGAGGGAAAGGAGTGCGGATGCGTAGATGGATGTGCGCAAGAGACGGAAAGAGGGCAGGAAGCGGGAAAAGCCACGAAGATGAAGATGCAAAATACCTGGCCGCGCGCACGGATCCCAAGACGCGAGATAACGACTTCCCTTCACCTTCCTCTTCCTTCCTCGCTCGCCGCTCGCCACCGTTATTTTTATTCTGCCTACGGTTACGATTACCTTCCTTGCTGCACTTGATACCTCTCCCCTTTCACCCTTCTCCTTCAGTCGTGGTCCATTTGTGTACCTTTAATTATCTACTTTTGGCTCTCCCTTTAGATCTCCTTCTCTTCTCATTCATCCTACCTCTGTCCCCACTGCACATCCGTGTCTTGTTCTATTCTCCTCAACCGGCCTCCTCGTCCCTTCTTTGTCTCGGTTCAACCCACCCTCGCTACCACTCCAAATCCCCGCGATACCTCCCTTACAGAAGATACACGCGGGGCGCGCGAGAGTCGATAAGATAATTTCGTGATACCTCACTGCCTCTCCTACTACGCGTGCCGCCGAGTCGTATACGCCGGCACTTGCTCATAGTCATGCTCGTCCCGCGTTTCGAGGATGCCCTCTTTTCCGTCCCTGAAGCCTCTCTCATGGCCCTTTTTGTTGCTTGCGCGGCCGATTGATACTTTCCCAGTTACGGCATATTACTTGAGAAAAACTTAGCAAGTTTACAATGGGTGACTTCCCGTAAGCCAAATCTGTACTTTTCAGATACTTCGCGGTGCCAATGATGGGAAGTATGGGAAGAAACACTAATCTATATTCACGTCGACTACCCGTAAGACACTCTGGCAACACTTTCACGGAACAATCCCGAAGGCTCTGTCAAGCAACATCATCACGCGTCGCTCACGTCCCGCATCATTGCAGAAGCCGGTCTTGGTCAGAGGAGTGCTCACAAAGACTGGTATATGGAGGTAGAAAACTCCTTCTCTTGGTCCCCTCAATACCATGCTCCTCAAAAAAAAACAAGGGAAAAAAATATGGAGATACGCGACAGCGCAGCACTGCCACTAGCACGTGAATTTGAGGCAGCATAGATAGAGGGATAAGCATGTTGTAAGCATGTTATGCTTGCCTGAGGATGCTGAACAAAGCCAGTGGTTCGTTGATGTACGAGGAGAGAGAAGAGAGTGGAGGGAAAGGTGATATGATAATGACGCGAGCCTTGAGGCTCGCGCCGTGATCGGATATTTCCATTTTCGGTTTGTTCCAACAAATTTTGTTCTGTTCGGGGGGTCCTGACCCCCCGAACAAATACTCGAGTATACGAGGGTCAGATGGAGTGTAAGCGAGATCTGGTGCCGATGGGGTCCTGATGGGAGCGCCGGCATCCCGGCAAACGACGAAAGTATGTGATTTTACACAGATTTGTCTTACGGGAGGTCACCCAATAGCAAAACAGAATCCATTGACACACCTCATACCTACAGTGTGTATACTGTACAATTTCGATCAATTCGGCACTAATCCGGAATTTTTAGTACAATTAAAATCAAAAAGAATTCGGATAAATTGAGAAAAATTATTGCCGCAATAAAAAAAAAAAGGGTGTCACACGTGACTGCCAAATTGAATGAAATTGTACAGTATAGAATCCATTGAAAAGCAGGGGTGTTTTCAATCCAGAAGGTTTCCTACTACACTCAATTGGCAACAAAGTTGAAAGATCTACTCGAATGTTTCTGAACGAAAATAGGTGTCCTTGGCACACTGCTTGCCATTTCTAAACCTAGGTACTTGCTGGTATAGTCGGGATTTTCAGGGAGGAGGTAGATGCGCAAGGGGTTTTCTAGGTGATAGACTAGTTGAGGGACGCAGGAGACATGCCTGAAGGTCAGCAGATTTGTGCTCAGTACCTCAATCACAGTCAATATAAGACTCAGGGGAATGCAATCTCTGTGAATAAAGTTGGGGTACATCGGAAGAAAGCAAAGAAGCCGGTGAACGAACCTCAATGAAGCAAGCAATGTGAAGTCTTGAGACCAAGCTCACGCACACCTCAGAAATTGAGCTAGACGAACCGGATGCAAGTGCGCATCCCGGGTCAAGTCTAGAGTTGAAAGGAATCAAAGCAAATTACAATTTGCTGGACATACTGAAGACGCATACGCGCTACAACCTGAGGTCTCGACGATGAAGATTTATCCCGAGACTAGGAAATAAAACTGGGTATGATCCAGAGGTTGAATGAAAGATAAGGTGCTGGTCCTTCGCCAATACTGTATAATTTCGATCAATTCGGCACAATTTCGGAAATTTTAGTATAATTAAAATCCAAAAGAATTCGGATAAATTGAGAAAAAATTATTGCCGCAATAAAAAAAAATTGGTGTGACACGTGACCGCCGAATTGAATGAAATTGTACAGTATTGACAATGGTCAAGATACAAAACAATTATTGAATGGTGGACGGGAAAGCGGCGTGCCTCGACATGCTGAACTCGTCTGACATTGACTAAACAGTGCAAAGGGAGGGACAAAGTTTTCTAGACATGGGAGAGCCAGTCAAAAATTAGGGCCAGCCTGCAACACCTGGCGGGTGTCGAATAGGGCGTGGATTGGGCTACGGCTGCGGCGCACGGGGCACTGGGGCGAAAAATGTTGCTCTGTGGTTCCTTGTTGAAATCGTTTTTAGTAGAGTTTTCCCCTGTAAATGGGGAACGAAACTCCTGGCTCATTCGAGGTACCCTTTGCAGTTCGCGCTCAAAGCCCCTATCCGGAGCAACCGGTGATGCGACGGTAGTGGCTGTGGCATGTTCCGCATTGATCCGCTTCCCTCTCTCACCATTCTCCCTCCTACTCCCTTTGCGTTCGACTCCCTACTCGACTCGGCTCTAGCTAAACACCATCCTCTCGCTCATCGTTTTGTCTAGTTTCCGCACCTATGAAACTCTCGGCCTCCCTCATTGCGACAGCCACTCTCACACTTGCAGCGAACACTCGCCCCCAAGCAACGCGGACTCGGGCTCGCCGTCCCCTGCGCCCGACAGTTTTGGTGATGTCGCTACTCTACCTGTCAATCCCGTCCAGCAGCGCAACTCGCCGCCACCGCCCCAGCACCCACGCCGTTAGCAGTGCGCCGTCGCCGTACGACATGGCCCGCGGCTACCAAGGCGGTCACGAGCATTCGCATGACGACACGGGCATGACGACAAGGCTGGCCGCAGTACGCCTGCTCCCGAAACTGAGCGATAGAGTGCGGGGGAGGTGCTTCAACTACTGTACCACGGACACAAGTACGTGGTGGAAGGGTAATTTGAGGCCCGGAAAGGCTGTGCGTGGCCTTCTCTTGCATCATCTTGCGCGTCCCCACCCCTTCTCGTCGTCTCGTTCCTTCCTTTGAGTGGATACTAATGCGCACCACGGCCACAGCCCTGCAACAGATACTGCATGTACGAAAGTAAGAACTCTCGTCCTCGGCCGAAGCGGTCCGCGCCCGCGCGCCCGCGCAGCAGCAGCCTCAACTGAGCAGAGTCTTCTCTCCCGCTGCTTCCTCTCCGCCGGTCCTCCACCCTTTCTCCGTTCACTTTCTTCTTCTTTTAATCGCGATTTCCTATTACGCATTCGGGACGTCGCGCCCACGGCGTCTTCGCCTCACTTTACTCCGACCTTGGGTCCCCGTACGCACGTTCGTCCTCCGCCGGTCTTTATTGCCTTATTGCTCATTTTTCCGCGGAGGCGGAGATTTTCTTGCCTGCGAGTGGCGACAATCGGCATGGCGCACGCGCGGGCGAGCTATTCGCCGTTCCGCTAGGCGGGCGATGGAGGGTGTGGCGCCAGGCTTGTGTGGGAAAGTCAACACGCGCTCAACGTCCGCTGTTCGCTCATCACCGGCGACCTTTCCGTTTCTGCTCGTCTGTGCGCTTAGGTTGCGTCCCTCCGCGTGCACTCGCTCCTCCTCGAGCGCCGGTCCTCCACCTATCTTGCCGTCTTCCGTCTTTGGACTCTTCCTCTCCGTGTTGTACTTCTACAGGGTCCCGTCTCCCTTCCTCCATTCTCCCCGCTCTTCTACTCACGACCGATATTCCCCCCTCATTGTAGTTATAGTACATTTATGGAATTTAAACCTTTGGGCTTCTATGTTGCCGCTCGCTCGTCGTTGTGTCAGCAAGAGCCCCGCTTGGCCTATTCCTTCCCGCGCGAGTGGGGCGGGGCGTCTCCTCCCGTTCCCCCTCCCCCCTTCCCCTGTGTTTCGCGGAGGCAGGATGAGATTTCCTTTCCCATGATTCTGAATCTGGCGGTGACGATCAGCCTCGTCTCGCGCCGTGGAGGGGAGAGCGGAGTGGAGCGGAGTGGAGGGCCGCCCAGCTTGTGTTGCGAGGTCGCAATTTTTCACGGGAGCGCGCACATGTCGTCTCGTCTCGTCTCGTCTCGTCTCTGGCCCGTGCTCTCTTTCTTTCCTTTCCGCTTCGGGGCGGAGGCGGAGATTTCCTTTCGCGTCGTCCTGCATCTCCGTTTCTAGTCCGGTCTTTCTCGGCCTTTTATCTCCCTTCCTCTCCCTTCGTCTCCCCTCTCTCCCTTGCTTATTTTTGCCTTCGCATCCTGCATACCAAATCCCAAACCAAAATCAAAACTAACGCACTGCTCCTCCCTCGCCCGGCGTGAGCCCCTCCCACCCACCACCGGCACTGCTCCTGGCGCCGCAGAACTCGAACGGGTCGCGTAATAACTCATCTGGGTCCAAGGGCGTGAGCGACAACACATCGATTTCGCGCCCTGGCACGCCGAACCTGCAGCAGAACGGCTCGCACCACAACGGGAGCGCGGCCCCGAGGCCGAAGCCTCCGGCGTCGACTCCCTGCGCCTCGCGTCCCCGCGAGAAGTGGTGCGGGCGGGAAGGATGGGCGGAGGAGGGAAAGGAGTACGGATGCGTAGGTGGATGTGCGCAAGGGACGGAAAGAGGGCAGGAAGCGGGAAAAGCCACGAAGATGAAGATGCAAAATGCCTGGCTGCGCGCACGATCCCGAGACGCGGGATAACGATTTCACTGCACCTTCCTCTTCCTTCCTCGCTCGCCGCTCGCCACCATTATTATTATTCTCCCTACGGCTCCGATTACGTTCCTTGCTGCACTCGATACTTCTTCCCTTTCGCCCTTCTCCTTCAGTCGTGGACCATTTTTGCACCTTCAATTATCTTCTCATATTTGTGTACCTTTAATTGGCTCTCCCTTTTGCTACGCTGGACGTACTCCTCGAATCGACTCTGCTCCACTCTACTGGCCTCTCCCTCGCTTTGTGTTGCGTACACTTGTATCTCCTTCGCTTTCTCATTCATCCTACCTCTGTCCTTGCTGCACATCCGTGTCTTGTTCTATTCTTATAATCCCGCCTCCTCGTCCCTTCTTTGTCTCGGTTCTACCTACGCCTCGATGTACCCTCGATACCACTCCAAACCCCCCGATATCTCCCCTGTATAAGATACACACGAGGCGCGCGAGAGTCGCCCACGGCTACCAATACGAGTGCATACCTGAATAAAATAACTTTGCGATACCGCGTGACGCCGAATCGTATATATACTCCGGCACTTGCTCGTACTCATGCTCGTCGCGCGTTTCGGGGATGAAGGTCCAAATATGGCCATCAGGTTCCCTTTTTTCGACACCCCCCCTTTTCTCTGTCCCTGAAGCCGACTGATAATTTCCCAGTTACTACATATTACTTGAGAAAAACATAGAACGTTTGCAATAGTAAAAGAGAATCCATTAACATACCTCATACCCATACTGGGTATATAGAATCCGTTGAAAAGCAGCAATATTTTCAATCCAGAAGGTTGCCTACTGCATTCAATTCAAGGGTAAACTTGTGGAGACAAAGTTGGAAGATTTACTTGAATGTTTCTGGACGAAAACAGGTGTCCTTGGCGCACTGCTTGCCATTTCTTGGCTTGTCAATTTTGTACGGGCGAGGTGGGTCAATTTGTTGCGGTAACCGTATCGGATACAGTTAAGCATCCAAGTGAGTCGGTAATCAGGTACGCGAGGCGGATATGCGGGTCTTCGGACGCCTCCGACAAGAGAAATTGATCGGAAATCCACCCTAGTCAAACAATCATTGGGATGGGTTTTTTAACACACCTATCAGATATATAAGGTTATTGCGACGGACCTTTTGCATCCAAACGATGTATTAACACTCACAAAGCTCCATACGGGGCGATTCGGTGCGATTGAAGGTGTTCGGAAAGAGACAAAGCCTGCGCGGCACTTTCACCAGCGCCTTTCAATTGTCAGTGTCTCGGCTTTTGGCACCCAACATCGCCGTACTACATTTCATCTCCACCACGACACCTTCACTTTATTCTATCCTTTTAAGATCTAACCCACTGTACCCTTGATCCCTTCTGCCTTCAGCTTAACCCATGCAGGACGCGACATAAGCTCGTTCCACCAGCTTCAAAGACCGCGCTATCAATCAACGAAGTCCTGGGCAAAAAGCAAGGTAGAAACACACCGCGCGACATTAGGTCCCTTGCTCGTCATGATATCCACGCCGCCCTCCGCGAGTACGGGAGCAAAAGCATAGTGGAAGAGATCTGCGAGTGTGAATTCCTGTTCAAAGGACGGGGCATTAGATTATCTTTTCACACGAAGGTGATACAGCAAGACATTCACATCGCCCGCCAAGAACCTGTGTTTACTGAGGATGACCTCGTAAACATCGAGTTTCGCGGATAGATTGGCGAGACCCTGTTCAAGAGCCGCCTGGTCGATGGGCAGGCCGCGGTTCCTGGGACGCGTGGTGATTCAGTCAGGGGTACCTAGGTTCCAACGAACATAAACTCACACTTTGCTCACTGCTTCCCTCACCACCTTACTGACCGCACGGTGGAAATCGGCTAACTCCACAGAAGCGGCTTGCTCAACGAGGGCGCGCTCCTTGAAGCCTTTAGGGAGGAGCGGCGTGCCTTGATCCGCATATTTTTCGGCAAGATAGCGACAGATGGCGCGGCTTTCGTAGAGGACAAACCCCTCGTCTTCCTTAAACCATATGATCAATGCTTAGAAGGATACAGAGACATGCTGGGACACACTGACGATGACGGGCACTTGGCCGTAGGGGTTCATCGCAAGGAATTCCGGCGTCTTCTGTTCCTTGGCCGTCAAATCGACAAGGACGTGTTCGAAAGGAATTTGCTTCTCCGCGAGGGTAAGGGCGACGATACCCCCACCAGCACCGGGGAAAGATGCGGAATAGAGTTTGAGTGCCATATTGGAATTCGCAAGCAAATCTCGAGAAGACCGTGCTGTGAGAGCTTCCCATTGAAGTAATCCATGGATCTTTATTGGCTCCTTGACGGCCTGGGAGATCGGACTTGATAGGGCTGAGCAAGCAAGACCGGGGGATTTGAAAGCAGTATGTTATTTTTTACCGAAAATCGGAACTCCGCCGAGACAGACTTCTGTTGAAGTTGTCCACTGTGGGTCAATGCATGCGGCGGGAGAAGTAGTAATAATGAAGGGACGTAAGAAGCCAATATTTTACCTTGTAATTAGAGTGCGTTCGGGTCATCCTGACAACAGGATCAGGATCAGGATCCAGGATCGGCGAGATCGGCGACTCGGTGATAACTTACCCGATGTCAATCGATAACAATAGATAATGGGTGACTTCCCGTAAGCATTTTTAATTCGAGCTGAATTTCTGAGGGGTGCCAATGATGTCGGAATGGAAAGTTGAGGGTATTTTATTCAAGTGTGATTCCCGTAAGCCACAAAATTATATTCGGAGTGTATCCACGTAAGCACGCGCGCAAAACAAGGAACAAATAACACTCTTGCTTCCTAACTCGACCGTCAATGGACATCAACGTGTCTTTCTTCCTGTAAACACAGTCCGAGATGGAGGAGGACAATGCCGAAGAAGATTGGGAGATGTCCAAGGGGGGATCGGGATTCGAAAATCGGATATAGGGTAGAAAAGTTTTTTTCGACCCCAAACTGACCCCCCCCCCCCCCTCTCCCTCCTTCCTTATAGGGAAGGAGTTTCCCACCCCTAGGGACGGCCCGATCTCTCCGGGTCCAGCTGCTGCTGTTCAACTTAGTTCCCACCACCTCCTTAAGCTTGATAATGCTTTTTTATACTATCTAACAAGTGTTGGTGATAAATTGCATACTCTGCACTCTCACAGCAAATAATTCCTAACTTGAGAATTGACCACTGTTGGCCTCAACTTGGCTTGAATTATAGAATACATGGGTTCACATGGGTTCAGACTAGTAAACCTTCTTCTATACACTCCCTGGGCAGTTATATATGTTTCTTACAATTAACTAACACCTCCCTCATGGTTTATTAGCTGTTTTGAAGCTTCAAACTTTATATACTGAAAAGTTTTTTTCAGCCTGACCTAGACCCCCCCCCCTCCCCACGTACGGAATTTGAATCCCAATCCCCCCTTGGAGATGTCGGCCTCTGCTGCAGCCATAATTTGGCTTGGAGCAGAGGAAGCACGTATCCTTCGCGCAGAACGCAGACAGCAAAGTCGGCTGTACCCCTGTCAACCACGGTTTCTTCCAAATCCCAGATTCGACGCCCCTTGGCAGGTTCTTCATGCCAGCCGCGGTGATCGAGCATTCATTACTACGATGGGCTTTGATGTGAATACCTTTACCAGCATCATCGACGCAGGTTTCGGCACTGCGTGGTATTTGACTCCCGTTTCACGCGCCGATATTCACCCTACGGCAAAACCGCGTCCGGGTGCCCGATCCCTCGATGCAGCAGGGGCGCTTGGGCTTGTTCTTCATTATCTAAATTCCACCATGCGTGAGATCAGCCTACAACAGATCTTCGCGCTCAACCCCACAACGGTCTCACGATACATTACCTCTGGGCCCGGAATTCTCCTCGCGGTCCCTGCGCACCATGCCTGACGCAAAAATCAAGTGGCCGAGTGCTTCGGACGAGTTTCAAGCACTCAGCGACCTTATCGTTGAGCGGCATCCCCGCCTTGCTGGAGCTTTTGCAAGCATTGATGGACTTAATCTTGGTGTTGGGACAGCCGAAGATGAAGAACTTGAGAATGCTACGTACAATGGATGGCTATGTGAGCACTACATAAGCCAGGTGCTTGTTTTCGCGCCCAAAGGCGCGTCATGTTCTTCTTTCAATCACTGCGTGCACAATTAACACCTTATTCAGGTCTAATCATCGCAGCGAAGCTCAATGCACCGGGAAGCTGGCAGGCGCTTCCCATTTACGAGAAACTTCCTACACGAACACCGGAAGGATTTTATTTGGTTTCTGAAACAGCGTTCCCGCACGGTTCCGCTCAAATTGAGGGGAAAATCCGTGCACCAATCAAGACTGGGCAGGCCGTGCGGGGGATCACGGCACAGATTGAGGAGAAGTTGGTGTTGGATCGGGAATTACTCTCATACTGCCAAACGGCCGAGTGGTGGATGCGCAGCCTGCAACGCTCTTTTGGGAGGCTCTGGCTTCCCTTGGACATTGGTGACCAAGATGCGCGAGGGAATCTTTTGGAGATTTGTGTGCGCCTGTATAATCTGCGCACCCAGCGTGTGGGCCACAATCAGATCTGTATGGTGTACATGCCGCTATGGAGGCAGAACAAGGAGGACGAGGAAGTGTGGACAAATTTTGAGAACGTGCTGTTCTCGGAGCAACGTCGCGTTGACCGTGTTTCACGCTTTCATACTTTCCCCGAGTACGAATAGATTTTTTGACTATAAACCACCATGAATGACCGGTTTGGGCTACTGGAAGGTATCAAGGACATGTAAAGACTGTAGGTAAGGAGCGACAAGAGCCTGACGGGCGTGCGAGCAGGGTATCGTAAAGGGTAGCTATTTGTTCCCATTGAATGCATCAGACTGCTTTATGGGACTAATGACGAGCGCAATGGCAGGGCCGCGTTGAGGGGTCACAACCAATTCCACTGCATGGCCAGTAACCGACGACACGGGTTCACAAGTGTCAATTGTATTTGCCGGGTGGGGAATAGCAATGCACGCTGCCGATGGGGAGGGAGAAGGAAGAAGTGCCGGGAGGCGAGAAGGGCCGGGAGTTGGGGTGCAGCGGCAGCTGGTGCGACGTCGAGAGGGGCCGGCAGAGGGAGTGCAACGGCGGCTGATGGGCCGGCAGAAGCCCGTGTAGTGGGAATGAGAGCGACACGGGGCGTTGAAGGTGTCCCAGGGGTTATGGTTCTCTTCTTCATCATCCTCGTCGTAATTGTCGGTTGATGGATCTGAGATCCAGTAAGTCATCGCGCCGCCATCGGGATATTTGGTCTCACAGCGAATTTTGCCACCCACCCACTCAACACCAGGATCGCGCTTGTGCGAGCGATAGCTGAGAGGACGAGGATGGCGAGGACGGCGAGGACAGCGAGGAGAGCAGCCCCGGTGACTGTGAAATAGGATGAACCACCAGAAAAACCCATCATCTCGTTATGCAGTTCCGCATGCTCTACATCGTGGATCCGGTTCCGGAGGATAGTGTTCTCGCTGTGGAGATTTTCGGTGATCGCTCTCTCGTCACGAAGTTGCTGGGATAGGGTGAGGATCTGGGCGTTTTCAAATGAGCGGCGGGCATGTGCCTCGTCACGGTCGTGCTGCACCTCTGGATCAAAGGCGTTGGCGAGTTTATTGGCGAGATCAGTGCCTCTCGCCCGAGACTGATGTGGAAGAGGTGGAGTGGGTGCACAGTGGGCAATCGCGGTGCGTTCGACGACCTTGATGTCATCGTTCGACGAGTTGTTCTT
This sequence comes from Mycena galopus ATCC 62051, assembly GCA_014925785.1. Taxonomy (NCBI): domain Eukaryota; kingdom Fungi; phylum Basidiomycota; class Agaricomycetes; order Agaricales; family Mycenaceae; genus Mycena; species Mycena galopus. Next base: position 1,436,697 of record WIQG01000013.1, on the reverse strand, counting down.
GCACCGGTCGTCAAACTCGGAGTTGCTCAACTCACGGGTACCAACGCGCTGGTTGATGAGGTCTTCGATCTCATGCGCGCACTTGACCTCAGGTGGGCAGGATGCACTGCTGATGGCTTGCTTCTGCCTCAGGTACTGAAAATGTACGCAAATTCGATTATATTAATTACGCACCTGCTTGTACTTGTTCTCGAGAGCCTTTGGCAGTTGTTCTGCCCTTCCATTCTGCTTGGCCCACTTGTTGTAGCGCCGTTCCACCTCCTTCCAACCCTTCTGGCCCACAGGAAGCAATTCCGCAACGAGGTCGAACATCTTGCGAACATCGTCCTTGCCGTAGTTTGCGGATCCGTGCGGACACCCGCATTTTGCGACTGGCTCGCTATCATTGTCGGAGGCGGAGGAGACATGTCGCCTCTTCTTCCCCTTCGGTTTTGCGTGCTCCTTGCCCTTGCAGCGGCTACCAGCGACCTTCTCGACATGGTTGAGGCTGATGGCATTGGCGATGGTCGGACCGTCCCTCAGGTCGAGATCGGGGCCGCCAGGCAAGAGCAGTAGGGCAGGGTCGATGGGAATTGGGGCCGCCGAGGTGCCGTTTTGGACAGGGCGCAGCATAAACTGATATTCCGGCTGAGGAATATGAGCAAATGAAAATATGAAGATGAAAAGAAGCAACTATGGCTTATAACGGAGCCTACCCTAAATGAGCAGAAACCAAGAGCATGGTGGGATATATGAGTAAATACTGGACGTTGCAGATACAACAGAAGGTTCTTGTTCCACCGATAAGGCATCTGCAAACTAATACGGTGAACTGTCTGGAATTGAACTCTACCTAAACACTGCACCTTTTGCGCATTTCGGAATAGTCTGATTACAGTATAGGCTTATTTCTAAGAGCTAGTATATGGTCTCGGTATAGCTTGCAGGGTCAAGATCACAGAGTAACGGGTACAAAGGGTAGGTGACTACCCTGCGGACTGGCAGTGCTCGCCTCGAAAATCGTAGCGGAGAGTGTAGCCCACAAACCTCTAACAGAGACTATTTCTGGAGCTTATTTCTGCAACGAGAAATAAGCCAGAGATACTTACAACGGGACATGTGGGAATAAGCTTATTTCTGCTCGGCTAAAGGCAAGGCCTTCCATGTGACAGGCATCGCAAGGCTCGGAGAAGCTCATACCGGAGGAGTTCCGGGATAAGCGAAGGTCAGTTAAGACAATCTGAGGGGATTGATCTTATTCCGAGGAAGCGAAGTTAGGAATAAGAAACCTTTCTGGGAAAAGGTTACACTATGGGTATCTATGGAAAGCTAGGGGCCAGGGGAATAAGGCCCGATGGTCAGGAGCGATGGGAAGGGGGGAGGACACAAAAGGAATAGACGGCGGCCAGGGGACTAGTGTTTTCAAATATCCTGGAGGCTGGATGACAAAAGCCGCATGTTCGGGAAATCAGGGACTACCTGGGCACTGGCCAATGGCAATACACTCGCAGCCATTCCTCCGACGGATAAACAGGAAAGGAGGGGCGATCTCGGCCATTTTACTAATTTCTGCTTGGTTTGAGGACTTTCATATGATTTTGGGATTTTTGTAAGTAGTTGGGGCATTATTATGAGTAGGGCACAGAGTCCCCTTGTACTAGTAGGCATAACACTTGCGATTTGGGCTATTTCTGGGGTTGGCGCAGTGTTTATCATTGTTGGACTTTAACATTGGGACACCTTTCTGTTGGAATACGGAGTTGGTTACTGGAAACATCTTAGGGCATGATTGAGGCTCCATAGTTCTGGAATCGCAATTCTTTTATCATCATCGTCATCATCACATCCTCAAATCACCAATCGTATCGCTCATCGTTCATCGTAAATCGTAAATCATCATCGGGTTCTCTGGGAAATAAGCTTTTGGGCATATATCCTTGTGGAAATAGTCTATTGTTCACCTCTAGGAGGTTCCTTGCGTGTCTCCGGACACAACCACCACCACACACACAACACTTGCTTGTCTCATAGCTGTGAAGCTCTTAGACTATCTTATTTCCATTGCTGGATTATCGCTCAGGCCAATTCCTGGTGATGTCTCGTAGTGAAGGTTCATCTTTCTGTGGGAATCTTATACCTTCCCTTCAACCTATTGTTAAGCCCTGTACAAGGGGACTACCACTTGTCTGTATCTCAACTCTTGCTCCCTCTGATCGGCCTATTTCTGATCCTTATCTTATTTCTGTGGGCATCACTGCTTATATTGGAAAGACTTGGGTTATATTTGGGTGATAATTGGATTGTTTGGGTTTAGTTCGGACCACATTGTTCACTGGAAAATAGAGTTGACCCTGTGAGGTGGACTCAGCTTCGAGTTCCATAAAGGAATTCGGGTGACATCGCTTGTTGGATGGAAAAGATGATGCTTGGGCTACCTTTTGAGTCTCAGCAGGCACAACCTAACCAACAATTTTAGGGAGTACTCTTTCACCTGGGCTATTAAGAGGACCAGGGTGTCTAATTAGAAGTAAAAGACCCAAGGTCCCAGATTTCCAAGAATCTTTCAAGGGACACAGGTAGTGTGCCAAAGAAATCCAGAATACTAGGACAGATCAGGTGCTAAGTAAAGACTTTAATTGCATCAGGAATATATCAGACAAATAGGGAGCCTGCTCAACCAGATCCCGCTTTAACAGTTAAATGGTCTAAAGCAGTTCTTAGGCTATGGACGAGTTCAGGGTGTCTATCAAGAGGCATTCTGAAGGGCCATCTTATTCAACCATAACATCTAGAGGGACTAATCTAGAACCAGTATTTTCTGGATCTAGGACAATCAGTCAGATGGCGGAGTGGTTTTCCCTGCACCTCGGTCTCCGGGTAAACTATAGATCCCTGGGCCATGATTATGCATGGGTTCAAACCCCAGTATAAGCAAAAAACCGTTATTTTGGAGGTTTAGTGGGTATTACCGTGATGGGACATGGTCGAGTCCCACACTGTTCGGCATTTGCTGTTCGTGCATAAAGGCATTCCTTCCATGGTTCTGAGGTCACATGTTCCTCAAAAATTTACGGATCAAAGGGGCTGATCTATTATCAGTTGCCGGAGATCACAACAAACGTACAACCAAAAAAAAAAAAAAAACAATCAGTCAGTAAGGCTTGGCAATTGCATTTCATATACCTGAGTCACAGACATGGACATGCTGGTGGCTAATATATCAAGTTATAATTGTACAGTATATAAGGGGGCAGCTTCCAGGGAGAAGGCATGGAACCCTACCTGGATGCAGAAAGCAGAGAAGGCTGAAGGTTGGTGTGCATGTGCTTGACCCTGATTGATTATTCCATTATCCTCACTGATACAAAGACCTGTACTTGGTCGCACTCTGTGGGATTGTATCTGGGATCACTTGTAGAGTTTGGTTGGTTGTGGTGTGAGGAATTTGTGTTGATTCCAGGATTTGTGAATCCTGAACTAGAGCACACTTTCTTATCGCATTCAGCCCATCAGCTTTGCCCAAGGTTGTATTTCACTCTTAGCCCGCCAGCACACATTTCAGCATCACTGCTTATATCAGAAAGACTTGGGTTATATTTGGGTGATAATTGGTTGTTTGAGTGTGGTTCAGAGCACACAAATCACCAGACAAACTGCTTGAGCTCCTGGTTGACATGATCAGTCTGACCATTAGTTTACAGGTGGTAAGCAGTGGGTATTGTGGGCTTTATTCTGATGAGGCACCACAGTTCCGTGGTGAATTCTGTGACAAGATGCAGTCCCCAGTCAGAGGTGTATTTCTGGGGATTCCGTGGTGCCTCCAAATGTCCCGGTAGTAGAGCTGGGTGGCCCCAACTATGCCCAGGCCAGTGTGGCACTCGTTGAAGTGGGCCTGCTTAACAAGGACATTGAATACCACCATGACCACATTGAAACCCGTGTGGTTCCAGAAGCTCAATGATGAAGTCCACCGAGACAATATCCCAGCACTCCTCCGGGATTTCCATTGGGTGGAGTTCTTGTGGAGTTCTCTATGGGGCAACTTCCAGAGTGCCTTTGTCCGGTTACACGGGTTGCAAGTGCCAACGTACTGGTCGATGTGTCGGGACAACTGGCAGCACCGGGAGTTCAGGGAGGTAAGCTCCAACTTCTTGAAGCGGCCAGTGTTTCTGGCCACCCGGGTGTCATGCCACTGTGCCATGATCCAGTGATGGAGATCCTTATTTCGTGGTACAACGATCTTGCCATTGAACTGAAGGATTTCGTCGGAAATCTGCCACCCAGATGACAGGGGGGAGTGGATGTTCTGGTTCTTGAAGAGTTCGCGGGGACAAGCACATGAAAAAATGAACCTTTGCAAAAACCTTGTAGAGGGTTTCAAAGAGAAGTTCAAAGGTATACCCCTCCAATAGCTCTGGCAAGGTAAGGTATGACCTCTCACAAGGGTAAGGGTTTGAGAGTTAGAGGTAGCAGTTTACTGATTTATACCTCTCCTCAACCTCTGGCGAACCCTACGAGTCATGACTCCAGCCCTCAAGCCAATTTGAGGTCATCAACTTGAGTCTAGTTGGGTCAAGTCATCGGTGTGACTTTGTTCGACTCTGGAGTCTAGGTAAGTCGACTTGAACTTGTTCAGGTCAGCAGGGATCAAAACGGGTCATAGGCTCTCGATAACAAACCCCCACTGATGCCTAGAATGTGGAAAACCTCAAAAGATAACCCAGGTCAAATTTTTGGTCTCGGCTCTCGGGTGATATCATTTCGACATCTTCCGAAAGATGTTGTTAGTCTTGTGCTGGGCCATTAATAACTCAACGAAATCCCCTGTTTCAGAGTTTCTTAGATGGAGCCTCTATACCTCTACAGAAAGGTGTAGACTGTAGCACCATATCCCTCTGACATAAACCCAACCTGAACTGAACCTTTCTGTTTTGCTAGGAGCCTCAAAAGACATATGCAACAAACTCCGACTCCATTAGGGTTGTTCACAGTAGCCCTTTGTGCTTCCTTTTTATGCTCCTTTTTGCCTTCCTCTTTGTCTCATTTTACAAAGAGGAACCCAAAAAATGAACCCAAAAAGGCACACAAAAAGGAAGGAGGTGGCTCATTTTTCGGAAAATCATTCTTTTTGGCTTCCATCTTTTTACCCTTTTCCGCAGTGCCTTTCCCATTCGGACTGATTCTTGATGGGATAGACAGGGATGATCCCGTCTAATACAGCCCACATAGGGTCTGGAACAAGTGGTTAATAGTATGCACTGTAGCCCATAATCATGTCTGCCTTTTCTTCCTTTTTTGCTGAAACCCATTGATTAGGTGTTCACAGTAACCCGTTTTTGTCTCCTTTTCCACTCATTTTTCCAAGGATCTCGGTCAGTTTTGCACCTAAAGACTTGTCCTTTTGGTTTCCAGCCCTTTTTGAATGTGTAATTGGAAAAGGAAAAAAAAACGGACAAAAAAGGACAGGAACATTGAAAAGGAGAGAAAAAGGCGGAAAAAAGGAAGCAAAAAAATGGCTACTGTGAACAACCCTATTGACTTGGTTGAGGCAACTTTGAGCAACTCGGAGGGAAAAGGTCCAGTCAATTTGCTCGCCAGGAGAATCAGATCAAATTTGTGCCAAAGAATCTTCTGTGGGTCTATTAATTGAATTCAACGCTCATGACTGGGCATAAGTAATCTGTCCAGCTTCTTAGTGTGGCTTGGATGCTGCTGAGGGCTGGCTATATTTCTCTCGAATCACTGCATTCCGACGCCCTCTAGCCACGATGTCCGCCTACAGGAGCTAGCCAAAGGGCCTTGATGGCCCTAGCGAGCCGGCCAGCTGCATATGGCTGGCAGCCTAGCCGAAAAGCTACCCAGACCTACCCAGAGCTCCCAATCTGGGTTGCATTGGGGAACTAGCAATGGCTGGCAAGAGCTAACATCACATGTGGCTAATCCACGCTGTCTAGGCGGCTAGCTGGGCCTAGCCCAAGCATAGCCACAGCTACCCTCGGCTAGCAAGAGCTCGCCGTAAGCGCAGCTATGGAGCGCTGGAATGCAATGAATTTGTGGCCAACGGTTTTCATATTCTCCTCTCCCAGTGCGTGCTGAAGGATCAAAGTTTTGGCGTTGGACCACTAGATTTCTTATCATGACTACTGAGCGATTCCGCTTACGTTGATAAAGTGAGAAAAATACAGATGTAAATTTGGAAGTACATCACACACTTACATATACACAGCTGCAATGTAATACTTGACAAATCATACCCATAACTAACCTTGTACACAGTTCACGACCACTTAGCATCAAACCCCAACATGAATGAATGGTACCCAGTCGACGAAAGATCTCTTTTCCCTGGAGCGAAGTTTCTGAATGGCCAAATGCAACGCCTCAGCAGCTCGAGTGGGATCAGGGGGTGATATTTGGAATAGGTGGTCATAAACATCACAAGCAACTTGGGGTGCATCGTCATCCATAATTGCCCACATTGTTGCAATCACGCCTCGATAGCCTGCTAACAACATGCCAGCTGCAAGATGAACTGACTCCTCTTGGAGCTCCTTGTCTCCAGTGGCAGTTTGACAGGCAGACAGGAATGCAAAGTCGGCATGGGAGAGGGAGAACTGGATTATTTTTTCCAGTGTCAATCGTGCACTTCCAGCAAGGAGGAGGGCACTTCCAGTTGGATTACATCTATCCTGTACACCGTGACAGGCAAAGTGAACCCATGCAAACTTTCTCATTCCTTCTTCAACCCTTTCTATAGTTGCTTCATGTTCTACCAAGGTCAAAACCGGAATCTTTCCTCGTGCACATCGTTGAATTTGGGTAATCTCTTTTTTAGTGCCAGGAATCGGATTCTGTCCGATTGCAGAGGGTTGAGCAACAGCGAGCAGTTGAAGGTGCTCTTGTGGTTGTGACTTGGGACGAGAGCCTTCAATTAAAGCAGCCAAGGAAGGTGTGTAGGATGAGGTCACGAAGTCGGACAATTTCGAGCCAAAGTTATCATCTTTTCCGTAAATGCCAGCAGCATGAATAGGTAGAGACCTGAGAGGACCTGTTGGACACCACCAGATGCGGGACAAATTGTCCTTTTTGGGAGTCTAAATGAGTTCTGAGCAGCCAGAAGTGATAACTAACTATGGACTACACTCACTGTAATACCCAGAGCATCTAGCACGGGCTTAACCAATCGAACCCAGAGTTCTGAGAGAATATGTCCAAAATCATCCTCCACACCTGCAGATCCGCCCTCACGTTGGCCCTGCAATCTTTCAATATTTCCACGGCCCACATGAGGCATTAGACCATCAAGTAATTGGGTGAGGGTGTTTGCTTGGGTGGAGGTGAATTCAGGGAGTGGGACATGCTTCACATCTGGTATGAGGCCCGGGAGGAGTACAAGAGCATCACAGCAAGTCCTAGTAACATTCACAAAAACCACAGGCCCGTTTTTGGCAGCAGGTGCAAGCTGGGAGATTGTTTTTGGCAGCAAAAATTGCTCAAACCCTTCCAAATTGCGGATTGCCTCCAGAAGCTTCTCTCGTTTCAGAGCACTCTCATGTGCCCATTGTTTGATGAATCTGGAGGATGTGTTGTGTGAAGGATCGTGGTCAATGACCGAGCCTTGTAGATCAGCAGAGACATCAATAAATTCCTCAGCCAGTTTGGAATCCCTATGCTTGAGAGCATCAATTGGGGTACGAAGATTGAGCAATTGGCCCCAGACAATTGAGTGACCCTGTTCGAGCCATTCCAGGCCTTTGACTATCTGTCCCGATGAAATGGCAGCAGAAGCTGCATCTCTGATGAAAGAACCTACTTCCATGATCTGGTGGTGACGGTCGTTGATGGACAATGCGAGCCAAGCTAGTTCTGGAATGAGTCTAAGGGCCACAACATAAGGTTCTAGGATGGAATGAGGCAGTGCAATTTTGGCACAACGGGCCCAGGCGGAGGCAGCAGAAAACCGGATGTAAGCTGGACCTGTAGTGGAGCATGCTGCAACATTGTGCTTTTTGACTGCCTCTTGAAGGTCACCAACATCGCCAAGTTTGTGGAAGCGTCTTTCGAGGCAACACCCAAGATTTGTAAGCCGTGCAGGTTTTTCAGGATGATCATCTGGAGTAAGGCAAACAGCATCTGACAGTGTTGTAAAGGCCTCATTCAGGTCACTGAGATTGCCAAGTCTCTGAAAGCGAGCTTCCAGGAAAGAGCCAAGATTGTTGAGTCGGCAAGGCTTATTCAAATCCCCCTCTGGGGTGAGCAAAACAGTGTCATTCTGCCTTGAAATTGCGTGATTTAAGTCATTAAGGTTACCAAGCCTCTCAAAGCGTCTGAATAGTGAACACCCAAGATTGTTAAGCTGTGCAGCCTTGTCAGGATGACCATCTGGAGTGAGATCAATGGCTTTCTCCTGCTTTTCAATCGCCTTATTGAGGTCACTGAGGCCACCCAGTCTCTGAAAGCGACTTAGTAATGAACTTCCAAGATTGTTGAGCTGTGCAGGTTTGTGAGGATGACCATCTGGAGTGAGATGAACCGATTCCTCCTGCTTGGAAATGGCCTCATTGAGGTCACTAAAGTCACCAAGTCTCTCAAAGCGACTGTTCAGAGAGTTCCCGAGACCACTAAGCCATGGAGACTTATTAGGATGAATATCTGGAATGAGATGCACAGATTCCTCCTGCTTTGAAATGGCCTCATTAAGGTCAGTGAGGTCACCAAATCTCTGAAAGCGCTTTTGTAGAGAGTTCCCAAGACAGTTAAGCCATACAGATTTATCTGGATGACCATTTGGAGTAAGGCGAACAGCTTCCCTCTGCTTTGAAATAGCCTGATTGAGGTTGTCAATTCCTCCAAAACGACTGGCCAGACAATTTCCAAGATTGTTGAGCTGGCCAGGCTTATCAGGATGACCATCTGGAGTGAGGTGAAGAGCTTCCTCCTGCTTCGAAATGGCCTCCTTGAGGTCACTGAGATTGCCGAGGCTCTCGAAGCATCTTAGTAGTGAAATGCCAAGATTGTTAAGCCATGCAGGCTTGTCAAGATGGCCATCTGGAATGAGACAAACAGAATGCACCATTTTTTTAACGGCCTCATTCAAGTCATTGATGTCGCCAAGTCTCTCAAAGCGAACTTCTAGGGAAATGCCAAGATAATTAAGCTGGCCAGGCTTGTCTGAATGACCATCTGGGGTGAGGTGAACAGCTTTCTCCTGGTTTGAAATGGCCTCATCCAGGTCACTGAGATCCCCGAGCCTCTGAAATCGAATTTGTAGGAAATTGCCAAGATTTTTGAGTTGATCAGGCTTATCAGGATGTCCATCTGGTGTAAGATGGACCGCATGTTTCTGCGTTGAAATGGCCTTATTGAGGTCACTGAGGTCATCAAGCTCGCTAAAGCGCCATTGCAGAGAGTTCCCAAGATTGCTAAGATGTGTAGGCTTCTCTGGATGGCCATCTGGTGCGAGGGAAATAGCTTTCTCCTGGTTTGAAATGGCCTCATTAAGGTCACTGAGGTTGCCAAGCCCCTCAAAGCGTCTTAATAGCGAACTCCCAAGATTGTTGAGCCATTTAGGCTTATCTGGATGATTATCTGGAGCAAGGTGGACAGCTTCCTCCTGCTTTGAAATGGCCTCGTTGAGATCACTGAGGTTGCCATATCTTTGAAAGCAATATTGGAGAGAATTTCGAAAAATGTTGAGCCTGGTAGGCTCATCATCTGGGAGGAAAATAGCTTTCTCTGGGTTTAAATCCTGCCTTGAAATGGCCTTATGCAGGCCACTGAGGTCACCAAGCCTTTGAAATCGATTTTGCAGAAAAATGCCAAGATTATTGAGCCTAGCAGGCTTATCAGGATGTCCATCTGGAGTGAGGCTAAGAGCTTCCTCCTGTATGGATATCCCCTCATTGAGGTCTTTAATGTCCCCAAATCGTTCAAAACGCAAGTTCAGAAGAAGACCAAGAGTGTTAAGCCAAGCTGATACCCTAGCATGATTGTAATCATTCGAAGCCAGGAGAAGAGCATATTTCTGCCTTGAAATAGATTCATCAAGGTCTCCAAGACCACCAAGTTGTTCAAAACGCATGAACAGCGCAATGCTGAGATCTGCAAGGTATACTGCACTAGCTGAGTCATCTCGAAATGCATCCCTGTAGGCAGACACAGCTTGATTCAGGTTGTTCATTATATGCGACGCTTCCCAGTGCTTTAGACATGTGTTGCCCAGCTTATTGAGAAGATTGCCCCGCTGGACATTCGTGGGCAGGAGTAGAATCCGCTCATGCATTATCCAAAGGTTGCGGGTATCAGACTGGACCAATCGCCCACAATCCTCCTCCATTTGCAAAAGGCACTGGACAACCGCTTGCAAATTGTTATCCAGAGAGATAGCTGTAGGTCATTTAGAAGGTTTTAAGACTTGGTTGACTGTATATGACCTTGGCTTAACATAGAATCCCACTCATTGTCTAAATACATAGCCAAGGACTCCGTGACAGAAAAACTGGCCGTTAATTCAAGAGAAGGCCCATTAATGTTCACTTTGTCAAGCTGTAGGCTCAAAGCTGGAATGTGATGACTCTCGATTATAATGATATAATAATATTACGCACGAGCTTCATGTTCCCCTGAGTTAAGCGCCTCATTTCTCGTGATTTCAAGGTAGCCAAGAAGACGAGTGCCCTGAGTTTCACTGCGCCGCATGATTGCAAGCAAGAATGTGGCACAATTCTCTGGACTGCGGGTGAGAAGGTCAGTCAAAGATAACTATCTAGATGGGGACCAATCCACGCACATTTTCCACTCAGGCTTGACTTTCCAGGAGGTTTTGCATGGTTCTGGATCAACAGGTATTGTTTGCAGAATCATATGCTTGTTGACAATGAGTTGGGCAAATATTTGGGTATCTGAAGGGAGATTGCGATGCGGATGGGTGCGTGCCTTGATATCGATTTCTATGTACATGCCCCGATAAACAAATAACATACCTCCATGTAGGAGGATACAATTACCGTGAAGATGAATCCTGAGCATGGGAAGCGCTCAATGCGTGGTTTAATATTGAGATATCTGTGCGGGCTTACATTTGATGCATACCACACATCACGTCAGCAGATGATGAGGGAATGGAAGGACTGGACCAACAATGGCTAGGATCTCATATTTATACTACTATCGGCAAAATCCGGGCAAATGCCGAGCTGTTGCATAACCTCCGATAAGCATCCAACAGCACTCATTGATCAGTTGACAATAATAGTTCGGTGCTCAGATTGACCGAGAACTCAAAGGCGCAGTACAGGGTATGACATGAGCGGCAGCGCCTACTTATCACCGTTCTATAAAATTATCGTTTTCTGTCTGTCTGAAGCTATCTTGAAACTCTGCTGCTCATCTGACTTGTGCTTCGACCCGACAGTCCCCGTATTTTCCGTCCTTGTAGAATTACAAGAGCGCGGTTGAGAACTTTCCATTCGGAACGGTGAAGCCGCATCTGCATTAACACCGCAGTACCCACGACTTGACAGAGAAGATTGATAAAGATCTTGTGGGGAGCGGCAGAGTCCGCCGAACGATGGCCCGCATTGAGCCGAATGTATTCCCTACCCTTCTCTGAGGGTCCGAAAATGCCTCGGATAAAATCTGCAACAAAGCTAGGTTGAGGGGAGCTCCACGGAGAAGTTCAACTTCTATAAATAAATCAAAATCAGTTTCAGCAAGTGGATTGGAAGTTAGTGGAGCTGTCGGAGCTTAAAAAGCTTCGGACAGACAGCGTAATTTTACAATAAGGGGCAAAAAGGCCATATGCGGCCTGTGCGGCTTTTGCACAGCCTCCTTATTAGCCACTGATGTATCTATCCATGTCTATGACTCAGGTATATGAAATTTGATCACCAAGTCTTGCTGACGGATTGTCCTAGATCATGAAAGTACTTGTTCAGGATTAGTCCCTCTAGATATTATGGTTTGATAAGATAGCCCTTCAGAATGCCTCTTCATAGACACCCTGAACTTGTTTGTAGAGCAAGAGCTACCTTAGATGATTTAACCATCGAGGTGGGTCCTGGTTGAAGTGGTGGGGACAGGCGCAGCAGCAGTGGTGATGGGTGTGGTGGCGGCAGTGGCAGGTGCAGTAACAGCAGTGTAGATGGGTGCGGCAGCCACGGGGGTGGGCATAGCGGTGACAGTGACTGGCATGGTAGTAGCGGGGTCAGGCACAGTGAAGGCAGTGGGGACTCCAGTGTTTGCATTAGCGGTGCTGATGTGGGCGAGGAAGAGGGACCCGATGGTCACTGGATTACCTTGGGCTGCAGCAGGGGCAGTGTTGCCCATAGAGTTGGTGCAGATGTGTTTTGGTAGGAGCCGAGCATGCAGCACGAGAAGGAGGCACCAGCAGCTGCATTGTCGAGCATGTTGGTGAGGCTCAGCGAGGCAGCTATTGCAGTGGCCGCGTCCACTGCGAGAAAAGGATCATCCTTATCGGCATTATCTGTTGGGGAAGTTAATGCCTGCAGCAAGGGCAGGGAGATTGCGCACCTTGGGTCGCACACTTCTTTCCCTTGTTCTTCTTCCCGGCCTTTCCATGAGTTGCAGCAGCAGCAGGGACAGGAGTGGTCAAAGCGTGGAAATCCTCTTTGGTGATCTCCACTACCAAGGGGGGGGACACTTCACGAGTTGGCTGGGGGTAACATTGTGGTCTGTGTACAATACTGCAGCTTTGGGTGTTCATGTGCATAGTGCAAAAAGCCGTGGTAGTGGAACTGGTTGAACATATTTTGCAACTGGGGGGTGGGGTTCTCATTTCTACTATGAATGGGGTTTATTTACCTGCAGGCAAAGAGGCCATATTGTTGGTTTTCACTACACTCAGCAGCATGGAAAAAGCGACATGTCACTAGCCTTCCGTGCTGTGGGCTCTCATTGGCGGGTCGGAGTCTGAAATGCCTCGAGGGATTTTTGGGGAGAGATTCCAGTACAACGAGGTGAGTATTCTGAGGCATATAGGTCGCCAGGTTTTTGTGTTTGTGAGGACACAACAAAGCAGGAGGTGTTTGCTTCATAGTGACACGGCCCAGGGCAGTGGGTTCATGCTTGATGGGTAGCCCGTTCGTCGGCGCCAGCGTTGGCGAGGAGCTGGAAGCAAAGGTGCACGTGGGAGCAGGGCATTCTGCAGCCATCTTTGCCATCAATTGACAGTTACCATCAATAAGATAAATGCATTATGCACAGGCTAAAATTTTCTCCATAGGTCCAAGAATAGCTGGTTCTGCGTACTCGTGGATTACACATGCATGTGATTTATTTTCAACAAAGAGAGCAGCGTGAACGCGACAAGCAGTATCTACAAGGTGGCAGATAGCGTAGGGGTGCGTGGTGTGTCAATGGTGAAAGCAGTGTACGGCACCCAAGGCCAAGTTTCTGTAGCTGTGGGTCATGTGGCAGTACCGACACAGATATGATCCATTTCTCGCTTAGAAGGTTGTCTCCTTTTTCACGGGCAGCGGGGCTGCAGTCAGGTATGCCAAATCTGGGAGCTAGCCACGGAGGGCTTCAGAGGGCGGGGGGCTTCACCCTGAAGTAGTTCGGGCTTAATTAGCGGCCCCATCGCTTCTGACCAGCTCATGAGTGGCATGGGAAAACCGCCCACTGTGGTGGTACAGAACAAGGGAGCTTCCTTGTGGCTTAATCTTAAACCAACCTGTTGCAGTTGGCAGACCTTGCTGAGGAGGGTCAGCAGAGGTCAACAAACATCTGCAAAGCTCAGCAGGGTTCATTGACTCGGCCTCGGAATGCGATGTATATAGTAGTCACTCCTGATACTTAATCTGACCTACAATAACAGCCTTAACCCTAATTAATTAGGGTTAGTTGAGGGTGTACGGCCCTCCGTGTCGCAACGTGCCCTGGTTTGATGTGCGCCCTTGGCACACTCCCATTTATTATGTGGGTTGTGTTCTTGAGAACATGGAAATAATTGTCGGAATCCAGATGCCAAGAATCCTGATGTAGGAAGGAGAGGAGGCAGTACTGTACAATTTTAATCAGGACCAATTTTGAAATTTTAGTAAAATTAAAATCCAAAGAATTCCCATAAATTGAGAAAAGATTCATTGCCACAATAAAATAAAGAAATGGGCATGACGCGTGACCGCCGAATTGAATGACATTGTACAGTAGGGCCGGCAAGAGGGTAAATCATGACACAGCCATACCAGGGGCAAGCCCTGGCTGTTACTTAGATGACAAAGGGGACATAGGTAATATGCTCACTCAGTTGACTTATTCACATGATAAAATTGAACCAACCAACATTGCTCCAAATCTCTGGATCATTCAAATGTGTTGCAGTTATTATATCACAATGCATGCATGAAATTCAGAAAGATTGAACCAAATATTGTAAACTAGAAAGTCGCATATATATCTTACTTCATAGTATCTCATGAACACCAAAACAACAAATAGAGAGGCAAGATGAAGCATGCAGTTAGCTCTGCTATGATGAACATCCATAGATGTGAACCCATCTAAAGCTACAGTAAAGAGGCTCTTTGCATTCCACTGATCCCGATTCGCAAGAAATACATTGGCGAGAGACAGAAGTGCTTTGAGGAGTGACAGTCTCTCCTTGAGTCTGGTTGCATTTGCAATGTATATCACTGCCCATCTGAATATTTGATAGAAATTAGCTTCTCCCAAGCAGGCTATGTATGCCATACTTTCTAAGCACAGGGACGAAATTTGGCCAACTTCCATCCAAGGCCCTTCCAAATATTTTTGAAAATTTTCTTGGGCATTCAAAGTATTCCCTTCCCTAAGCTGTAGCTTGGCCATTATAATTTCACAGAAAGCGATTCCTGTGGTGTTATCAACATTACTGAATAATCCTTTTGCATGATCCAGGTTGCAGGTCACCTCCTGTTCATTTTCACCGATTAACACATCAATCTGTGCCATGTTGAGGAAGGCAGTGGCATGATTCATGCCATTGTGTCCTCGAGAGATGGTCTGAAAAATGTGGGTTTGAATTTGTCTGGCTTTCCCATAGTCTGATCTGAGGGGATGTGCCTCTGCCTCGCTGTCCAGAATTCTATATTCCAAATCACCTCCTGACATGCCACAAAGCCCCACAAGGTCTCTTGCCCGCTGAAGGAGAAATATACTGTGCTTGTAGTTACTAGTGGCGTAGCAACACAGGCCCTCCACCCAGACTGCAGATGCTTCTCTGTATAAGTTTGCAGACAATCTCGCAAGCCTTTGTGTCTCGATGGCCACAGCCTGTGCTGTGGTATATTCACCAATTTTAAACTTGGTATGTGCGAGGGTGTGCAACATCCGAGTCTGCTCCACAATGGATCCTGCTGATTTTCCCATTGCTAATGCTTTTTCTAGACATTCAATGCATTCGGCATAGTTTTTTCTCCGGGAATGATGAGCTGCCAATGCATGATAGAACCTTGTTTTAAAACAGATTAATTTTCCAGCTAACGGAGATAAGTAGAAATAACTTTGCGCACCCTCAAGGATTGAATCATTGAAGTGGCAGAAGTGAGACACTGCCTGGGAGCCAATAGGTCTGGATTATCGATCTGTTTTACCCGACTTGAGGAAAAAACTTCAGTGATCACCCTGGCTTTCAGTTTATAGGATGTAGGCTGAGGGAGAGCAGCAGGGACATGATCCATGAGGGAAAGGTAACCACGTCTGGTGAGGCGGCTAAAAACGGACAGAGAGAGTATGCACGCTATGATGTCTGAGGTGTCTGCACTGTCTGCTTTCAACCCTTGTAATAGGATCTGGTTCAAATTTCCAAAATTCGAATTTATCTGAGCAACAATAGTGGCCATCTGTGGAGACCCACTATAGTTGCGATACAGATCCAGAAGCAAATCAAAGTGCTTCCGAAGAGGCCGAAGAAGGGATGAAGATGGTGGATGGAAATGGTACATATACTCTCAGATGGGCACTAGAGACTTCAACCGTTTCTTCTCATCCTGGTATGGCAGGCAGGTGCCCAGCAACACTGCCTTGCATGCTAGAACATTTCACATGGGGAGAACACTTTGCAGAAGCTCCATGTCCGACAAGCCATCAGGCAGAATAGAGAGCAGGCTTAAGAAATCAATGGCCCCTGGTAAGGAAATGAGACGGGGACTTGAAAGGGAGATTCCAATTGACAGGTCTAGATTGGATCTATGGTCATGGCCCATAGAAAACAGAGACGTCTTCTCTCTTGCCCAGCGAGCCAGAACAATAGAACAGCCCTCCTGGTCGACCAAATGGGCAATGAGATCAACAGCCAGTGGCATGTTGTGGGCAGCTTAAGCGCTTGATCAATGTCCTTGGGGTCATGAATATTATCTGTTATGTCAAAAAGGGTTCGACGTGCTGCATCGTCTGACAATGGCTGCAATGGTGGCAAGAATGGGTGGGTCCAACCAACCGCTGCATGTCTTTCGGCACCTCGCATTGTGATCTACGCAAACATCCCATCTTTTTCTCTCAATTTGCTGATTGAGACTGAACTCACCATCAATGCCAAGTGAAATATGTCGGTGAGGCATGAGAGAAGATTTTCAACGGCTCCACGGGACTCCAAAGGCTCCCATGTTGTTTCCAGGTTATCCAGAACCAATAGGCAAGTTGAATGTGCAGCAATATAACGAATAAATGGTCGTCTGAGGTCTTTCCCCGGGTTCAAACCTATATGATCTCCAATGAGAGCAGCAATTTCGAGACTCGTGGTGGCAGAATCACATGGGACAAAGAAACAATGTTCATATCTTGCAACCACATCTGGATGATGCAAAGCTGCTCTCACAAGGGTTGTTTTCCCCATCCCTCCAGCACCCAGAATTGCAATCCGAGCAGAGATTTCACAAAGCATTTTAACAATGCTCTCAAGCTCTAATTCCCGGCTGTGGAATTTTTTGGCTTGGATGGGAGCATAGAAAATGATTTTGAACTGAACAAGTCACGATTAGAGCATGTCCTTTTCAAAGCAGTATGTTTCGTGCTTCATTTGGGATCCATTCACCATGTGATACATCCAATTGAGAATAGCATTGAGTGTTGGTCAAATCCAAGATGAGGTGGCATACAGAGGAAGCCCTGTCTGAATTGGTTCCATTTGAAATGGATGCAATCATTTCAAGAATTTCCTTGTGCATATTGTCAGCTGTCTTCTGCATCTTGGCAACATCTGACAAGGCACTGGTCCCCAACTCAATCTATATCTTGGTTGAGTCACAAGATCACCAGAAGCCTTGCGAAAGGACTTGCCTTGAATGCTTCCATGGCGTGCTGCAGTCCGGCATGGCAGTCTTTGAGCAAAGTGTTCAGCTCATTCTGACGGAAGAAATTCCTGATCCTAGTCCCTTCCTGTTGAGCTTCAAGATACGTATGAATCTTGTGGATAGTTCTGGCCATTCGTCATTAGTGATATGCTCATCACACGGCAGCACCTAACATACTCTGTGAACTTCCCAATGTGATCTAACATAGACAGTGGTGGGCTTCCCAGCATCTCTGACTTGAGGTAGAGACTGATAATAGCATATAGAACTCCATGAATTTCTTCCGTGAGCTGGATACATTCCATTTTGTCTTTTCTAACATTCTGAAACCACAAGTTATATTGGTAGAGGCGCCTACGGAATTTCTTACCTGTAGCGCAGTAACCAATGACAAAGTTGCCTGCGAGATGGCTCGCAAGGATGAGGTGCCAAGTGCATCGTTGAGCTCATCAAAAAGCATGGCTGCCAGCTTCAGACCGGCGACAATGTTGCTGGCACGAATTTCCGTAACTTTGAGCGGGTGGGGCATCTTGTGATGGTCTACAGTATGCACGACTTTGTAATATGTGGGCAAAACCTGTGCACTGGATTCTCTCATCGGATTTCCACGATACTCCGCGTCGACAAGGCCAAGATACATTGTTCCTCCTTGGGCAGGAGTGTACGATAATAGTATATCGTGATTCAACTTGGTACATTACAAAAGATTGTTGTAGCTGTTCCAGGCTCTCCTTCGTACAAATGATAAGAGCCCGGATATTAAATTGCTTACCTCTCTTTGAAACATGCCGGGTTGTAGTCACGTCGGCCTCTATAGAGCGATGTAGAACACCAAGATCGCTGTCTCGGACGGCGATCTAACTGTCAGCTGCAAAATTAATCAACTTCGTATCTATAACAACCAACACATTGATTTATGTCCGGCAGTATGAGGCGTGGCAAGTGGATTGAACTTGCGATGGTCAGCGAGTTTGAGCTTGTCGACTACAGCTACTCGCCATCGCCAAACCATCGTTGTCTGAGAACGCACGCTTACGAAGCACCGTCATCCACGAAGATTACTCAATCCCAGCTGCCCAGAGGCCTTTTGCCTCTCTACTTTTGTTTCGACCAGGGGTAACAGAAAGTCCTCAAAAACCACAATGAGCAGCTGCATGAAGGAGCTGACGGAAATCCAACATTGTGGGGAGGACATTGCGTCAGCCTGAGTGCATGGATACCACCAGGCTGATAGTCTCAATACATCAGGCCGACTGTCTGGTTCAACCAGCCTGATTGTATCCTCTCAATCAGCCGGATTGAGATTTGGCAGATTTTGTCGGTAGGTTGATTAAGATGGACAGTCGGCTTGATTGTGTTCGGTCACGCAGGTTGATTGAGTCTCACAATCTTTCTCCGCCTTGAATACGCGATGTCGTCAGAAGAATTCGAACCCACCACCTTGATCGTCGAAGGCTGGAGAACTGTATTCATCAAATATGTGTCTCCGTACGCCTAGCGCCATAAAGATGATTTCCCCAGTTCCTGCTAATATCGAAGAACCTAATGGTCAACATTTCCTCGCAGGCACTGATCAAGGTTTGAAGCGTGTCAACCAGCAGTGCAGCGTTATTGTGGAGACGAATCTGACAACACGGACGAAGGAGGGAATGTACGCGAGCCATATTGTGAGAAACGAACATGAGCTGAAATTAAAAAGGAAGCGGTTGAGAACAGAGATGTGTGACAGCCAATACGGAAAGAAATTCTTGGCTACAGATAAACACTTACGCATTCGATGGTATTTGAATTGGTCCTCCTACCATGTCACCGTGAGGCGGCCGCGATGCGTCCGCGGCTTGTCCTCGTTTGGCACGCCCCCGTAATGGCGAGGTCATACGGAGCATTTGGTTGGGTCAGGTTGTTAGGGGAGCAAAATGGAGGAGATATGATTGCGGACGCTGCTGCAGATTAAATGGAATCGAGATCAGGTCTCAGACGAGAGGAATGCTGCTGGTGAGGGAAGGGGGAGAGGGAGGAAAGCAAAAGGTGCAGCAATGTATTACTGGGCTATTAGAGGGCGTATGTTCGGGTGAGTCAAATTAAGATCAGGCGCAGAATGCCTTAGAATAGCGATGTGAATGTATTGCGCGTCCGTTCGCCAGATCGCCGATTGCGCGATTGCTTCTCGAGGTGTGTCGGCAGAAAGAGGCAATTGGAGGGTCCGTGAAAGCGTTTCAGCAGTAACGTTTCGGAAACGATTTAGATGAGAGGGGTCGGTGGAGAACGCCGTTACGCAGGACACAGCCATAAGAACGGAGGGCAAGAAAATCAGAGCGCAGGGGCGTGATCACTGAACATCGGATTCGCAACCCCTCGGCGCTGGAAGAAATGATTTTGAAGCTGGGAATTCGTGCCAGCGCTCGACCTTTCTCATTTAAAAGTGAATTGGAGTCAACAGACAACTCAATATATTTCGATGAAACGAACATGCGAAGCAATTGAATTAAATTGTACATTGTTCTTTTCTTTCGGTCACTCATTTTGGTCTGGAGGAGTGGAAGGGGGATACAAGGTCTTAAAATTGTTGCGATATCGGTATGTGCCTTGGGTCGATTTCGCACAGCGGGTAGATATGAGCTCTCCCCAGAGAGAATGGGGACTAAACATATGTACCGTCGGACGCATTGCGCGAGCTCCCAACAAGAGAACAATTTGGAACGGGCCTTAGACTACTTGCGCTCTTGGGTACTTGGCTGGGGATCAAGTAGCGCGGAGAAGTAAATGGGTCCTGTAGGCTTGTCCCACAATGTTTAAAATCTATTGCCCGCCTGACTCGTTCGAATTCAGGGTACTTGAATTCGACGCAAGGAAGGACACAGTTCATTAGTTACCGTGCACCACTCATTCCAAAATACGAGGATACGAAACAGGATAGACTCTTCCCGGACTCAACCTTGTCTTCAAGATGACCTGGCACTCGTTCTCGAGTCAAGTTCGAATCCTTCTGGACGGATAAGAGCGGCGTACATGGCTGATTTTGACCGCTCACTTTGATTTTCTGTCGGGTAGGTATGTAGAGGCGGACACTTTGCTCCACCAGGGAGAGAGATATGCAGTTGGCAGTTCGACTGTCGAGAATGTCAATTAACCAGGAATTTTGTTTGATGCACTGTCGCTCTCGTTTCAGAACCTACCGAATCCCTTAGATCTCGACACTCAAGATTTATCTCGCAACAAGGCAAGAAATCTGGGTATGCTCCAGAGGTCGAAAAGATCCCACAATGTGAGTTGAAAAATCAGGAGAGAAAACAATTATCCAATGGTGGATAGGAAGGCGGTGCGGAAGTCGTCCGGCCATGGGAAGTACAAAATATGTATGTATATATGGGAAGCGGAACGATAAGAGCCATGGAAACCTTCTCAGCAATTCGAACCGGTCTCCAGCACCCGGTGGGGCTCGAGCAGGACGTGGATTGGTGTCGCGCAGTTGACGCACGCGGCATGTTTGAAAAACGTTGCTCAGTGGTTCATTGCTTGATGAAATCGTGTTGAGCAGAGTCTTCCTCTGTCGCTTGGCAAGAGAAATTTTGTCCAGCATTCCAGGCACCCCCTTTGAGGATGTCGAACTTGCCCTAATTTCGCGCTCAAACCCCCTATCCGCCCGGAGCAATCGGTGATGCGATCAAGGTGGCTGTCATCCGCATCGACCCGGCCGCTTCCCTCTTTCTGTCACCCATTGTCCTCTTCGTTCTCTCGTTCTCCTCGAGTCCCCTGTATTCGACTCGACTCTAGCTAATTACCGCCCTATTTTCTGCTCGTTTTGTCTAGTCAATGAGCTCTCGGTCTCCCTCCATGCTACGCCCAGGACGAGCCGGTGCATGTCCTACGGATGAGAAATGGTTCCGAACGAATTTGACTAAGGAAATGGTGCGGCTCCCCCCGGGTATTGGTGTACACAGACGGCACAGTGGCAAACCTGCGGCACCGCGTCCGCCGCCTGTGATTTAAGTCATGGACCACGGAGACGAGGACGTGGAGGAGAGGTAATCCGAATCCGGGAAAACTCGTGTGTGTCTCTCCCCCTTTCCTTTGAGTTTG
Source organism: Mycena galopus ATCC 62051 (assembly GCA_014925785.1). Lineage (NCBI taxonomy): Eukaryota > Fungi > Basidiomycota > Agaricomycetes > Agaricales > Mycenaceae > Mycena > Mycena galopus. Next base: position 1,415,347 of record WIQG01000013.1, on the reverse strand, counting down.
GGCCCTGGACCGCAGCCAACGCGCGCGGCTCGCAACGAATGCGCCCGGGGTAGTTCCTGCCCTAGCGCTGCCCACTCGCTTCCTCGACGTTCCGCTCGTGCACGCCCCCGCAGCAACAGCAGGCTCAGGTGCGCAGAGCTTTTGTACTTCCTTCTCCTTTGTGAATCGAGCGACGCCGTACCCACAGCGTCTTGGCTTCGTTCCGCTGGCACCCGTGCGCATGCCCTGCCCTCCATCCTACGTCGACCTTCTTTTCACTTTTTTCAATCCAGGCCGTGGACGCGCGGGCGAGCGAGTGGTGCTATTCGTGCTTCTGCGTAGCCTTATGCGTAAGCGCATAGCCGAGGGTTGGTGTCGCGAGTCGCTTGACGATGACTGACGCCTTGCCGTCTTGCCTTCTGCCGGAGGCAGAGATCCCCGTTCGTTTCCAGCGCGCGAGACGTACCAGCGCCTCGTCCCGTTTCTTCCCCTCCTCCCCTTCTCAATGGCATTCAGTGAGGACAGGTAGTGCAGGCCGAGGGATTGAGCTCCGTCCCATGCGTGTCTTCGCGAATGATTTGCGCTGCCTTCTCTAGTGTCGTCTCTGCCCATAGGCGGGCGATTTATGTTGATTTTGGAATGAGGACGAGTATGACGCGCGGGCTAGCGGACTAGCGTGCGAGCTTGGTGCCATTGGCTAGGCCAACTCGTGTCCGCACACCGTCCCTTTCCACAGGTCGTCTCTCCCTATGGTTTTCCTTGGTGCGGAGGCTGGACAGATATGTTTTTTGATCGTGGCGCGCACGGCCTCTCCCCGTCGCAGGCCGTTTCTTTTGTTTTGTCTCGGGGGCGGAGGCGAAAAGTTCGTTTACTCGCGGTGATCCCATTCGCGTGGGCACTGGGCAGCGTCGCCGCGTCGCGAGTCTCTCCTCACAGGGGATGCGCAGCATCTTGTCTGAAGAAAAGTGGGCGTTGAGTCAAAACTATCATGATATATATCCGGCTTCCAAGGATGACCCGATACAAGTTTCAGTTTCGCGCCGAACAACGAAAGCGAAACTTTCGGTTTCATGTAGCGGTCGGGCTTCCCAGGAAATGGTTCTCCACCTCTGAAGCAGATTTTCTGGGTGTGTCGAACAGGACAAGAATGATGTTTTGATACGAGTCTCAGGGGAAAAGGTCGGCAGGCCAGGTGGTTGGAATGCCCAGGATTTCAATCAACGAGAAATTATGTGGAATGCACTCTGGCCCTCGTTTAGGAACTAACTGAATGTTTAGTGTCGACGACCCAAATTTAACCCAAACCAAACTGGCCATACTCCCAAGGCCTACAGCGAGAATTTTAGAGCTTAGCCACGGAAGGAAAGAGACACTAGCCACGTCCCTAGGAGAATGTTAGGAATGCTTACTGCGCATACTATAGGCTAGTAGTATAGATCGCATGAAGCAGGACTAAAAATTTAGTCTAGGCATGAAACAATTATTCAGTGGCGGAGAGGAATTTTGTTGGATCAACCTTCTCCAAAATTCTAAACGAACTCCAACACAGGCGAGTCTCGAGTAGGGCGCGGACCGGCCTGGCACAGTTGGTGCGGTACGTCCGAAAGCTATTGCTTGGTGGTTTCGAAATACCTGCCGGAGAAATTCACCTCGCAGAGTTTTTCTCTGTCACTTGGCAATAGAAATCCTCCCCATACACCCTTTTAGGGATGTTCAACATGACGCGAAAACCCCCTATCTGCTGTGGGCAATCAATCGGTGATGCGATCGAGGTGGCTGTGCATGGTATCATTCGCCCTTTCCTCATGCAATTCGTCATCATTCGCCCTTCTCTTTGATCCTCCAGGTGTGTCTGCTCTCGACCCTCTGCTCGAATCGCCGCGCGCTAATTACCAGCCGCCCGGCGCTCTTGCTTTCTAGTTCCATCTCGATCTTTCTCCCTCCTCCCCGATTCTCCTGGCTCCAGGTCTTTTTGTGCTAGCTCTACTCGACTCCAAATAGTCACCACCCGCTCGCTGCTCGTTCCCACCCTTATGAAACTCTCGGCCTCCCTCCTTGTGGGAACCACCCTCGCTGCAACAAATCTCCGCCCAAAACAATGCACACTCGGGCTCGCCGTCCCACCCCTCGACCGTTCTGATGGTGTCTCTACAGCCCCGGTAGGCGTCAATTCCATCTGACAACGATGGCACTCCCTGCCACCGCCGCTCTAGCACCCGTGGCAGCAACCCGTGCGGTCGCTGTACGACTATCATGGCCACTACATATACGCGTCGCCGCCGCCGCACGAATTTCACCCCGACCCGCACGGCCATACGCGCGATGGCCGCAGTCCGCACATGCCAGCGCGGGCTGCAGTATCCCCGCCCTCTCGCACGCCGAGTACGTCCTCTACCCACTGCCTTCGGGTCCCATGGAGACTAGCCAACCGACCGAGATGCTTCGATTGCTGCACGACCGATACGAGTGCGCGGAGACGGCGTAATCTGAGTTATGTTAAAATGGTGCGTGTTTCTTCTCCTCTTGCTTTGCTGGCGTGACGATGACGTGCCACGCACGCTCTGCAGCAAGCATGACCTGTTCGAGCGGACACACTCGCCCCCCGCCCCGAACGCCTCCCGCTCAAGCGCGTTCCCCGTCCTCGACGCTGCGCGCGCGCGGGCCCCCGCCGCAGGCTCAAGTGAGCACAGTCTCTCCATCCTCTCTGTATTTCCTGCCTTGTCGTCCCTCTTTTTTTGTTTTTGGAGGCCATCCGATAGCGATTTTCTGCTCGGGATGCTACGCCAACAGCGTCTTGTCTCCCCTCCATCTCATTCGGCTAACGTCCCCGGAGGCGTGATCTGTGCTCTGAGCTCCGTCCTCCGCCTGTCCTTCTTCTTTTTCCCTCGAAGACGGAGCCGGAGCTTCTCTATTCCAAACGAGTATCACCTTACGCTCCACTCGAGGTCGCGCGCGTGCGCGAGTGCCTTATTGCCGTTCCGCTGAGACGGAGAGCGTAGAGTGGGTCTCGCGCCTGGCTTGTGGCACGACGCCGCGACCGAATCGCTTGTCGACTTTCTCTTTTTCCCTTCTCGGCTTTTGTTCCGTTCCGGAATCAGGATGGGGGCCGCAACGGTGCCTTCGTTCTCCGTCTTCTTTTTTTTCGGTGGAAAGGAGAGCGGAGAGGCGCGGATTGCCGAGCGCGAGCACCCACTCCATGTGGCTCTGCGACGAGCGGAGTGCGAACGCCACGTCGGGGTTGGTTTCCGTCCCTTTTGACGGGCGCACGCGGTTCCTTCCCTCTTTCTCTTTTCCGTTGAGGGGAGATTTCTCGTTAGGGCGGGGTGAGGGTGCGCGCGAAGCCACCCTCATGCCCCTCGCATGAAGCGCCATTGCGACGACGCGAGGCGGTGATAAAAGCCCTTTCCGTATCTGCAATTTCAGCTCCTGCGCTGGTGTCGCAAGCGGCTTTTCCTCGTTTCTACCCCTCCATTCTCTTCCCCTCGTCTCGTCTCGTTTCACCGCCGTGACTCGCCTTCCTTTCTGTCTGCTCCTAGCTGCCCTACCAAAATCATTCCCGGGATATTACATTACGACCCACCAAGATACGATACATATGGGCACACTAGCGGCGCATGAGGATCGCCAGTAACAAAAATAATTCATGTTTTCAAACCTCGCTCGCTCGTCCAGCCAAAATAGTATTGGGATATGCCCACTGTGGCAATCTGTGCGACGGGTATTTTCTGCTGGTACCTTGGAAGTACGCCCTAGTATTTATTGCACATTGTATGTACCGTACTTTTACTCCCAGGAAAGGTGCGATCATTCACAAAGCTGTACTCACACCGCAAAGCCCTAAATTTTGGGGCAACATAGTTTTGAAATGGAAAGTATGTAGTTACGTATCAGATTGAAACTGTACGTTTCTGGTGCATTGAAATGACTTTGGGGTTACCAAATATAACAAGCCCGAGTTTTCGGGGTTACCATATATGGCAAGCCCGAAGCATTTCAAGCTAACAGAAACGTACAACATCACTGGATCCGAAAGTTAACTGGATACTTCACATATCGAAACTAATTTGCACCTGGCCAAAATTTGGTGATCCGCGGTGTGACTAAATACTATATCGCCCATAATCTCGCAAGGACTTCTTGATGGCGCAGAGCTTTTCATTCCACAAGCTCAATCTGGCCTGACGCCTCTCCTCGGGACGTCTCTCCATTTGGCAGGACATTTTCTACATGAACTCATCAGGCTCTGCTTGGTTTAATTAAGCATGCATACCTGATATCTGGTCCTGCGGTGGGTGCATGAAATCAAGGGAATTTCCATACTGGACAGTATAAGTATCTGAAAGAGGAGGATCCATAGCTGTCAACCTGTCTCTATACTCGTGTCCTTGATGATTTCCCGTGCAACCCAAGGGGGATCAAAGATAGGATTAGCCGATATCAGGTGGGGGGGAGGGGGGAGGCAAGAGTCCGCAATGGCAGGGCAAGTGAATTTCGCAAGTTCAGTTTGATGATCTGATGGCATAAGTGACTTTCCGTGATGGCACTTGGCGCGCCAAGTGAACTAATTAAGTTAAGTTCCGTTAAGTTTCTTCAAGTTCCTTCAAGTTCTTTTGTGTAAATTCTGCTCAATAAATGTCATCTAAAGTCAAGCCCACATATAAATTTGTCACTTCCAGACCTGACGCGCATTTGGTGGCCACTTATGACTGGCTAGGGCTGCCGCCCGTGACCGTGGCCACGGTTCCACAGCACCCGTGACACGGGTGCCGTGCCCGTCGCGTCGGCCATTTTGTCTCCTTGACCACGGCACTGCTACGGCATGGCTTTCCAACCCCACGGCCCGTCGAAACACGGCCGTCACGGCCGTGATAATTTTCCCTGCAGCATGGCTCAATGCGCACATCTTTTCATGTTTGACTCCTTGCTGCCCTTAAGAATGCCAAGTTGTGGTTCATGCAGGCAATTTCCGGTTGTGATGGCGCAGTTTGATCTTGGTTTGAACCTCAACCTTTTCGGGGAGGTCGGCGATCGTGTAAGTCACAGCACCGTCTGTGGAGCTCGGAGACCGCATCGTCCCAGCTCCTCGCATCACGCTGAAGCTCGGGCAAATAGCGAACGACACGCTGGACCTCTGGGGTGCAGTACGAGACGAGGATGAGAGTGAGCTCATCGAGACTGAGCCCGCACGTTCGCCGTGACGGGAAAGGACGTCGAGAAAATCCGTGAGATGGGCGCCGTCAAAACGAGGAGCGTCAGCTGATTGGGTCGTGGCATGGGTGTATATTTAAATGCGGAGAAAAAAGGAGAAGTCTTCATGATGAAGAAGGATCGAAGGGATTAAGAATGATTAAATGGGCGACAGACCACACGGAATACCCTAGGAAAAACCTCCACCTGCGGTGGTCACCACTGTGGAAGGGCTGGCTGCCCGGGAGGCGGGTTTTTGAAGAGGGTTGGTGGTCGGTCGATTTTAGAATGATAAGAGGGAGAAGGTATCAATGGGATATCAAAAAGAGACCACGAGACGGTAGTGATAGGCACAATAAGTGGGAACGAGACAGATTCCGAGTGAATCTGCGATGACGAGAGGTTTGGCACGCCGAGTGCGCAATGTCGAGGTTTCGTAGTTCGTTGGTAGACACTGTAAGACACTAGGATTCGGCTACTAGGCCGCACTGGCTCAGACGATGAGCGTGGAAAGCAAGAAAGGTGATTATTTGGCCCCGTGGGTGCGTGTTTACTAGACAAACAATGATGTAACTAAAAATAAAAATAGAAATAGAAAAGAGCCGTAACACACCCGTTATAGCAATCTTTTATCCTGGTTCAAAACGTAAACCAAAAGTAGATAAGTTAAGAGTAGAAAAAAAAATATATATATACTTGATGTGTTAATTTGGCCTGAAACCGACCCCGAAAGAGGAACTATCAAAAGTGCTTTCCGAAAGCCTACAATCTTGCATTGTTAGCAAGTGAGAAAACAACTGCCGAGAGATGAACTCTCGAGAGCCGATTCCAACAAGGAAGAAACCTAAGCTTTTCGAAACAGTCGAATCACGCGCTGGAATAAATTCTTTTGGCGCGCCTTTCAGCTAACCTGAAAGAAAATCTTTCTCAAAAATTTGAAAGCGGCACCAAAAGTGCAACTTTTGGGAGAACCCCAGGGTGTACCCCAAGGTACACCCCCGGGTGCAGCCGCAGGTCCACCCTGCGAGTCACACAAGTTTGCAAAAAAAAAAATATATATTATTATGAGGGAAAAACTAAGTTGCGCTGAGCGACATGCGCTCGGGGAGAGTCAAAGGGAACGAGCCGCTGCAGCGCAGCGGGCGATTGCTCCACCACCGCGAGTGTCTACCGCTCGTCGTATTGGGCACCGGCAACGACTTGGGGATCTCGACGCGCCGCCCGACTTGCCCACGCCCGACCACCACCACCACCACCGCCAGTGTCAGGCGCTCGTCGTGTCGGACACCGGCGGCGACTCGACTCCCTCCCCGACCCCGACTCCCACCACTACTCTAACCACCACCATCACCACCGCATCACCACCGCGAGTGCTCGTCGCTCGTCGTGTCGGACAGCGGCGATTCGACTCGTACCCCGACCCCGACTCCCACCACACCTCTAACCACCACCACCACCGCGAGTGCTCGTCGCTCGTCGTGTCGGACACCGGCGGCGACTCGACTCGTACCCCGACCCCGACTCCCACCACACCTCTAACCACCACCACCACCGCGAGTGCTCGTCGCTCGTCGTGTCGGACAGCGGCGATTCGACTCGTACCCCGACCCCGACCCCGACTCCCACCACACCTCTAACCACCACCACCACCACGAGTGCTCGTCGCTCGTCGTGTCGGACAGCGGCGACTCGCCTCAGACGCCGACCCCGACTCGCACCCCGACCCGACTCTAACCACCACCACCGCGAGTGCTCGTTGCTCGTCGTGTCGGACAGCGGCGACTCGACTCAGACGCCGACCCCGACTCGCACCCCGACCCGACTCTAACCACCACCACCGCGAGTGCTCGTCGCTCGTCGTGTCGGACAGCGGCGACTCGACTCAGACGCCGACCCCGACTCGCACCCCGACCCGACTCTAACCACCACCACCGCGAGTGCTCGTCGCTCGTCGTGTCGGACAGCGGCGACTCGACTCAGACGCCGACCCCGACTCGCACCACCGCGAGTGCGCGCCGCTCGTCGTGTCGAGCATTTGCGAGGATGCGCGTATACACCCAGGCCGATGTCGACCACGCGTTAAACACCCCCCCGTCCCCTAGCGATCGCCCCGGGAAGGTCTACGGGCTGCGGGTCAAGCACCCCGACGGCTCGGTGGTTCTGAAAGTGGGGAGGAGTAACGATACCGAGCGTCGTACTGAAGAATGGAGATGTCAGTGCTGGAAGGACGACATAGTCTTGTTGTGGGAAGTACCCACCAATCATGCGTCGAAATTAGGTGAGCGTTTGAATAAGGATCTGTGCCAGCTAATGCACTTGCAGAACGTCTTTGCCATCGGCTATTCAAGGCCAACGACGCCTGGATGACCCCAGAGGGCTGCGAATCTTGCGGGGTATTCCACAGGGAGAAGTTTTTGGCGGATGAGCTTGGAGGATCGGACGAGGCGAGGAAATTGGTCGAACAGATGGCCAAGAAGATGAGGGACCGAGGGGAATAAATAGTACATAGTGGTTTAATTTTGTAATCAAATGTCGAAATGTATTCCAAGTCTGTAAATCTCAAACTCTAAGCATCAGTTCGGTTTTGAGCGAGCGGACCGCACGACCCAGAGGCCCAGAAGAGTAACGAGAGCCATCTTGGAGTTTGAGAGGCGACGAGAACCCTCGCCGAGTGATTTACACTCGAGGACGGGAGGCGGGACTTGGGGCGGGATTTGATCGGAGCGCGCCTACCGCCGCTCCGATGATAACGGCGGCGGCGACGAGAGCGGGCGAGCGGGAGCGCGGGGCAGGATGATAGAGGTCGAGGGTGGGTGCGGGTGAGGTCGAACCGGGTCCGCCGCCGAGATATAATCGGGCGGAGCCCGACTTCGTCAGGGCGCGCCTACCCTCGACTTCGATGCTTCGTCGGCAGCGGCGGCGGCGAACACGGGTGAGCGGGAGGTCGGGACACGAGCAGAGAGGTCGAGGGTTGGTGCGGGTGGGGTCGAGCCGAGTCCGCGGCCGAGACATAATTTTGAAGGCTGAGGACAAATGAAAAATATGAAGAAAATTAATTGTATTCTGGCGGCGAATCTACAAAGTACATATACGCGCGGAGCGCATCCCGAATCTCCTCAGCCCTACAGGAAAACCAGTCAATGCAAGTCTGAAAAGTAAGTGAAGCAGTAGACATACCCTGGACAGATTCAATATCACCGCTCGCTCATCCGAAAAGTTGAAGCGTGCGCAGTGGCCAATGATACATTGGGGGTCGATGGTGTCAATGTCGGCAGACATTTTTGACGAGTACGTTTCGGCGGGGAAATGAGGGAAGATCCTAAAAGGATCGTTCTTGCCCGGAGGAAGAGGAGCTTGGCGGCGAATGATGAATTCTACGTTTTGCTTGTCGACAACGATCTCCTCAATGCTCCCAGCATAAGTTTTTCCGGATAGTGCGAGATACAGAACGAGGCTGTTTCCGAGATGTGTGGTGGACCTGGAATAGTTCACCCCATCATGCTCGTAGTGCGCAGGTCGGGATACCGTGTTCGTGCTGGACTTTGCCGTGGAGTTGTCCGTAGATCTATCTCCAAGGTTGAGGCCGAGGTAGAGGCAAAATAGTCGATAAAAGTGAAGAAGGACGGCGGGACATCCTGGACGATTGATCCACCGACGAAGATTTGCAGCCCGAATCCAAGTATTCATGATCGTGGCTTCGTGCTGGCCTGCAAACCAACGGTGATGAGAATCTTTGAAATTTTTAAGCATAAGGAGAGCAACCTACCGCCAAGATGGTCGTTTGAGTTTATCTTGCCCAATTGACCGATCAGGCGTTCCACAGGAAAGGCCCACCAGGACAATGCTGGTCCGAAAAGCAGGAGGAAATCGTATATATGCATCGCGACGTGAGGGTTAGTCCTGGTTCTGGGAGTTTTCGTGTGAGGGTACAACACTTGGAGGTTTCCCAGCCAGTGCTTAATGAAGTCTCGGTACGCCGCGGCGCGCGAGTTCGAGCTCGTGTAGCGAGACACAATGGTAGCGGCTTGGAATAATGCCATGCTATGTTCGAGGAGCTGCCGAAAATGGGCCGCGTCGTTCCCAACCCGCTCTGCCCACAGGAGGACGAGAGCGATGGGCAGGTATATTGTGGCCACAAGACGCCACTCGTCCGCCTTGATGGAACCTGCTCCCTTCTCTCCGAAGTTTTTGGGGACATGATGCACCCACGCAGGAGTGGTGGTATTCGCGATCACTTCTTGAACGAAGCGCAAGTCGTCCTTGGAAATGGTTTTCGGGCGGCGAGTGTAGTTGGCATTCGTGAGGGGCTGAGTCAAACGCTAGCGGTGTATAAGTCAGTCGTCAGAGAACTTCATGAAAAACGACTCACCCAGGACAGTAAAAGCTTCGCTAGATCGTCTTTCTTGAGTCTCACCAAGTGCTCTTCGAGCTTGAGCTCCCTGCCTTCCGTTCCACGCAGCCCGAGAGACCAACAGACGAATATGAGCGCAGGTTTATTTTTTGTCATCACTCTTTTAAACAACGTTGCAGCGGTGAATTCCTCCACGGTGCCGGTGGCCGCGTTGCCATGACCGTCGCCGTCGCTGTTGCTGTTGCTGTCGTCGCTGTCATCGCCATCGTTGTCGTTCCCTTGGTCGGTGAAAGCCCGCACAAGCAGACGGTGGAGAGCGGTGATCTGTTTTTCCTCCTTCAAGCAGGTGACTCTGCATTTGCGGGGAAGCGGAATTCTCGGGTTATCGGGGTTGTATTCCAGGAAATCGAAGCTGAAAGCGGGAGGAGGCTCTTGAGCCTTTGCTGCATCGTGGGCATTGAGTTGGAGGACACCGCGGCAATGGAAAGCCACTAAGCCCTCATATATGCAGTGCATGGGTTCGGGGGTAACCATGAGGGTCGGGTTCCAGTATGGCAGCCTCCATAATTCGGACCAGCGTAAGCCGTCTTCCGCGTAGATCTTTGCGCGCTCAGCGGTCGTCTGAGCATCCCGCCAGGCTTCAGCTTGGGCGCGCATATGGACCACATCTCTTAGCTTCCAGTGCTCGCAATCAGTCCTGTATGCCTGTTGGCGTCCACGACAGTCGCAAACAGTGCACGGGATGTGCGAGGTATGCTGAGCTGCGCCTATGATGTCGCGGGCTGCAGGGAGATCGTTGACCGAGACGACGAAGGCGATATCCATGACCCGCCCAGTTTGCGGACTAGCCCCGGTTTTGGAGAGGCGGATGCCGCGTTCCCAACCAACAACCCCAATATCGACCATAGGTCGAAGATATGGGTTCAAGTGCTCCTGGTGGGGTGTGTTGGGGCCGGTGAGGATCTGAACAAATACATGCTCAGGCTTGTGACGGGTTCGAATCGATATATTGAGGGGATAAATTGAGAGCACCCCAATGGAAGCAGAACTTGACCGCTTCCGACTACCATGGGGCGGGAAGTAGTCCATGCTATAGCCGAAGAGAATCCGCATTCTCTTGTCTTTCCCTCTATCTATGAAGAGATTGCCGTCCGGTCCCATGAACTCTTGTATGAATGTGCCGTGCAGGATATTGTCCACGAGATCCTCACCACCCCTCCTCCTCCACGCCATGGCCTCGTCGCAGGCTTGGTCCATCTCAATCTCGATCTCAGGAGTGGACAACAAGCGGGCAAGATAGTCGACGAAAGAATGCGTAAGGAAGGGTCTGATGGGACGCGGATGACTTTTAGTATCAAATAACAGTGCTGTCGCGCATTTCGATCGTCCATCTTCTCCGACGACCTCGTTTTCGCATTCTTTGGGCCATGTGGGGGTCTTGGATGTGGAGAGAGCGGGGGCGTGGATGTTATGACACGATGGGCACGCTGCATACAAGACAGTTTTCCCGTCCAGATTCAGGCGCTGCATTGCTGTGTACAAACTGGTAGGTAGGTCCTTCAGGATCTCCTCCTGCAAAGCATCATAGGACGCACGACCCTCCGAATCGGGCTTCGTATGCACCGACATGGCGAGCTTGATCAGAAGGGTAACGGTGCCGAAAATGAAGTTGGTATGGCCAATGGCGAGACCGAGGATGACGTTGCAGACCAGTCCGAGTAGAACCATGATTTGGGCCATGGGATCGAGATGTTGGATCGGATTTTCCAACGTGTATGCTAATTGCGAGTCAGGATTTACAGTAAAAGCAGAAAGGCTAGTGATACATACCAGAATCATAGTAGAGTGGCCGCCGATCTTTCGGGAGGGCGGCGATAAAGTCGTTCAGTTCGCATTCGAGCTTGCGCATCTCTTTCTCAACCGCTACGCTCTCCGGGATTTTGTTGAGAGGCTGCAAGGAGCCGGCGACTACCTCGAGCTCGCGCTTCGCACGGTCTACCGTCTCCCACAAAGCATTCGTATCCTCCGAGGAGCGGTTAGCGCTGCGAAGGCTTGTGATCGCGGCTTGGATCCTATGTGAAAGAGAATCCAGGATTCGTGTATTTTGGGCCACTCGACTGGGTTGTTTGGCGTCAGAGTTGGAGGCCTCTGAAATCACCGCCCGCATGCTTTTCTCTGCCTCAGCGAGGATGATGTGGGCAGGAGGAGGTCGAGATGAATGCGGGGGAGCCGCGGAAGGGTCGGACACGACGAGACGCGCTATGGATTCGGTCAGTGCAGTCTGTGGGCGCGAGTCAGGTCCAAGTCAAGATCAGGATATCCAAATACTTACACTGGGGTCTCGAGCCGCGTTCGCAACTGTATTCGCATTTTGGGCCCTAAGCTTTTGTGACGCGTCAGCGATAGGCATGGAATTAAGATACAAGGACGTACATAAGTCTCGAGTTCTAGTCGATGTGTGCTCTCGTCTTCCACCTTGTGACTGGATGGACGGAGAACGCAGGTGCAGATGCGGGTTCTACGCCCCTTCGCCATGTCGCGCGATGTATGGCAATCGCGTCTCAGTCGGCGATTGACACCGAGAGACACGAGGGTGGTGGGGTGCGGGTGACGAGAATTGCGGTTAACCTTGCAGACTTATAGGACAGGATGCTTTGTTCCATAAGGGTATCCTGAACAAAGGCTTTTGTCCCATGTCGGTTCTCCCGGACCCGTATACACCGAGCAAAGCGTGTTTATAAATCATGCTGGAGAGGAGTAATGACCCGCGAGGGTACCCAGACGGATGAGTGCGGGTCGCTCTGCAACGCATACGAAGGAACTGAGCCGAATGAAGTACAAAATTGCCCTAGGGTTTACCGCGGGGAATTATGGACTTCTGGTAAGAAATGGCCTCGCCGGGGAATTAACGAGTTTGAGATCGAGGCCAATGGCCCGAGGACTTGAGCCAGGGGAATTTCGCCAAGGATAATTAATTGCCTGGGGATTTACCCCGGGAAACCAACAGCTCCGAATCGAAAGCACTGTACGAGATTGCCCAAGGATATACCACAGGGAATCAAGTGGTGCGCTTCCTATACGCCTCGAGAATTAGGAAGAAGTACGATTGCCCAGGGATTTACCCAGGGGAATTGAACGACTCCGAGAAACGAGGGGTGGCGAAATTGCCTGGGGCTACACCCCAGGGAATAAATTATCTTGCTGTGGGTGCACGAATTGCCTAGGGATTGACCTCAAGAAATTCGGTGGTGGTGGTGACTTGAAAGCCGTGTGAGGGTCACGGGAGCTTACGAGAGGCGGGTCACCCCGTGACCCCAATCACTTCTGCTTTCGACCACCAAGTCCGTTTGCTGGGTGCATGTCGCCCAGCAAGCGGACTCTGCAAGAGACCATGGCGAATATTTCTTGAGTGCTTGACGCTCAACAAATACCTCGCTACCGATGTTTCTGAGTGCGAGTCGCTCAAGAAATGCACTGCATTTCTGAGTGCAAGTCGCTCAAGAAATGCACGCGGCGGGGGTATGGTCACCGAGGCTCGGCGGGAAACCACTGAGACTTGGACGTGGCCATGGTCACCGAGGCTCGGCGGGAAACCACCGAGACTTGGACGTGGCCATTTCGTGGAACTGTCAGGGTACCCTACCTTGCCGTGTTTCTTGAGTGCAGGTCACTCGACAAATGCGTCCGTTGCGTGCTCGTTTTTGTTTAAAATGGAGTAGAATTCATAGTACGTTGTTTTCACTCTAACCGCGACTTGCGTTCTGAACTAAGTCTCGATTCGTGTAGAATAAAATCTTCGATTCGTGTATTTTCGAGTAAACGCTCTAGTACATCCTATCAACCTCAAGTTCCAACTCCTCCTAGTCGCCCCAGCAATGCTCTAGTTCGCCCCCGCCGTGATGTCCATCAGCGTGAACTCCTTCTCCGCGATGTCCAACTGGGTTTCGATGTCGGGAACGTAGGGCTTCCTCTGCGTGAGCCAAGCCTCGTTGTACAAGGCGCGGGGCAATCCGTGCCGAGGCTCGCTTGTCGACTCCTTGGTCCCCCGGATACGCATACGCTTGTTGGTACGCTTCACCAAGACGCCCTCCCCCGCTTCGTCGATCATCTTGAGGTAGTCGGTGATCTTCGGCGCCCGCCATGCGCAGATCTTGATGCCGTGCACCGTCTGTACCTTGCGTATATTTCCGACGATGACCTCTGCAGGCTCGTCCTCCTCAGACGACATCCCCCCTTTGTCCAGCTCCGGAAGGAGATCATCCTTGAACCATTTCCAAGTGTCTGCACTGGTGCGGTCCTGCTTCGCCAAAGACACCGCCATCATCCGTTCTGATGTCCTGACGCGACCCTCGAATTTCTGCCAATTTATTAGCCGCCGACGCGAGGGGTACATTCGCACAGCGACTTACGTGCTTCTTGCGGGAGGTCCCCATACTTCTGTCTGCACGCTCTTCTCCGTACTCTTGGGCACGTTCGCGCGCTTGGACAAACATTTCTCCATCGGCCGGCTGGTTGCGGCTCCACTCAGCCCGCCCTAGTCTCAGACAATTAATGAAGAGTGCTACGAGGTAGTCCTTTGAGACGTCGGGAACATCGTATTGGCCAGGATCCTTGGCTCTCTGCGCAAGCAATTCCTCGATGGCCTTGTCGAAGATCATGCGGTTCCATAAGGAAGTCGCCCAGCCCTCCCCGAAAAAGAGTTTGTCGTTGGTCCCTTGCGGGTGCGCACTGGGGTCCCCGGCTTCGCAGCGTTTAACTGTAGCCCCCGCCACCCCCTCGTAATCGAAGAAGTCTTTGCCGCGGGTGATTCCGGTCATGAACCGATATTTTTCGCGAACGAGTGTCTGAGCGTGAAATTGAGTCTCGTTACGTGGGGAAACACTCTGGGCAGACCAACCTTCCAACTCAGATCCTCTTCATACGTGATGGTCTCCTGTTGCGCCTGCCGGGCTCGAGTTAAGGCAGCGGCACTCCCAAGCTTGGCCTTCCTCTTGCTGCCCTTAGCCTTAGCCTTCAATTTTTCCCCAACCATCTCCTTGATTCGCTGTTGTATCAAGGGGTTTTCCAGGGCCGCCAGTAAGTCGGGCGAGGGCGAGGGCGAGGACGAGGGTCCGGACGAGGGCGGCTCATCCTCACTCTGGGGCGCTCCGGAAGAGGATGGGGTTGGGTTCGTCATCGAAACCGCCTGGAAACGTCCTCCACCACGTATGATCACCTCCACCCTACGCTGTGTGCGAGTCTCGTCAGAGACGAATTGGGGTACGCGCTTAGGGGTGCCATCCTCCGTGTCGTTGTTCTGGCGTCTCCCGATCGTGCGGGAATGAAAGGCAGCCATCTTGGTTTCGTACTCCACCTGGAACATAGACTCGTTCAATGAATGATTTGAGGAAAGAAACGGGGATCTACCCGTCTTTTCTCCGCCTCGAGCTTCATATCTGCGCGCTCCTTCTCTTGCTGTTGTTTCTAAGAGGTCCAATCAACACCGCATTCCCAACACGCGATCGCCACTCACCATTTCCAGAGCCTCTTTCTCAATCTCTGCCATGGTCGCACTCTTCTGCGCGTCCAATTGAGTTTGCACTTGCTCGTGCCATTTCGCTCTTTCGCGTTGGAGCCGTTCTTCGAGGCCGGCCTCACTGTGTGCAGCCTAAAAAGAGTTACTCCTCCACCGTGACGATAGCACCCTCGCTTACCAGCTGCTGCTTGAACTGCTCCGTGCGTGCCGCCTGAAAAAAAATTAATCCTCCACCCGTAACGACGGCACCCTCACCCACCATTGCGGTTTTCATCACCTCTTGATGACAGCGCTGCTGGGTTTCCAATCTCGCATTGAAGTTCGCGTGTAAGTCCTTTTGGACCTGCGCCCACCCCTCATCCCACCGCTGTCGCTCCCGCTCCCAGTTCTCCACCTGAAGAGGGTCAGATGTGGATAGGGGAAATGGGGGAAGATGATGCGCACCTTACTCCTGAGGCTATTAATCTCCTCTTGCGCTTCACGCAACTGGGCTTCTACCTCTCGTTTCCCTCGTAGAGCCACTTTGGCTTTGTTCTGAGCGTGGTCAGTGAGTTCGCGCTCGATGCGCAAATCCTCGCGGTCTGGGTTCGATACCGCGAACCTTTTCGCCTGAAAAAGGATGGAGGTTCAAAATTATCTAGCTCATGAATACATCGACGAACCGGATTATGGTGTTCGGTGGGCAAGGCGTCCTGAGCAGCACGATGAAGAACCATGGTGCCAGGCGGGGATTGGGTGTCCTCGTCGTTCATCTCGATGTCTTGGCCGCCATTCGGATGTCCGAGGCTGGGGTCGAGGCTGGGGCCGCCGTTGGGCTGCGCCCACGGATTCTGGTTTCTCGGGTCGGACGGGTCGAAGTAATGCAGGTTCGCGCTCGCCATGTCGGAATCGGTGTCGAATAGCATGCTGCCGCCGGGCATGTTGGACCCCATACTGGGGTATGCTTGATAAAGGTTGCTGTCGTAGGGACGGCCGCCAGGCATATCGGACATTGTTGAGAGTCGGGAATCCGTAGTGAAGCGATTTACGCCTCAGGACAGATGGACGGGGGGGACGCAAGTTGTGGATGGGCGACGTTCCAGGTGCAAGATATATATTTTAGAATTCGTCTTTCATCCGCCCGAATGGGTAAATTCATTCAGGACCCGCAACCTTCCCGGACCCTTGAGCCATTCACTTGTTTGTTCGTGACATGAGGCTCGCACCCTCGAACCTTTCACTCGTTTGTTCGTAACACGAGGCTCACATCTTACCTTTGTACCTGTGCCTCGTGTGAGGAAATCAGGGTATGCGTGGAAGGGTTCGGCAAAAGGTTGAAAGGCAAATTAAATGACCTCATAATGGGATCGGGAATAGAAGGTCAACTTCAGATGTCCATTTTGTCAAAGGAACCGAGAATTTGATTAATTTTTTCCCTAGCACAACGAGCTCGGATTCGACTGAGAATTCAATATCAATTTACGAACGCGAAGCACACCTGCGGTACAATGAACAAGAGTAGATTGAGAGGATGTCTGGGGGAGCGAACGCGAAGCAGACACGAAGTACTACAAACAAAGACAAAATTACAAGAATATCTAGGGAGAGCCGGGAAACGCCTGCGCTCGGTGGACGACGAGCTCTTTGGGCGGTCGGGTGCGGGTTGCACTCTGGAACTTGTTAATGCGCTCGAGCGCACTGCAATGCGGATTAGCAGCCAAAGATAAACCAAAATTTCTTGCACGCACGCGTCAAAGACGTAGTCAGCGATGCGCGCGTCCGTCCCGCGCATGTTCACGACGGATGTGATGTCGGCCGCCGCTACGCGCATGAGGACGATGTCCCCCATGATGTTGTTCGCGTATGCGTTGGGTGCCAAGGCCTTGCTGCGCTTCAAGAATATGCGAAACCGCGATACCTTCTGGCCGTGTTCGAGGCGAATCCTGAAGTCGTGGATCCATGGCTGGTGTGCAGCGTCCAAGAAGTGGGATTCAACGAGAGGGTATTGTGCGTTGGGGTTGGATTTCTCGATGTGGGTGGGTGTGGAGGCGACGCGGGGCCCATTGGGTGCAGTGGAATATAGGCGGGAGCGAAGGTTTTTGATAATGGGCTGGAAATATGTTATGGACGCGATGTGAAAGAGCAATGCTCGGACCTTGCGAACCGCGACTGGCTTTCGGTTGTTGACCATGGTGTTAATGTGCAGGGTGTCGTGCGGGGTCGGGGTGTCGTACGGAGGCCATCTTGTTTTTAGGGAGGGTCGTTATAAAAGGAGGGCATTCTTTGTCAAAGCTCGCGACCCGTAAGCGATCTTCATCGCCACAGGTGTCAACTACAATTTCGGACCGAGTACCGACTTCCAGAACATCTCCCGGCAAAATCCGCGGCCACGACCTTCGCTTGGCACCCTCGCATCAAGGCATTCAAAGGGACAAAGGTACGAAGGTCGGTCGATTCGATAGGTAGAATATTCAGCCACGCCTCGTGTAATGACCGCGCAATGCAATTGTTTTCCCTCCCACTACATCGGGTTTGCACCAAATTTTGGTCTAGTCAGAATGAGCATTATAAATACATTATCAGTTACAAAGGTATTGGAATGAACGCCTAATAAAATTGTTTCGGAAAGAGTTTCAGCCGAGTAGGCATAGTGTACTACAAACACGACGATAGAAAAAAGAATGGTGGGATAACATTGAAGTTTACTCGCTACTTATGTTTTAGTTTCTTGCCAGTAGCAGGAGCCACTCCCGCGAGAGCGTTGACGACTTTCTTAGTAGACTTCTCGATCGCGCGCGCGGCTGAGTTGTGGAGTTTGCCTTGCAAACACACCGCCACGGGCCAGTGGCGCACATACTCAGCGAGCCACGGGAACGTATCGGTCATCTGCGAGTCTGTCAGTAGAAAAACTATGCCGTGAATGGTATGTCCGACCTTGGTGTAGACCTGTGTCAGCTTGTCCTTCTCCTGGTAACTCAGAGCCACCGACGGACGTAAGTACTGCGTGCAGAGGCGGTCAAGGGAAGCCTGACGAACAAAATAATCAATGAGAATGAAACTGACGTCGATAGAAGTGCGAAAATATCCCACCCTAAAATCCGCGTATTGCTTGTCCTGCTCCAGCTCCGTCAAGTGGGGATAACGATCCTTGAACAACGACTTGACTGTTTGGATGTTCGCGGAAGAAGGCCTCGCGATCCCATCTGAATCATTGGAGATTTTGGCCGTGGAAGCGGAGTTCTCGTCTTCGGAGTTCTCGGGCGGCGGAGTCAGCAGTGAAGACTCGCGGCTGTTGGGCGTGCACTGACGAGGGGCAGCAGGTGTAGGTGCACGATAGGGAGGTGTAGGCACGCGTTCAGGACGGGGAGGGGGTGTGGGTGTGCGACTGGTGTCAACGTCCATCAAGATGCGCGGGAGCGGAAATTGCTCAGGAATGATGTTGGTTAGCCGTATCGGCAGAGTGACTGGGCAGGGAGCAGCGAAGAAGGGGCGGACGACATATTGTGTAGGGGCGCTGGTGAACTGAGGCGCCATGGAGGGAGGAAATAGTGAGGAGGCCCAGATCGGAAAGGTATATGAGGCGGAGCCACTCGTCCTTGGTCTTTGTTCCGGCCATCAAACTTCGGTCGCGTCACTTTAAAGGTCGCGGCGTTCAATCAAAAGGTCGCTTTGTGAGCCATACGGGTCTGTGCGGTTAATGGGCTTCAAAGGTCGCGGCTAATCGAATCATAAAATCGCTTTGTGAACGATGCGGATCTGCGCGGTTAATGAATATAAAGCGCGAGCACCCGCACCCAGGCCCTTCGTTATTTCTCCTCGTCTATCCTCGATGCCCGTTACTCGTCTTCCTTACGTCCAACACCGCGGTGTGGAAACACACCCCGGTAGTGTCCTCACCCTCGCTGCCTCTGAAGATGGCGCGATTCTAGCGAGCGGCGGTAAGCGTCTATCACAACCGAGGGGATATATGCCCATCTTCGCGCAGGCTCGCAAGGGACCCGACTGTGGAACGTGGCTGACATGTCGGTGCTTCCGCGCCCCAGCGGCGCTGGTGTTCGCGGTGCAACTGTGGTCGTGATATGGGCCTTTCAAGCGGACGAGGCGCAGGACGTTCTGTATTCCGGTACACAAAACGGGTATTTTTTTGGCTGGCGTCAAAAAGACGGGGTAAGCAAGCTCCGCAGTTCCGTTCGTTTCTGCGTATTGACTTGCTGTCGAAGGTCTTTGAAGAGACCTTCGTCATACAGATGGCCGATCCCGGCGAGATAACTGCCATGGCGTTTGACTCGACTAATAATCGTCTTTGCCTGTCCAGCCGGAAGGACATCGTGCAGTCCTGGAAGATTGCCAAGGACCCTCAGACCGGCAAGATGTTGCCCACCAACATCTTCAGCAGGCGATTTCCCCGGTTGTCGCCCCAAGCGATCACATTTGCCGCGTTCGATAACAGTCAAGACCATGATATCATTGTGCTTGGCTTGCACAACAGTGCACCCATGTGAGCCTGCGTATCGGTTTCCCCAGTCCAACAAATTAATTGGACGATATAGCTGCACAATCCGCGGCAGAACAGGAGAATTGGCTTCCCGGTGGGTGGTGGGAGGGAAGATGTATGTGTAATCTTTTGCGATCAAGGTCCAGATGGAAGCGCTGACGACTGTTAATTCCAGTGGAGACGCCGCCTTCAACTGGAAGGACGGTGTCTTCTGTCTCGACGACCCCATGTCTGGTCCCAGTCTTTTCCGCTTCTCAGACCAGACCAAGACCAGGACGTACGAGATCGAACACATACGGAAGAACAACCGTCCGAGAAACGTCCGTTTTGGGGACCAGGGGTCCACCCTCATTTGCGGTAGTGACCACGGGTGCGTGTACGTCTTCGACACCCGCTCAGGCGAAAAACTCGCGGCTTTGAGTGTGGGCACGACTGAGTGGGTTCAAGTCATCGCGGTTCGTGGCTCAAGGTTTTAACACGAGGCAGCTGATTCGATCGTTCATACAGACCGCCGAAATCGACGGCGTACCCGTCATCTTTGGAGCTCAGACGCGCGCCTTGGACTTCTCCGAGGAGATTTTCGTCTGGAAACGAGCGCAACCGGCTCGGAAAGCGAGCACCGGCCGAGACCAGACAACTTTGATCATGAAGGCGCTGGTGGTGTTGGGGTGCATGGCATTCGTATACCAGAATGTGGGGACGAAGATGATAGAGTGGTACCGCACGATTGAGGCGTACAGTGCTGCGCACGGCTATTAATTTGTATTGGATACTACATATTGAATTTCAGAACACAAGTTACGGTTTAGAATGAAAACAACGAACCAGGGGGTCTATTCCATCTTCCACGCTCGTCTCCTACAGGGAGGCACGATTTGGATTAATCCAAATGATGCTCTAGTCGGGTATACGGTCCGGGACAAGGGTTTTGTTCAGGATACCCTTATGGAACAAGGAGCGCTACATATATAAGTCCCAAGGGCCAGCTTTACCCGCAACCCCACCACTCTGGAATCTGTTGGTGTAAATCACCGACTGAGACGCGATTGCCCACCCACACCCATATCTCACGCGATGTCAGAAATTGTAGACGAGACCACCCATCGACAAGAAGTAAAGGTCAGTCTTTGAAAACTGCCATCCCGACTTGGACCTGACTCGCGCCTGTAGACAGCCCGGGATGCTAAGACAAGGGCGAAGCGCACAAAGCTCTGCGCGGCACACGGCTTGCGTTGGGCAGAAATGGCGAGGCTTCCATATGGGAATCCGACCGTCATGGTTATCGACCCCCTGAACTTCACTTGTGAGGGCGTTCCAATCGAACTCGCGGAGAAGGTGGTCGGCCACTTAGAGCTGCTTGATGGGATGTAATAGCGCGTTTACTCGAAAATACGCGAGGGTAGAGCGGAAGCTCGGGGACAGTGCTGGGGCGAACGAGAGTAGTGGAAAATCGAGGTTGATAGGATGTACTAGCGCGTTTACTCGAAAATACACGAATCGAAGATTTTATTCTACACGAATCAAGACTTAGTTCAGAACGCAAGTCGCAGTTAGAGTGAAAACAACGTACCATGAATTCTACTCCATTTTAAACAAAAACGAGCGCACAACGGACGCATTTGTCGAGTGACCTGCACTCAAGAAACACGGCAAGGTAGGGTACCCTGACAGTTCCACGAAATGGCCACGTCCAAGTCTCGGTGGTTTCCCGCCGAGCCTCGGTGACCATGGCCACGTCCAAGTCTCAGTGGTTTCCCGCCGAGCCTCGGTGACCATACCCCCGCCGCGCGCATTTCTTGAGCGACTTGCACTCAGAAACGCAGTGCATTTCTTGAGCGACTCGCACTCAGAAACATCGGTAGCGAGGTATTTGTTGAGCGTCAAGCACTCAAGAAATATTCGCCATGGTCTCTTGCAGAGTCCGCTTGCTGGGCGACATGCACCCAGCAAACGGACTTGGTGGTCGAAAGCAGAAGTGATTGGGGTCACGGGGTGACCCGCCTCTCGTAAGCTCCCGTGACCCTCACACGGCTTTCAAGTCACCACCACCACCGAATTTCTTGGGGTCAATCCCTAGGCAATTCGTGCACTCACAGCAAGATAATTTATTCCCTGGGGTGTATCCCCAGGCAATTTCACCACCCCTCGTTCTCGGAGTCGTTCAATTCCCCTGGGTAAATCCCTGGGCAATCGTACCTCTTCGTCCTCAAATTTCGAGCGTGAACCATAGGCTGGTCCCCCAACCTCCCGGTGCGCTGCCCCCCTCTTTCGCATAGCAAATGTCTTCTTTCCTTGTATGTACATTTCTCGCCGTCCAAATGCAAACGGATACTTAGCCTTTTCTAGCCCCCCTGGCCTCTCCACGGTCATTACGCCTACAAAGGGCAGCTGTACACCGCGCACAGCGGCTCTCCGGCCATGGTACTCAACACCCCCACCCCTATGGAGGCCCCGGTCATTGCTTCTGACGTCCTCATCCCCCACTTTTTGGAAACGCGATATTTTTCCTACGAATTTCCATACCTGATGTTCATTCCCAAGCGTTACCCTTGGCACGTACCCTTATTCCAACCGTTCGACCGTATCCGCCGCAAACTTCCCATCATCTCCCAAGGCGACGAGGGTTTCGGCCTTCACCCGGATGTCGCCGACGTATGGATGGACTTGGAGAATTGTCTCCGCGCCATGGGGAGGGAGATGTTTGCTTTGGCGCCTCCTCAGCGCTGGCTGAAACACGTCAACCCTTGGTTCTTCCCCTCCCGCTTCAAGTTCATGTACAAGTACCGAACCGAAAACGCGGCGCGCTTCGCGGTGTGGCGCTCAATCGAAAAATTTTTGCCTCTACTCGGCTACGTGTCAATGGGGCTTTGGATAATGCAAGCATCGGAGCAGGACGATCGTGCTCGAGGGGAAGAACCCATGGATTGGCGATCCATAATCACCGCAAAGACAGGCATTCATCCGTCGTTCCTGGACTACGTCGAGAGATCGGTGAACTGGCGAGACGAACGTGTGGGAACTCTATATCGCGTCGAATCACCCGAAAATTTCTCGGCTGAACAGCGCGAGCGGCGCGCTGAAATCGAACAGATTCTGACCTCGATTATGGAAACCACTACGCCGATCCCGATATATATTTCCTGGGGCAAATTACCAGCGGAAATAAGCTTGTTCGATGTCCCCACGGCATTACACTACTTTGTGCCCGATGTTCGGGAACTGGGGTCTCTCAATTCGCCGACCGGAGGCATGAGATTCAGCCGATGGGCTATCGACGGCACCACTGGACAATGGACACCAGACCCCTTCGTCCCTCCATCGACGTCTGTCGCGGCTGCTCCTTCGACCTCCGAGACCCTCGCCCCGACTGCACCTTTTCCTGTCCTTCCCGCCAACAGCAGGCAGAGGAAGGACGAAACAATCCAAGCTTTCTTCATTCGACGAAACCAAGGCAACGCGAAGAAAATGGAGAAAGAGACCACTGCTGACCGCCAACGACGCATGTCGCGCGCAGAGCACGCTCAAAAAGGTCTAGTCCCGACCAAAGCGTCCGTTTTCGTCTGGGAAAACCTGGACGGGCACTACATCCGCCAACCTCAAGTTCGAGCGGAATTCGAGTCTCTCTGGGATGATTACCCGGGTCCTCAACGTCGTTTCGACCCGATTCACAATGAATGGGACCTTTGCGAGCTCTTCGCCCGTAACGACCCAGTGTTTGGGCAAGGCTCCGCCCAAGCCCCCGACAGCGACGACGACGACGACGACGACGTTGGTGCCCGGTTCCCCAATCCGGACTACATCAACATGGACGTGGTCATGGACGTAGTGCAAGAACCCCCTCCCAGCCTCGCCTCAGAGCAGCAGCAGCCACGCCCAGAGTTAGAGGCGCGCGCGCACCCTGACTTTCACCAGGATCGCGAAGTCGAGCTGCCCTACGACGATGTGCCCGAGGCTCGCGATCTCGGGCCAGACACGGAGGAATCCGAAGTCTCTCGCCGTGACCTCGCGAAAGCGTCGAGGAATTGTGTGGGCTCAGTGTTCTTCAAGTTTGGTACGATTCCCAGATCGGAGCCGCCCGAGTATGCGTCGGTTGCCGAGAGTCTGTTAGGTGTGCTCAACAAGCGATTTGGGTTTATACTGCCCCCGTCTCCCGACAGGTTCAACCCTCGTGATCCGCCACGAGCATCTGTGAATACGAAGGACCTGCCTCTGATCGTTGGGATGCCAGATATCGCCAGCCAATTGGCCTCTCAGCAAGGCCTGGAGGCGGTGGTGTGCACGTTCTTTGCACAGTGCTTGGAGGCGCGCACGGTGAATGACATCGACAAGCATCTCCTTGATTTTCACAACCCTCAGATCCGCCCACCCACTGCTTTCTCGATTAGGCGAATATTTCTCAAGAGCATGCGTAATCCGGCCGAGCGTACACTCTACTATGAGCTTTACGCGGCCGGCACCGGGATCGGAAGTGCGGTTCTCTTGCTGCACCGTGCAACAGACATCCTCGAGATCCTCCGTCAGGGGTGGGGTCCCGATGTCAAGGACGTCGCGGGCCACCTTTTGGGTCGAGGAATACCGTTCTGGTTGGCGTATATCAGCGCCCAAATCATGCCAGCGTCAGTGCCGGTCGAACGTGGCGTTCGCCGGAAGGGTGACAAGGTAGATAACACCTCGGGTCTCGGATACCGCCCCTACCAGCATGTTTTCGACGAGCATGACTATCGCGCATACACCACCCAGCGCGATGTCCGGCTGCTCCAAACTCCGCGCGGGCGCATCGCCTTGCAGTACGGCGGGGCAGTGGCGCGACTGGCGAGGTCAGAGATCTCCGACGACGATTTCTTCCACGGGTTTGACGATGACATCTACGATGTCGGTGACTGCTTGTGGGACGAAACGTCGAGACATGCGTATTGGCACGATTACCTTACGCCTCATGAGATCGATCTGCTCTGTGGGGTTTATCATGTCGGGACTGGTAAGTAACATTGTCAATGGCGTTTAATCCTTAATGATTTTGGATCCAGGTCAGAAGCGGGCTGGAGGGGAGGACACCGACCAGGCCAGTATCGTCTCATGGTGGCCGAAACCAGCAGCATGGGCACGCGGAGGTCTCGACGGGGTGTGGTGGACGCCACAGTGCGAAAACGATTTCTTCACCAAACGTCTCGGCCACTTCGAGAAAGGGGTCTACAAGGTGCAACGCTCCTCCGAGTGGAAGCACAACCTCAAGTTCCGAAAGGATGCCAAGAAGTGTTGGGACGGCTACGAGGTAGTTGCTGACAGCATTGTGCAAGCACTCATTGCTATTCTCAAAGACCTGCGCGAGGCCGAGCGCGCCTCCGCCCCACCCCCGCTGTCTTGAGTCCCTCGTGCTGCCTTGAGTCCCCTCGTCGCTTTCACGGAGCGAAATAAATATATATACATGTACAACGACATCCTACATACTCGCCCAATTTTTGTAAATAAAATAAAAAATGAATGAAATAGCTGCACCATGTATTTTGAGTGAATAGTTTTGAGACAAGGTCACACCCCTCGGGTCGCAAATGATACTGTCTTCGGGTAAGCCTTTCCTTTGTCTCACGTGGTGGTGTCTTGTGTGAGGGTCACGGGAGCTTATGAGAGGCGGGTCACCCCGTGACCCCAATCAGTTCTGCTTTCGACCACCAAGTCCGTTTGCTGGGTGCATGTCACCCAGCAAGCGGCCTCTCCGCAAGACCACAGCGAATATTTCTTGACCGCAGGACGGTCAACAAATGCCTCGCCACCGGCGTTTCTGAGTGCGAGTCGCTCAAGAAATGCGCGACTCGTCGATAACTTTGGCCTACGAGTGTCCATCGTTGATTCACCATGCCCTCACGGCTGCGTACTCTTCCAGCGTAGACGTTTTCGATGCCGTTTTCTTTCGCTCTTTGGCCCGTAGTGCACTGTTGCGCTAACGACCTTCGACTGCGTGCCTGACCCTCCCCGAGCGTAAATCGCTTGGTCAGGGTTGCCGTTGCCTCTGAAGCACCAAGATGGCTCTCGCTGCTATTTCTAGGCCTCTGGACTGTCGTGCGCGCTGTCGTGCTAACCATCTTCGCTCAAACTTGTGACCCTGCTCTGTTTATTGTGACCCTCCCTGAGTGTACGTCGCTCAGCGCGAGTCTCAGTCGCTTTCCGTCCTTAAATCTTTCATGTTCTCTCTGCGCGGCCTGCTTCCGCCACCAGAGACTGCTCGAGGTCCGTTTTCTTTTGGTACCCGCTTTTGGCGTATTTTGACCATTCTCGGTTCTAGCTCCAGTAGCTCTAGTCACAGTGGGCCAAGCCTCCCGGGCACAGTACATTGCTCGTGTCCCGACTTCCCCCTCACCTGCCCCGCTCACCCGCTCTCGTCGCCGCCGCCGTTGAGGAATCGTCGAGCAGCGCGTAGGCGTGCTCCGATCAAATCCCGCCCTAAGTCCCGCCTCCCGCCTTTTTTTCCTCCCACAGCATCTGGGCTTTTCTACTGTCTTGACCCTCACCCTATACTCACTGACTTTATCGCACCAACCACCTTCGAGCCGCGTGCCTGACCCTCCTCGAGTGTAAATCACTCGGCGAGGGTTCTCGTCGCCTCTCAAGCTCCAAGATGGCTCTCGTTGCTCTTCTGGGCCTCTGGGTCGTGCGGTCCGCTCGCTCAAAACCGAACTGATGCTTAGAGTTTGAGATTTACAGACTTGGAATACATTTCGACATTTGATTACAAAATTAAACCACTATGTACTATTTATTCCCCTCGGTCCCTCATCTTCTTGGCCATCTGTTCGACCAATTTCCTCGCCTCGTCCGATCCTTCGCGGTGTTGGTGGTGGTGGTTAGAGTAGTGGTGGGAGTCGGGGTCGGGGTGCGAGTCGCGTCGCCGCCGGTGTCCGACACGACGAGCGCCTGACACTCGCGGTGGTGGTGGTGGTGGTCGGGCGTGGGCGAGTCGGGCGGCGCGTCGAGATCCCCAAGTCGTTGCCGGTGCCCGATACGACGAGCGGTAGACACTCGCGGTGGTGGAGCAATTGCCCGCTGCGCTGCTCGTTCCCTTTGACTCTCCCCGAGCGCATGTCGCTCAGCGCGGGTCTCGGTCACTTCTCGAGCCTCAAATCCTCCATGAGAAATTGGGTCATGGTCGGATTCCTCTTTGGTATTACTACGGTGCGCAACGCTCTCTTTGAAACAGCCCTTGCTAATTATCTTCAGGAGGGATTTTAATACCGCGCTGTTCGTGACGCATATACAACTTAGTTTTCCCTCATAATAATATAAATTAATTTTTTTTGCAAACTTGTGACTCGCAGGGTGGACCTGCGGCTGCACCCGGGGGTGTACCTTGGGGTACACCCTGGGGTTCTCCCAAAAGTTGCACTTTTGGTGCCGCTTTCAAATTTTTGAGAAAGATTATCTTTCATGTTAGCTGAAAGGCGCGTTAAAAGAACTTAATCCAGCGCGTGATTCGGCTGTTTCGAAAACCTTAGGTTTCTTCCTTGTTGGAATCGGCTCTCGAGAGTTCATCTCTCGGCAGTTGTTTTGTCACTTGCTAACAATGCAAGATTGTAGGCTTTCGGAAAGCGCTTTTGATTGTTCCTCTTTCGGGGTCGGTTTCAGGCCAAATCAATACATCAAGTATATATTATTTTTTTTTCTACTCTTAACTTATCTACTTTTGGTTTACGTTTTGAACCAGGATAAAAGATTGCTATAACGGGTGTGTAACCAGTGTGAGATTAGATTTCCACACACCGGCCATACGACCTATCACATCGTAGATTTCCCATGGATTCCACGGCCGTGCCCGTCACGGGCACGGGTGGCAGCCCTATGACTGGCTTTCGAAGCTGGATATAAAGTTTAATATTAGTATCAGGCCGGTGTACCTGACTATTGGTATAGCGCACTTGGTGGCCACTTCTGGACTGCTTTTCAAAACTGCATAGAGAATTAATTTTTTTTTACCTGGGTTTCATGCTTTACCATGTCAAAATCAGGCCAGAATTGGACACACGGCACCGGTGTCCGAGTTGTAGGTGACGGCTCGATTCAGCATTGATCTTATTCTCATTCACTCGGTTTTCAACCAAATTCTTTGCAATTTGGTACACCTACTCCTCTAGATGTAATACAACTCATTTCAGTATGTGTATGGCCTCAAGACATTGGGCATTTGAAGATTTCCCGAAATGGTCATACCCCAGAATTGCATCAAACTATAGAGTGTCTGTAGCCAATTTAGGTTCAAGTGGTTGTTCGTAGTAGGTAGACGACATCATCCCAAGTGTACCATACAAAAAATGAAGCAAAACTGCCCAGAACTGAACAAGATATGATTGTTTGTGCGAGGTGTAGGTTTGTCCGGGAGGGGGATAGTCCTAGTATCAATGATCAAAACAGCCTCATTCATGGATTTACTACAAAGTTTTGAGACATAATACATACCACACATCAGTATTTACAAGCCTCAAGCAACTTACAGAGCATAGAACATTTATTTTGAATACTACTTTGAGGTGGCAAGCACAGCCAACATCCAAGTTTGGGTAAGTGAAAGTGGGCTAAGTATGGGAAAAGATCAGTGAAGTGCGGCCGCTGACAATTTGGGTGGTAAGTGAATTTACCAAGTTAGGAATAAGTTGCTTTTATAAGTGTGCCTAAGTGACCTTTGGCAGGCTAAGTCAGTTTACACAAGTGACTTAGTGAGGCATCAGTCGGCCAGCCTCAGAAAAAAAAGGTTTGTGGGTCAAACATTTTCTAGTCAGAAATTGATACTAGGGCTGCCAAAATAGCTCAAATACACTGCGTGCACCTCACACTATACAAGAGACTAAGATTTAGCGACCTAGTCTGCTCCTCTTCATACGGCAATTCCCGAAGGCTTATTTCAGTACTCAAACTCGGCTAACTTGCATCAATCAAATCTTGGCTTTCCTTTCTACCAACTCGACAACTTGACACATTCTGCTCACTCGCTAGCTGGCTGCGAAGATTCAAGCCATACAATCTTCCTGGCCTGCTTGATCGACCCCCGCATCCAAGTTTATCCAGCTTTAGCTTCATTTTTTGCCTGCCAATATATTGACGTACATTGGGTGTTGAGCGCTCGGCAAGTCGATACGCCCCATCGGAACTTGAATAAAACTTTGTCATATTTGCTCACCTCTGTTACGGGAGTTCATAGTGGGTTATCAAAAATATGAATATGACATTGACCACTGCCTCTCTGCAAAGTAGTAAATTCATCTCGCAGGTTTCAATTCTTGAAGCGGACCAAGCGAACCGGCTGGCTCGCTCCGAGCCAGGGATGGGAAGCTCCTTCCTAATATGGCAATTTCCCATGGGAGGGGGGTCCACCGACCTCGGGGGAAAAAAAGTTTCTAGGTGATGTTGTTTACTCTTACCTTTGATCCCCCTTGGTGCAACCAAATTGTCGAGGTATGGATAGAGTTGAAGACCGCGGATGTGAGGTGCTGCAAGCCGTGCTATTGGGGTATAAATCTCTAGTGTATCCTCCAT
Organism: Mycena galopus ATCC 62051; assembly: GCA_014925785.1. NCBI lineage: Eukaryota > Fungi > Basidiomycota > Agaricomycetes > Agaricales > Mycenaceae > Mycena > Mycena galopus. Next base: position 1,386,322 of record WIQG01000013.1, on the reverse strand, counting down.
GACCTGGTTTAACACCTCGAGGACGCCGTCACCCGAGGATGTGCTGAGGAACCTTTTGAACGGTCTTTGCAAAATTGAGTACATGTGTGTCATGGATCGCCATTTGGCACATGATTGATCGAAATGTGGATAAAGTCTCCAGAATCCTGAATTGGGGGACATCCGAACTGCACCATTCGAGGTGCTCAGAGAGCACAATGATCCGAGCCTCGGCGATACGATCCAACATCACGTCCCGGAATTCCCGTACTTGACTATAATTCAACCTATCACGGAGGTCCTCCGCGGGCACATTCACTGCGGTCTCCGTGGGCAAAAGGGGGTGATACAATTGGAGAATGTGGTCTTCTGTCGTTCCGTCGGCGAGTCTGTTAGAATACCAGCATCGCGCTACGCATTTTGTTCGTGTTCGGCACGTGTCCGTGACCTCCTTTTGTTCGCAACTTTTTATTTTTTTTTCTCACTGGTTCTTGCTACGAACCATCGTGAGAGGTAAATTAATAGCTACCTACATCCATTACTGATACTCATTATAATCACAGACACTGTACTCACAGTTGTCTTTAGATCACATAGGTCCACAGGTTATAGGGCCCCAGCAGCGCTGATACTGGAGCATACCAGTCAACCAGTGGCACAGTATACCTCAGGACTGGGACAGAGCATTGTAATCGAGGCGATGGCCACCACATTCCAGTTGTTTGATACGCTGAAGCACAAAACCGAGGCATCCGAAGATACCTGGTCCACATGGGAAGCCCAGTGCAAAGCTGCACTTGTCCTTGCCAATCTTTGGCCATATATTACGGGTGTCGTATCACTGTCTGCGAGAAGCAGATTCCAGACCCTGCGAGCACGACTACGCCTCCCGCATTGATCGACAATCCGCGTTGGGAAGACTATATAGTTGAAAATCTAATTATCCTATCATGCATCAGGTTACGCATAGAAGGGACCGACCAACGTCCCATAAAAGGATGAAAAGATTGTGAAAGATGCATGGATGAAGCTCAAAGCCGCGCACCTACCTTCCAGGGCGCTCTCCCAGCTCACCGTCCTCCAACAAGTGCTTGCGATTAGATACACCTGCGATACTCCCCTTGTGAAGACAATGGATAAACTCGAAATCCTCATCGATTCTTTCTTCGCAATCCGACCGCCAACCGAGGATGAATGGAGATATATCACTTTTCTCAATGCGATGGTGGCAACGGAGTTCACCAATGCCCATTCTTCCCTCTACACCCTTCTTAGTGCCGGTACTTTGTCGTCAGCTTCCGTTGTTGCTCGAATCAGCCACGAGCAAGATCGTATTGACGCAGAGAATGCGGAGACAGCAGCAAATGAAGCCTCTTTTGCCGCTTTCACGAAGCAGTGCGAGGCTAAGTCAGGACCACACAAGTCGTATCCGAACGGCCAAGGTCCCTGCACAAATCCACAGTGCAAGGGAAGAGCAAAGCAGTTCCATGACTGGGACCACTGCTATGGTCCTGGCGGTCGCATCAAGCCTCCAGCCGGAAAGACGCCAGAGCAGGGTGGAGGAACTGTCACCTGTTTAGGATGGCTTAAGTGCAACAGGTTGCAACGCGGGCACTTACTCAGCGGCTTAGCGCCGGCTTAAGCCACTGCCAACATATTTTTGTACAAAACCGGACTACTACATTCATACTATACAATACACTGGGCTTAAGCTGGGTTCAATCTGCATACTGAGCTTGAGCTTGAGCTTGACTTCAGTGGTTCAAGGGAATCGGCTCAAGCCCGCAGCTTACATAAGCTGCTGGCTGCCCGTTGCCGCCCATGACGCACCCAGAAACTGACATGCATCTTCCCGTCGTGCTGGCTAGCAACTCGACCGAATGAGAGAAGCTTTGCGGAAGCAGAAACTGATGAAGAAATGCACAAGGTCCTGGTGCCCGCGTTTCACCGACGAAGGGACGCGGAGGCCGAGGCACATAAAAAACCGCCAGGTAGCCACTCGCCCCAGGAAGGATGTCGGTGGCGTGGGGTTGAGGAGCACGTCTTGGTTGATCGGTGCATGGAGAGAGTCAGCATGGACAGTCCATGCGCAGCAAATCTGCGTGAATATACAGAGATGGGGGCGGAGGAAGAGTTGCCATCGATTAAGCGGGGGGAGCAGTGTACGGAGGAGTAGGGGAGGGGAGGAGAAGGAAAAGGACAGAAGCGGAGTAGAAACTCACAGTCATCGGGACCGGCGCGCAGCTTCGTTGAGCTGAGGAGCGTAGAAACTATGTTCATTACAAGTAGATCAGAGTTATCCGGTGGAGCAGTCGCATGAGAGACCAAATAGTATTGATTTACCCAGACGTGAAGGGATTCAAGAAGAAGATAAAAGAAGAAAAAGAAACCCACCAACTCCCTTTCACTTGCATCGTCTAAATACGAATGCCCCCGCCGCACCATCGTGGCTGTTGCCCACCTGCACCACCGTCTACGCCACCCACGCGCCGACCACAGCTGCGGCGACCTCGAGGAAGACGCGGATGAGAGCATAGGCAAGTTTGTCGGGTCATCAAACAGCCGTGCCACCTCCCTTTGCGCCCCGTGGCGCATTCGCGCTGTGCGCCCCGCGGCATCGACCAAATTGAAGTCGACAGTTTCTTGCCAGAGGAGGTTGACCACGTCCGAGCGGGAGAGCGCGGCGGCGAGGTGGCGGGGTGGTGCCGGACTCGGAGCCAGAGGGTGGACACCGTTCAGGGAGATGGCGCAGTGCAGTGGCAACACACAGATGTAACTCAAGGAGTCCAACAGCGATTTGTAGGATTTCCAAATGCACATTGACCAGTGTCACGAGAGAGATGGGCCAGGTAAGTATTGCGAGAACGTGAGGTGAGAGAAAAGCAGGGTCACAGTGTGACATTGCCTCGACAGATGTGGCTGCGCACGGCAATCAAAAAGCTTTGTTCTTTTGTCTTTCACCACGTCTTGACTCTTGACCACGTCTCTCTAGATCTCTCGAAACTGCGACCGAGTTCTTGACACTATGATCTCTATCCTCGTCGCCGCGGTCTCCCTCCGACCTGTGCTTCTCAATCAACAAACCTCATCATCGCGCCTGCGCAGTGCGCACCAGTGGCCCACAAGTTGCCACTATGCTACCCGCTGTAGTACCGCGTCCACTAAGGAGGGGCATAAATAGATGAGCCACCTATCAAAGCATTTTCAGTCGCAGGTCCTTTCACCTTTACCTCGGACTGGCAATCGCGAGGTGCGTACCTTGGGTTTTTAGATCCCTTGTCATTTTTTGATTTCGTGTTCTGTAACATCAGAATAAGGCCAGATGACGACTACGGGAATGACGGTTTCGAGGACATTGCTCGAGTGAGTGGAACTGCTTCCCTCAATAAAGATAACACACTGATCTCGCAGGTTGTCACAGCCGCCTCAATGTTTCATTCATTTGTTTTTGCACAGAGTCGTTGGTCTGATTCGTTAAGCATCTCCTCTCTCGGGTTTAACGCTTGAATGCCACTTAGACCCCGTGGTAAGCCCCTGCGCGTTTTCACTTGAGCAATACTTTTTACCTCACGGCACAGGCAACTTGTTCTTATTTGGCGAACTCCATAACGTCCTGGTGATGACGCGATAGTCCTGAAAATTGAACTGATCTATTCATTTCTCAGTATAGGAGGCAAGTCTGACCACCAACGCGTGTGGCCCTTTCAGTATCGTTCATGATAGATGGAGCCATCTCCATTCTCAGAACCGGGTCGCTGCCATTGTCTCTGGTAAGTTCCACACCTCGCTTTTGGTTACACTGCTATGTAGGCTCGCAACCTTCAATCTCCGTACTTGTACAGCACGGATTGTGCCCCCAGCAAGCCTTGTATCCTGCCGAACTTTGTCCATAATAATCCTGCTTGTTTGAAGGCACGGCTTATGCCCGCCGTACCTCAGAGTAGAGACTTAAGACGGCTTCAGTGGGGGGCTTGAGCCGCTCAGCTCAAGCGCCCCAAGCCGCGGGAAGCACGGCTGAAGCAGCTTGTGTTGGCTTAAGCCATTTGCATGTATTGCGTAGCACACATTTTCACTATTTCTTAAGCCAGCTTAAGCAAAGTCTATCATATAGTGTCCGTGGACTGTCTGCTTTTATACAAAAATATGTGGGCAGTGACTTAAGCAAGTGCTAAGCCGCTAAGTAAGTACCCGCGTCGCAACCCATTTCACTTAAGCAATCCTAAGCTGGTTTTATGGAGGAAAGAAGGAAAAGGCAAAGGCCGCGGTTGACAGCAGTGATGATCTAGAGTCCGACGAGTGCTGCTCTGGCTGAAGACTCGAACGGATATAGATCATTCTTTGCCAGCGCAGAATCTTCCTATCTTCCTCGTGAGACTACATCAGTCAATTGGTGACGAAAACCGCGGATGAAGCCCATGCAGTACTAATGTTCCCGGGGTCGGGTTCAGAACCGATCCTGAAGCTGAACCGGAACCGAACCGAACCTCATGTCCGGTTCAAGGATTTTTTTTTTCTTCCGATTTTTTCCTGAAAATGAAAGATACCACTCGCCTTTCCCTCCTGGCAGAGCTTCTGTACATTGAAAAGGCTGTATCCATGGCTGAAAGTTGGATTTTTCATTGATGCAAGTCATCCAAACAACGTGATATTTCCTATTCAGTAGTGTGTAGCCACTCAAAAATTCAAATGCCACTCATTCAGGAATAAAACGTACTTTGCACACTTTCTGGTAGTTTTCCAAACCACAATGTACATGTTTGGCGCGCGGGAATTCCTTCGGGTTGGTGAACCCCATAACAGACCGGACCTGACCCGACCTAGGTCCGGTTCGAGGTTCGGATTTATTGGCAAAGAACCGGACCGAACCGGACATTGGCAACACTATGCAGCAGCAGTACACGATAAACCCGCTCGCCTCTATCTCGACACTGGCGCCATGAGCTCCATCTGTCCCGTCCTGCAATATTTCACCAGGATAGATCTTTGCATGCGCAATGTGTCTGGAGTCGGTGGATCATCCATCAAGCCCAGTGAAAAGTCGGTGGGATGAAATGTGATCAGCTGAGATTGGATGTCGAGCATGTCAATCAATGCCGTTTCATCCCAATCCATTATGCAGTACCATCTACCGAAAGCGATCAAATGAGAAGAAATGAGACCAGCCTCAGCTGATCTCAATACATCTCAGTGATTAACGGTAATTTGTGACAGTTTGGCAATAAGACGAGTTTAAATGAGAAGAATTGTCTAGAACTCATTTCTTCACTTTAGACACCAATCAATCCCACCGACTTTTCACTGGGCATCAAGGCTGTTGGGATCGGGGAAGTCCGAGTACGCATCGGGAAGAGCAGACACTTCAGTCTGAAAGACGACCTCTACTGTCCACAGGCAGCTATCACCTTGATATCTGTTGGCAGGCTGTGTGACGATGAGCAGGAAGCGACCTTTACGAGCACAAAGTGCACAGTTAAACGGTTCTCCGGAAAAACTGTTGCGACCGCGTCACGCGTCGGAACGAGGCTGTATACCCTCGATTGCGACAATCCCATCTTCATTATTTCGCCCTCTGAGCTTCCGTCCTACGCTGCAATTTCTCTTTCCGCAGCAGATGTGATGGCAAATGTTGCTGTGAAGGCACCACCGACTCTCGAGACATGGCGCCGACGACTTGGACCTGTTAACATCGGCACAGTCCTTGGCATGGCCCGTGGATCTGTCGTAACCGGTATGGAGACCAATCTATCCCATCTTCCTGCCAAATGTGCTCACTGCATCCTCGGGAAGCAGAAAAAGAAGCCAATTCCAAAGAACGTAAAGGCCCGAGGTCAACAAGGAAGCTGCAGAAAGCTTTTGGAGATCTTGCTGGACCACAAGCAGTAGCTGCGCGGGGGTGGATATCTGTACACCTTGCAATTGATCGGTGACTATACCCATGAACAATGGACATTTCTGCTCAAGAAGAAGTCCGATGCAGAGCAGCAGGTCCAAGAATGGCAGGCCATTGTCGAGGAAGAGTCTGGCTAGAAAGTTGGCATATTTCGCGTCGACATGGGATCAGAATTTGATTCGTCAGGTTTTATTTGCTACCTACGCGAACATGGAACAAAGAAGCAGACCTCCGCACCATATTCCTCGGCACACATCGGCCTTGTTGAGAGGACCCAGCATACCCTTATGAGTCGTGCGCTGGCATGCATGTCAGCTGCTAATCTTCCTCGAGACATGTGGGGAGAAATGATCCTCACCGAAACCTATATCGGACTGACCAGCGCATTTCGAGAAACCTCGCATGAAAGGTGGACGGAATCTAAGCAAGACCTATCATACATGTGGGAGATTGGGTGCCGCGCATTTGTGCTGAAACTGCCGAAGAACGCAACCCAAAGATCTTTAATCGCTATGCGGAATGTGTGATGATCGGTTACTCACGGAATTCGCTAGCCTGTCGTTGCTATAATTGCAAAACAAGGTGTATCCATGTGACTCGAACTGTGGAATTCATCGAGTCCCAAGACGAGATGCCGCGTCCATTAACAACGGCTCAGACGTCGAAGAAGACGTCTGACATCCATTCCATCCATACGTTAAACGCCGTTGATGTGCTAGCTACGGCAATTACTCCCGAGGTCCAGGAGGAGATTGATGGCATCGAGGAACCACAAAACATTCCCCCAATCGAAGTTGCTCCCGAAGGCCGTCCCGAAGGCCGTCCTGTCCGTCAGCACAGTGAAGATGGAGCCTTCCCAGACACTCGGAAGACGCCGCAGTGGCCGAAGCTCGCGCCGCCGAAAGTCGAGCAAAGGAGCGCCGTGCAAACGCCAAGAACCAAAGGGCGCCTGTCGAGGACGTCGACGAGAATGAGGCCGAAGAGGAACGTGCTGCCCTCGCAGATGATGCCAGTTTCGAGTACTGGGCTCTTGCTACCACAGACACGGATGATGAGCCTAAAACCTGCAAGCAAGCACAAAATTTGCCATTTTCAGAGGAATGGCGCAAGGCGTACCAGGCAGAACTTGATTCCATTGAAGAACACGGTGTCTACCAACTTGTCCCCCACGAAAGTGTTCCTGCTGGCCGCGAAGTCATACGATCTCGTCCCGTCTTCAAGATCAAGCGAGGGAGCTCTGGCGAGATCTTGAAATTCAAGGCCAAGCTGGTGTCAATGGGATATACACAAATGGCTGGCCACGATTACAGAGAGACCTATGCCCCCACTTCCCGCTTCAAGTCCTTCCGCATGGTACTACACGCAGAAGCCGTGCTAGACCATGAAATCGATCATGTCGATATCAAAACGGCTTTCCACAACAGCTTGCTCACCGAAGAAATCTGGCAGGAGCAACCTAAGGGTTTTGAAGTCACTGGAAAGGAGAAGTGGGAGTGGAAGTTGAAACAGGGAATGTACGGACTGAAGCAAGGCAGCCGTTCCTGGAATCTGCGTCTCCACGCTGCAATGGTCAAAATCAGCTTTGAACGGATCTCCGTGGAACATAGCATTTATTCCCGTCAACGTAGTGCCGAATCTTCCCTTGTAGCGGTCCACGTCGATGACCTCTGCACTGCCGCCAGTTCGAAGAAGGAGATGAAGCAGTTTAAGAGAAGTTAAAAGGCGAGTTTGAGATCACGGACCTCAGACAGGTTAAATGGATCCTGGGAATTCGCGTCATATGAAATTGTGCAGCACGTATCATCTCCCTTGACCAACAAGCCTACCCCGAGAAGATGGCTTCGCGATTTGGACTGGAGAATTCCCACCCAATTCGGACTCCCATGGTTCATGCTGAACCTCTTTCTCATTCAATGTCCCCCGCACGGCTGCCAGCAAAGCTCGCATGAGTTCCGTGCCATACCGTGAAATTATTGGATCACTGATGTATACCACTGTCGCCACTCGAGCCGCCATAGCGCATTCCGTGGGCATAGTCCGTCAATTCTGCCAAAATCCCGGGGAACTCCACTGGCTCGCTGCCAAAAGAATTCTTCGCTATCTCATTGGCACGAAATCCTTTACTCTCGTACTTGGGGGTAGCACCCCTATTCGTCTGAAGGGCTATTCCGACTCCAACTACATTCCCCCCGGCGATCTTGACCAGAGGAAATCCATCTCGGGATATTGCATGTCTCTCGGCAGTGGCGCGATCTTGTGGAGCTCGAAACGCCAATCAACTGTAGCTACCTCAAGCGAGGCCGAATACATGGCTTGTTGTCATGCTGCCAAGGAAGCTGTTTGGTTCCGTATGCTTTTGAGAGCTGTTGGTCACAAATAAGGCTGGCTAAAATTATGATTATATGTTATTATATTCCATTATAATCTCAAAATTATGATTAAATATGCTGTGGCCATAATTTTAAGCTTTAAGATTACTGAGGATTATATTAGATTACAGTACAATTATATTATGATATGACCCTCGTATTTAATCATAATATTAAGACCTGGCTAAGTTTGGGAAATCTATTGATTGCAGCCATATTTAGCAGGGTGGACCACCCCTAGCGGAATTCCACTCTCAGATATGCTCAGTACCCCATAGATTGCACATTTTGACCAAATTATTCTGATGGTTGGTCCATAATTGTACCACATAGCCCATGTGATATTGGTTCATATTACGGCAAAATCAATGTTCCAGCAAGAGATATGTTATCAGTCACCTTGAACTATCATAAATGGTTGCACCACTGCAGAATCCATAAAGCTTACTGCTAGCCCCAATCAAACTATCAAAGAAGGTACTGTAATCAAGAGAGAACAAACCAAAGACACAGTCAGAGTTTTGCACCACTCTTCCTAATCACTTGTGGAGCAGAATGCAATGAGTTTGGCGTAAAAGTGGTCCTCACAGAAGGTGCAAATTTAGGTTGCAAAAAATGGATTAAAATGGATTAAACATAATTAAATATGATTACATTGCAATTACATTAGATTATGATACCATTACGATTAGATACAGGCCAAAACCTTAAGATTATATTACGATTACAGTACATTATGGCTAGAGACCATATTTAATCATAATGTTCCAGCCTTAGTCACAAACAAGGTGGCGCCACAGTTATCCATTGCGACAACCAAGGAGCTCTAATACTCACTGCCGATCCTTCTTTCCACTCTCGTGCCAAACATATTGATGTCCAATATCATTTCTCTCGTGACTGCGTCGAATCGGGCGAACTCATCTTCACTTGTGTTCACACGCCCGAGAACATGGCCGACATCTTCACGAAATCATTGGCAGAGCCACTATTCAAGAAGTTTAGGACAATGCTGGGCATTGTGGTTGACCGGATGACGAACCAGCGTTTAGCGCGCTGAGGAGTGTTAGAATACCAGCACCGCACTACGCGTTTTGTTCGTGTTCGGCATGTGTCCGCGACCTCATTTTGTTCGCATCTTTTTATTTCTCTCACTGGTTCTTGCTACGAACTGTCATGAGAGATAAATTAATAGCTACACTGCAGTGGCCCATGGCTTTTGGGGACCCAAAAAGGGGTCCAAACATATCTTCCTGTTTGGGTGGATTTTGGGTGCCCCCCCCCAAACATGAGAAAGAAATAACAGATTTTTGGGACTGTTTTTGGCTCACAAACATCGCCAAAACATGATAAATGTTGGGCTAAAAAACAAAGGGCCGAAAATCCTTGCTGTTTAGTTATGCTTTTCGTGAGCAAAACATTTGCTATAGTTGTCCACCAAATATGGCCAAGAAAATGATTGATGTTTGGAGTCTTTGGACACCAAACTCAAGGTCTTTCGTGGGAATGAAAAGGTGCTGTAAAATGATCAATGTTTCACACTATTTTCTGACCCTAAACATGGACTCCGTTTGACTTCGAAAAGCATTTTCAATTTTTTTCGTCATTTTTCCCTACCAAAAAATTGAAAATGCTTTTCGAAGTCAAACGGAGTCCATGTTTAGGGTCAGAAAATAGTGTGAAACATTGATCATTTTACAGCACCTTTTCATTCCCACGAAAGACCTTGAGTTTGGTGTCCAAACATCAATCATTTTCTTGGCCATATTTGGTGGAAATATAGCAAATGTTTTGCTCACGAAAAGCATAACTAAACAGCAAGGATTTTCGGCCCTTTCATTCAATTGTTCAAACTCCGTCTGAGTTACCACAGCGCCAACACCTTTTGAATCATTGGCTCACCGTTTTTGGGGGTCAGGTCTTGAACCATTGAGTGAACTATTCTTCCACTGGGTTATGGCCTCACTAGGGTCGTGTATATAATGCTGGTTTGTAAACCGGTTTATAAACAGGTGTTTGTAAACCGGTTTATAAACAGGTGTTTATAAACCCGGTTTTTAAATGGTTGAGCAGAATCACCTGTTTTTAAATATTCCCAGTCTACCGGCAATCAGCCAAGAAAACATTCTTCCAATATTCTTCGCGTCGCCCGAACAACTTTTCATCATCTCGACTCGTTCCGCCATTGGCTTCGGGGAGAAAATGTCTGGCACTGGGGTTACCTACTACGATGAGGAACTCAAGTATCTATTCTGCCTCCTAAAAGCCTTGCCCGATGTCATTCCCTCGGGTGATGCCTACGATTTTACCGGTTATGTCCCTGATCCAGAAAAGGTGAAAGATTTCGGCTGCGCCTGTAAGGGCAACCTCAGCTCGGCGCAGAGCGCGGGAGACTAGCGGGAGAATCCGAAGCAACTCAATTGAATGGTACTAAATACAGGTTTCTAGAATACGCACCTAGCGGGAGAATCCGAAGAGAAGAAAGGATGAGGATTCTCACGCTAGGCGAGGTTTTTTAAGTACTAGCCAGTAGCACGTGTCCGGAGGGATCGGCAGAGGTCTCGAGCTTGATCACACAGCACGTGCCAGTGAGAGCGGCCGGACGGACGGAAGGGAACAGAGTCCGGAGGGACGGGAGGTGACGTTCCGGATGGAGGCGCAGGCTGGGGTGCGAGTCCGGAGGCCGGACGAAGGATCGGACGAGGAAGCGGGGCAGTGCGATGGGCCGGAGCCGGACGGACGGACGGATGGACGGACGGACGGGCGGTTCCCCTGACATCACCCCCCCCTTGGAATGCGGCGTCCCGACGCATGAATCGGACCTGGGCGTCGCGCCTCCGGAACGAGAGCGAGTCGAAAGCGGCCGAGGCGATCCGGCGCGGGGCGTTGGGGTAGCGGCGATAGTAGGCCTCGATGGCGTCTCGAGCGAAGACGTCGGAGTGCTTTACCCATTTATTGTGTTCCGGGCCGTAGCCTTTCCACCGCACCATGTACCAGAGGCTGCCATAACGGACCTTCGCTTCTAGGATCTCCTCGACCTCCCATTGAACGTCGTCGTCCGTCTGAAGGACGGGTGGGGGTTCGTCGTTCCGGGGGCGTCCGGGGAACGGGTCCGGTTCCGCGAGCTGGAGTTTCACCACCGGAAAGACCGGGTGGAGCTGGGAGTACCGGGGGGGGAGCTCGAGCTTGTACGCACCCTTTCCGACAACCTTCACGACCTTGAAGGGGCCGAGGCGTTTGTCCGCGAATTTGACGGACGGACGGGTCGTCCGGATGTCGGAGGCGTCTAGCCAGACTCGGTCGCCTACTTTGATCTCCGGGGCGGGCGTGCGTCGGCGATCGTAGTACAGCTTGAACTCGTCTTTGGCCTTAACGAGCGCGGCTTTGGCTTCCGAGACTCCGGACGCGATCCGGTCGCGGAACTCGTTCGCGGATTCCACGTTCGAGCGCAGTCCGTTGGGCTCAAATCCCATCCGGGGGAGCCTTCCGGTGTCCGTCATGAACGGGACTTGCTGCGTCGAGGAGTGGACGTGGTTGTTGTACGCGAACTCCGCGGCCGGGAGGAGCTCGTCCCAGTCGTCTTGTTTGTAGTTCGTGAAGATCCGGACGAACTGCTCGAGTTCCTGATTGACGCGTTCGGTCTGGCCATCGGTCTGCGGGTGGTAGGCGGTGGAGGTCGCTGGTTCTATCCCGATGAGGCGCCACAGTTCCGTGGTGAACTCCGCGACGAACTGCGGCCCACGGTCGGAGATGTATTTCCGGGGGGTTCCGTGGTGCCTCCAGACGTTCCGGTAGTAGAGCCGAGCGGCTCCGACCGCGCCAAGGCCGGTGTGGCACTCGTTGAAATGGGCCCGCTTACCCAGGACGTCGACTACGACCATGACCGCGTCGAACCCGTGCGCGTCTGGGAGCTCGACGATGAAGTCCACCGAGACGGTGTCCCAACGTTCTTCCGGGATTTCGGTCGGGTGGAGCTCTCCGTGGGGCAGCTTCCGAAGCGCCTTCGTCCGGTTGCATGGATCGCAGGTCCGGACGTATTGGCCGACGTGACGGGACAGCTGGGGCCACCAGTAATTCCGGGAGATGAGCTCGAGGGTTTTGAAGCGTCCGGCGTGTCCGGCGACCCGGGTGTCGTGGTGCAGGGCGATGATTCGGCGCCGGAGGTCCTTATTCCGCGGTACGACGACCTTACCGCGGTAGTAAAGGAGCCCTTCTGCGACACGCCACTCGGACGACCGGGGGGGGCGGACGTTCCGGTTCTTGAGGAGTTCTCGCGCGACAAGCGCGACGGGGTCCTCAAGGTCCGGCTCACCCGTGAAGGCCTCCCGGACGTCACGAAGGAGGGGGACCTCGGGTCCGGCCACCACGACACCTTCCAGTGCGCGGACGTGGAACAAGTCCGGGCGAAGAAGGGTAACGTCCGTGTTGTCCGAGCCCACTCCGTGGTCCGGACGGCGGGACAGCGCGTCCGGACGGCCCATGAGGCGTCCGGGCTGGTGGTGGAGCGCGAAGTCAAACCGGGACAGGTACAGGGACCACCGCGCCTGCCTCCGGTTCAAGTTCTGCGCCTTCCGGAAGTACTCCAAGTTTTTGTGGTCCGTCCAGATCTCGACCGGGTGCTGCGTACCTTCGAGGAAGTGTCGCCACTCCTCTAAGGCCCGGATGATCGCAAGCATCTCCTTGTCATGGATCTCGTAGTTGCGCTGGACGTCACTCAGACTTTTGGAGTAAAACGCGACCGGATGCCACTTCCCGTTCGCGTCTGGCTGAGACAGGACGGCTCCGGTGGCGTAGTCGGAGCTGTCCGCCTCGACCCGGTATGGACGCGACTCGTCGGGCAGGACCAAGACGGGCTCCGCGGTTACCGCATCCTTGAGGGCTTGGAAGGCGGCAGCGGTCCAGGTCCAAGCGACGCTCTTCTTGGTGAGGTCGAAGAGGGGCCGCGCGATGTCCGAGAAAGCCCGGATGAATCTCCGGTAGAAGTTCGTGAAGCCGAGGAACTGCTGCACGTCCTTCCGGTTCTCTGGAGCCGGCCAGGCGGCGACTCCGGCGACCTTGACCGGGTCCATCTCGACGTGGTTGTGCGAGATGATGACGCCGAGGTACTCGATCGACGACTTCTCGAACTCGCACTTCTCCGGCCGGAGGTAAAGCTTGTGCGCCCGGAGCCGCCGGAGGACTTCTCGGACGATCTCTCGGTGGCGCGCGAGATCGGAGTGAGCGATGAGGATGTCGTCAAGGTATACCATGACGTCTCCGGACAGGATGAGGTCTTGGAAGATGTCGTTCATCATCGTCTGGAACGTGGCCGGGGAGTTGGTGAGGCCGAAGTACATCACCAGGGGCTCGAAGAGTCCTCGGTTGGTACGGAACGCGGCCTTCCACTCGTCGCCTCCCCGGATCCGGACGTTGTTGAAGCCCCACCGGACGTCGAGTTTTGTGAAGAACCGGGCTCCCTTTAGGCGGTTAATGAGGTCGTTAATCAGCGGGAGCGGGTATCGGTTCTTCACGGTCATCGCGTTGAGCGCTCGGTAGTCCTGGACGAACCGGAGGCTTCCGTCCTTCTTCTTGATGAAGAAGACCGGAGACGCCATCGGGGACTTGGACGGACGGATCCGGCCGGTGCTCAGCCCATCCTCGATGAACGCGTCGAGTTCCTTCTGCTCGAGGGGGGAGATCGGGTAGACCTTGCAGTTGGCCGGCTTTGCGTCCGGGACGAGTTCGATGGCGTGGTCCCACGTCCGGCGCTCCGGTAACGCGTCGAACGACTCCTTGTCAAAGACGTCGGAGAAGTCCTCGACCCAGGTCGGAACCGAGGTCCCAGGCGGGGCCGAGTTCCGGGCGAAGGCCTCCGCGAGCCGTTGGGAGACGGTGCTCCCGGCGCGGATTTCCTCGGCCGGAGCGAACGCGGTGTAGAGGATCCGGTCGCCTTCTTCTAGCTCGTCATCGTCGTCTTCGTCCGGGTCCGGAGTGAGGTCCGGATAGTCGTCTCCGTCGCCATCCGGATCGTACCCGTCGTCTCCGCACCACTCCTCCGAGTCAATGGCACAGATAGACGGGACGGGACCTTCGCGGAGCTGTCGGAGGATCGCGGCGGAGATCTTCGCGCTGCGACGGACGGCGCGAAGCTCGTCTCGGCAGGTGCTGCAGCTGGTCGGGCAGCGGGTCATCCGGACTTCCTTGGTTTCCCAGTCGATCTCCGGGTTGTGTTTCTGAAGCCAGGAGTAACCGAGGATGACGTGCTGCTTCCCGAGCCGCGTCACGGCGAGTTGGATGCGTTCCGAGTGACCCTTGTAGTTGACGACCATATCGACTACGCCCGTAATGCCTCCGGATGCATTGGGTGTGCCGTCGACGTTGAGGACCGGGATAGGCTGGGAGAGCTTCCGGACGGGAAGGTTGCGGGAGATCACGTACTCCGAGTCAATGAAGTCTCCGGTCGCTCCGCAGTCGACCAGACCTTTCACGGACACCTTAGCCGCGGTTTCTACCGACTGCATCTCCAACGGAATGTGCAGGGAGTTCCGGCCCTCCACGGAATCAATAACGTACTGCCGGGGCAGTTTGCGTTCCCATCTCGGACGGTGGACGCGGGGAATGGAAGGGGTTTTTGCCTCCGGGGCGGGAATAGGGGGCTCCGGCCAGGGGGCGGAAACCGGAGCAGGGGGTGCGTCTTTCGTTTCAACTGCTGATTTATTGGGTATATCTTTGTACAGGCAGGAGTAACGATTAGGGGACGCGACCGAGGGCGCACCGCTCACTCGACCGCGTCCGGAAAACCCTCCGGCTCCGCGTCTCCGGCGTCCGGCTCGGTCGGAAGCCCGGCGGTAGTAGAGAGGCGCGCGAAGAGCTCTCCGAGGAGGTCGTCTCCGAGTTGACGGACGACCTCGTCCAGGACGTCTGCGTGCCGGACGTCCGAGGGAGCCGGGCAGTCTCGGGCGAGGTGTCCGGACGCACCGCAGCGGAAGCAAGCGCGCGGTGCGAAGCGCGCGCGGGTCCGGTCAACTTCCATCGGAATGCCAGGCGGAAGGGCGGGCGCCGGCGCGGCTTTGGGAGCAGGCGTGAAGGAGGGGACTGGGAGGAACGTCCCAGTGCGAGGGCGTGCGGCCGGAGCCGGGGCGCGAGTCGGAGGTGCTCCCGCTCGGACGCGGGCGAGGGCGTCGTACTGACGGAAGGCGCGGAGACGCCATCCGGCGTAGTCTAGCAGCGCCGGAGCGGTTCCGGACGTGGTGATCGCTGCGTTGATCCTCGGGTCGAGCCCCGCTCGGTACTTGGTGACGCGGACGAGCGGATCCGTGTACCCGGCCGTGGCGGTGAGTTCCTCGAAGTCGTCCGTGTACCGGTAAACGTCGCGGGAGCCCTGGTAGTAGCTGTGGGTCTCCAGCCGGAGGAGAGCTTGGTCTTGCTCGTTTTCCTCGACGAACCGGAGCCGGAACTCGGACTCGAATTCCGCCCAGGACGGGAATGGGAACGGAACGATTGCGGACTGTCGTTCGGCCCATCGTCCGGCCGCGTCTCGCGCCATAAAGGACATGGCGTACCGCACGAGTTTTTCCTCGACGAGCTGTCCGTGGACCATGAAGGCTTCCGGAACCAGTCGGAGGTATGTGAGGACGGAGTGGAGGAACATCCGTCCTTGGGTCCGGTCGCCGTCGAAGACGGCCGGGGGGTTCGGTCGGAGAACCGATTTTGCTGCGGGGGTGAGGGTGGTAAAGTCTGGACCCACCGCCGGAGCCGGAGCGGCAGGGACGGGGGCAGTCGCGGGTGGATTTTGGTTGTTGTGTAAAACGCGGAGGAGTAGGGCTTCGATGTTTGCGAGAGAGCCTTCGACCGCGGTCAGCCGGGATTCGGGGTCGGCAGCCGGTTCCGGGATGTAAACATCCGGGAGCTCGGGTGGCGCGGACCCGCTTCCGGGCGTCGGAGCGTCCATCAAGGAGGAGGGGTCGAGGTTGGAAGTCGGGGAGGCCGGAGCGCTAGCGTAGCAGTCCGAGTCCGAGTCTACACCGAACTTCGCAATCTTGACCAGTTGATCCCTTAGATCCTTTCTTCTGCTGTAAGGGCAACCTCAGCTCGGCGCAGAGCGCGGGAGACTAGCGGGAGAATCCGAAGCAACTCAATTGAATGGTACTAAATACAGGTTTCTAGAATACGCACCTAGCGGGAGAATCCGAAGAGAAGAAAGGATGAGGATTCTCACGCTAGGCGAGGTTTTTTAAGTACTAGCCAGTAGCACGTGTCCGGAGGGATCGGCAGAGGTCTCGAGCTTGATCACACAGCACGTGCCAGTGAGAGCGGCCGGACGGACGGAAGGGAACAGAGTCCGGAGGGACGGGAGGTGACGTTCCGGATGGAGGCGCAGGCTGGGGTGCGAGTCCGGAGGCCGGACGAAGGATCGGACGAGGAAGCGGGGCAGTGCGATGGGCCGGAGCCGGACGGACGGACGGATGGACGGACGGACGGGCGGTTCCCCTGACAGCGCCAAAACTGTGTCCCATTCACACCTGAGTGCGAGGATGGATTAGCAGTACTCAATGCTGCTGATTCGAATCACGCTGGGGAGGTAAATTCCATCTCCTTCGCAGCAGAGACTATTGCAAATTCTCGCGACGGAGTTGATATAACAGTGCCATTTTTTAAGGATTTATTGGCAGACAGCCCAGTCGAAGGTGCCAATGCGATCCGGAGCCTTGCGGACTGGTCAGGGAGAGGTGTGCGAAGCGGTGGGAATGCGAAAAAAGCCACTGGGAGCACGGCTTGGGATGGGGAGACTGCAAAATTGGTATTTTAGACACTTCTGTTTGTAGACCGGTTTATAAACAGCCTGTTTACAAACCAAAATAAAAAACCGGTTTTTAATTTGGTGGGAATTATATACATGGCCCTAGGCCTCACCAAGAGAAAGTGAAATGCATTGAATGCACCTTTCAAATGTGGTCAGATACCTTCCTAGATTATACATGGGAGACCCGTGAAAAAATTGAACTTTGAGTCTTAACATCCTGCAGGATCCAGATGTCTCTTCGCTCAGGCCTCCTGGGACCGACCATAGAGATGGTTTTATTTCAGACCTGCGGGGAAGGCTCGATTCGATTGACGTGGATCACATGTACCTGTTTCCTTCCTCGGTTTCAGTTTAATGCCGCAGACCTTGAAGCTAGGGCCACATTCATCATTATTTGTGTGTTTCAAGTTCGGCCTCAATATTCCTTGACCAACTTCACCAATGGCACAGTACAGCCGAGTTGAATCTTGGGCCTCAGTTGGTACAGACTCCCGGGCCGAGTTCTGTTGAAGATTTTGCGAACTTGAGTTCTAGTGTGTTCGCCTCCATGTCACTGACTGCACCTCTGAAGCAACGACCCTTTAAAGCAGGCCATTCTATTCATTACGCCAGCCTGAAGACTTCCCCACTACGACAACATGAATACATCCTGGCGCTTTTCATTGCCCATTGATATCTAATGGAAGTTGGTCTCCGCCTCTGACTCCCAGTACACGCTCTGAAATTATACTCGAGTAGTAGTGGTGACACGGTCTCATCATCCAGGACAAACTTGGCAGAAAATTGTCGTAGATAGTGATTTATTCCACTGCATGAAATGAATAGGAGACTCATGTGATCGTGTCGCGTCACCTCACCCTCTTTATAAAATTATGTCTGTTCCTCTGTCTGAAGCCTTCAAACTCCGCTGGTCAGTTGACCCTGCAGCGATTAACCGTTCTTTAAGCAAATGGCTCCTCAGCTGTGTAATTTCTCCGTATATCAGACCTCCTTTCGCCGTTCCTCTGCTCTTCCTCTTGGGTCAACCCCTTTCGTTCTCGACATTCTGTGCTGTTCAACACAGCCTTTTAATTTCCCGTACAACTGCTGATCTGCACGCAGTTCTTCCTTGACAGGACCCAGCGGATCGCAGTCGCTCCTGCTTACGGCGCAGCTTAATTCGATTGTTATCACCCCGTGAGGCCACACAATCTTTGCCGACGAATCTGGATATAAAGGGGGGCGCCTCTGGTTCAGGTTCCCGACATTCCCCCCATTTTCGTTGTCCTCGACTCACTGGTCTCGCAAAACTCTTTCTCGGATTATATGTGGCTCCAGATCTCATGTCGGACCGTTTCTGTATGCGGCTGCCAGGGACCGGGCTCAACCAATTCTTGGGGATTTTCCTTACTGCCATTGCTGTCCTCAAACATTAATTACTCACGTAACAATTTCATGGGCAATTCTTCATTCTGCAGTCATTCTCGCTCTGAGTCACTGCTCTCAATTATTTCGACCTCTCAGGTGTGGATCTTTGCAGATTTAATTTGCCCTTTGCCCTTCAATCCGTTGGTTTAACATGCCGTTGCGCCGATGGCCATCGTTCCTTTCAGGCTCAGCCATCTTCTTCATTGTGCACCCTCGTCACTCTTCACTTCCCCAATCTCGGTCCCTTCTACCAATTATCAAAACCTTCTGAATCACTTTGCTGTTTCTTCCTTCACCTGCGGCGCGCCTGCATTTTGCCCCTTAACATTTATCTGCTGTTTTCCTGTGCCCTCCAGCCGAGGGCTCAACATATTTTTCCATCCTCGAAAACACTTGTCCGATATTATCCCGTCCGAAAAGCTTTTAAACTCCGCTATCAGCGGGAGGGGGTGCGAGGCCGCGAAGCCGCGAAGCAGCCGCTTGTTATCCGTTCTTTAAGATTTTGCTCGTTCGGCGGTGCCCATCACATTGCGCATGTTGGTTTCCTTCCCCATGAGGCTTAATTAATCCATTTCTCTCTTGCGCAGTGTCCCCATGGTCTGCTACGGCGCAGTTACGGACTGTGAACTGCGCTGTCAAATCCTTTGGTCTCTGAGCTGCCCAAATTGGGCTCCGTCGGTTTGTGAGACAGCTGCGATCTTCCGAAGAAACCTACGCCCGACCCACAATTTAAGAGAGCGATTGACATCAATCCTCCTCCTCCTTTCTTCCCCCATCATCACCCCCGCAATGCCTTGCTTACAGCGAAAGAACTGACTCCGACCTTCTGCTGGCTTTCCTCCCTTCAACATTCCGATCAAGAGTCAACTCTGAGCTGATCAAAGTTCCCGACCAAAACCATGTTCAAGCACCCGGTGCTACGTCCTCACCAGCATTGATCAAGCTCTCTTCACGGCGCCAAGCGAGTATCAAGACCAAAAAAACCGTCTCTCCGATAAGAACAAAGCACACTCCACAGCCATTCAACCGTCCCCGCAATACCACGTGAACATCAAGCGTCAATATTTCAACCACCGCTAGACCTGGGCGACATGTCCATGCATCCGATTCAAATACCTGTCTCAAGAATAACAACACACTCATTGAGATTCGAGGTTCTTCAGTCCATTCACTCATTCTGCTCGGACACGGCTTGGCAGCATCTGTTCGAAATTCACGGCGCATCAACACCATTTCTTTCCTTCTGCGTTTGACTAAAATCTCAGAACGACACTGTCTGTGCGTCTACTTCGCTATTGATGACCAACTCTCTCCTTCTCCCTATGATTCACAGGTCGCATTCCGTACTCTGATTTCATTTAAACTCCACACCACATACTCTGGTAATACGTATCAGAGGTGCGTCCGTAAGCGTCGTTGCTTTCATTCTGTCACAACTGACATGGAATAGGCATAGTCAACACCACGACACCCTCATATTTGGAGCGCTCCCATGGGCTTCGTAAACAAATTTGAATATCACACACTGGCAGAGTCGTCTTTGTTATTTGATACTGGATGCTTGCCATGTAGCTTCGTCGATGAAATCAGTTTTATTCTGGTTTTCTTTGATACCTGATACGATCCACTAACGCCGGAGCGAAGCGAAGGGAATCTTGTACTGTTTAATTTGATGGAATGTGGGCGTGGTTGCGGTCCGACTGCCCAATCGGGGAAGTGACGGCGATCAAGCGAGCGTGGTTGTCCGGCTTTCTATACGACCCTGCCGGATTCAATGATGTGGAGTTTAACACGGAATGGCATCCTTCTGGCAGCCAGGACAGGATTTCGGGGTCTGGTGTCATATGTGGGGCCTGCACTAGCCTAGATTGGGAAATGTGAGACTGAATTTAGGTCTGCTGCATTATTGGTGAATGCAGGCGAGGCACTGTATTTAAATATTTTATTCCGAGAGAATGAAGGAGGTAAGAAGTGGGTAGCAATGTGAATATCGTGATAAAATCGACAGAAGCCCATGCCCACATTTTATCGGAGTATTTGGCTTAGAAATGACCGAAAATTCATGGATCAATGTTTGTGCAACCCTGGCCCATCCAAGGGCGGGTGCCGTGTGGTGGTCTGAATGTACATAAGCGTGAGAGGGCCTTCTGGGTGGCAGCGGAAGGCGGGGGCGAAGCGGCACAGAATGCAAACAGAATGCCTCCCATCCGCAGTCGTTGACAGTGGCGTAAAGAATGATCGGCGCTCTGCGGACATAGCGGAGTAGTCACCCCCTTTATACAATTACGCTTCTCTGTCTGTCGGATCCGAAGTCATTTTAAACTCCGCTATCAGCTCTCCGGCACCACTTGCCAGAACGTGCCCCAAAGACTTACAATTTCTTTACTGCTCGCGTGGCTTAAGTATCCGTTAGGAAGTTTGTTTGTTCGTCATAGCTCAGTACAACCATAAAATCCTAATGATTCTCAACATCGACCTTCACAGTGGATTGATGCGCGCCCAACGGGAGGGGGTGCGAGACCCAAGCAAGGCCGCAAAGCGGCCGAGCAGCCGCTTGTACAATATATATATACAAGACGGTCTTTCGCTTCGCTCCGGCATAGGAGAGCTGACAGATTAGTGTACCATTCGGTGGAGACATCATTGCTCTCTTTATAAAATTAACCTGTCCGTCCGTCTGTCCAAAGTTTTAGGAAGAAATACATGTTATAGGTTTTGGTGCGCTAACCGCTGTGCCACCATTAGCCAACAGTGCAATGGCGGGGATATACTGTGCGATTTAAGGCCTTCATTTGGGTTAATTGCTGTGGCTGTTAGTGAGAATTGAGAACTGATAATGATCTAAGAAGCTCGGGAATTGGCGAGCGCCCAGTGGCGTCCGAAAAACCAGTGCAGACTGATTCATGGGACCTTGATAATATACAAGTATACGTACAAGAGCGCTTTGCCTAAATGCGCGAGTGAAAATTGTTTTTAAAGGAAATAAATAAGCGCTGAAGACTTTAGGGCAGGTCCCGGCCAGCGGTGCTGCAGCGCACACAGTGGAGCTTAAAAACGCTACAGACAGGCTTAATTTTATACAAGAGCGCGGTGGACCACTTCGTGGCCCACCCCTTCGGTTAAAGAAGTTGAATCGACTCAAATTCGATCCGGCGCTTGGTTAAGCGCTGAGCACAGCTATATCGGCAAGTGCCGCGGTGATGCCGGAGTTTCAAGTACTGTACTTGTTTCCGCCAAGTGTTCGCATCTGAACTGAAGACTTTCGGTCTCTGTGACAGTCAAATTCAACTTTTGTCGCCCAAATAGGATGAGTTTCGGCCTAGGAGGTTTCAAGAGTGGTGGTCGCCCGAAGGGACACAAGAAAATGTCAAAATTTTTGCTCCGGCATCCGCCGGATTGCCTATATGGTAGTATTTTCATAAAGAGAGTGATATTGCTCCCGTGAACGCCGGCTTCGCTGTCGAGCTGCAGACTAATTAAGTGTCGTCTGCCATCTCGTGTAGTCTCTGTCGCCATTCCAAACTTGGAACCGCCGCTGTCTTATTTCGCTGGATGTGGCTTGCCTCGGCGGCTTATCACCCCAATAATACACATGTCTATTCGGGTCTGATCCCAGAAGCTGCTGTGCGCACGGAAACATCGGACATTCACCAGTGCCGGAATCGTGAATTCACCGGATTTGTCGGTGCTCCGGATTATATATGACCGTCAAGTGGTAGGCCTGTGGACAACAGGTTCGATGTTATCCCCTTCTACGACTGAAAACGCCGCAGAATTTCTCAACCTCCTCTGCACTGATGCAGCCTGGCTCTCACCGTATCAAATATCTCTTCCCTCATCATGATCGTGGCTGACTTGTTCCTACGATATAGAAAAGGATCCGGAAAAGGATTCGAAAAAGTCTCACAAGCTGCCGAGTTCTTTGCGATCCTTCTGCAAATCGAAAGGATGATTCAACCTATCCTGAAGCATAAAACTGCCAAAATTTTGAACACTAGCGACAGCGCCTCACTGCGACCCTCGCGTGCCAAGTGTCGCAAACTCTGGAACATGATGTTTACCAACACCAAGGAAGTCGACGGGAAATTGAGGTCATTCAGGAAACAGGTCAGCCCTTCTTCTAGTGTCTGGATAGCACTCGTGAACCCAGATCATACTATGAACCAGGATCATGCTGGGAACTCAAGTGATGGTACGCGGGATTCAACATTGCATATCAAATTTCCACTCAAATTCGAATCCAGTTCCTCTGGTGAATTCCTGCATAAATTGGTGGCACAACAAAGTGCAAGTTACATTACAAGCCATGAGTTACGGACAAGAGTCCCTCCTCTCTCGAATCAACCGCCTTGACCAAGTGACCCGAGACAGTGATTTCGATAGATTTGAGAAGGCTCTGAAAAATCTTGATGAGTTTGCTAAGGTGAGTCGCGGTGAATTTTGTGTTCGTGCTGAAACTCCGTGAATCAGGCGATCAGATTCTTCCGAGACAAACTCAACGCGAGGCCCGAGTGGCTTGAGGCTTATCAGAGACTGGCTGGGGGAAGTGATCAACGAGAAACAGGAGGACGAGTGCAGGAAAACCCTGACCTAGGAAGTGCACCAGAGGAGGATAGACCTGGTGAAGCTGGTGAACTCCGTGAACAACCAACGTAAGCTCCGGCTTACCGCCATACTTTCTTGGACAAACATCATGATTGGGCGAGGCCCGCAATCGGAATGGCTGCTACGATCATTAGCTTCTAGGGGTGCGGAGTAATGATTAATAATTATAGCAGACTAGGCCCCGCTTTATTGTCGATTGTTACTATTGCAGTATGGCCCAGTTAGTTGCGCAGCAACCTTTGAGTAAGTGGGAACCCGGCAGCATACCCTGGCGGATCACAAAGAGGGTTTTTGTCTTTTCTTTCGTAGATCTAGTCCACCTTGTTTTCGTCAAATTTTGCTCGAGCTTCATTTAATCGTTCAATAAATATGAACTTCTTGGCCAAATCAGTAAAACTGCACTACACATTTACAGTCGTCTTTGACGCGATTTTTCGAATGACGTGCGGAGTATTTGGCTAGACTCGTAACCAGTCTGCCTATGATGAGCAAGAATTGTGGCGAGCACTTTGCCGTAGGCAGACTGGTACAATTCGGGCTGTGGGAAAGAGCTGAGCGCGGAGTTGGAAACATTTTTCTTTTCTTCCGCTCTGGGGTCAAATCACTTGATTCGACACATTTCGAAGAGAAATGAGGATCTGCTGACATATTTCTTGAAATCTGTCTATTCGGATTTTACAGAAAGGCTGTATGCGGTGAGCTCTGAAGCATCGATTTGGCCGTGGATCGCACAGTCACAATGATGCCGAGGATCGGCACCACTGTAATTTTCAAACTCCGGGCTCAGCCCTTTGGCGTGGCCCGAGTTGTACCAGCCTGCCTACGGCGAAGTGCTTGCCACATTTTTGCTCATCATAGATAGGCTGGCCACGAGCCTAGTCTTTGGCGAGGTAGGGTCAAAATTCTTAGCGAAGACTATGTCTTGAGAAACACTTGTGAGATGCGAGGGGTCTTTGAGCAAAATCTTATGAAAAGCGTCCAAAGATTCCTAAGGACACACACATGGACGTGGAACAATAGATATTGGGGCGTATGAGTACAAGTACGAGGAGGCACCAAAAATTGCATTGAGGCGCTCTCGCGCGCCGCTGCTAATCTATGGCAGCCAAGACCAATACGTGGATGTCGGCGGAAGACTAGTGGATTGTGTCAAAGTAAAATAAAAGGAAAATGCATAAACATGTATACCTGGCATGTAGAACTCTGTGATGGAAGTGTCCATGTTTGCGAACGGCGGACGGGACTGTCACAATTGTGTTGCAAATGATGCTTGCCGAATTTAATAAAATTTGATTGTGAAGACTCAGTGAGATTCGGACAGGAAATAACAGCGCGGGAGCCGGAGAGGTTAGGAAGCAAAGAAAGATTGCCACCTGCCTGCGGCTTCAAGTGTGAACATGCACCAGTAGGAAGAGAAAGCCACAAATACGGTTCTCTTTGTAAAAAAAATTCCAACTACCTTTAGATATGGGTCCTAGGGCAGATTATTCTATTGAGAAACCCCGCTTCCGATGGGAACCCCAGCCTAAAAATAATGTTATTCGGAAACCCAGATTCTCGGGGGTTCCTCGCCGGCGGGTGTCCGAAAAGACCGCCGGCGCCGTTGATGGACGCGATCACATGACTCTCGCTGATTTGAACTATTGTATTCTGTTGAATCGCTCATGAGAGGGAATTAAAGCAACCAGTCAGTTCAACTTCAGAAAGAGACACAAGGTCCAACAAGAAGACTACACACGAACAATCAGAGAAGCGGGGTCGCACAAATTTAACGCAAGGCAATCCGAACGTTGTGACTGACAGCATTTGAACAGAGTGAAGCGACGCAGGTGCTGGCGTAACCGACATGCTGAGGTGTCAAAAAAAAAAAAGCAGTCATCGCAACGGGCGAGCCACACGGTGTCGCACTATCCTTTACAAGCACACTTTGAAATGAGGGAGTAGTAGGCTTCTTCGTTATTATTTTTGCGAAACCTCGTTACTTTGATCATATTTAGAGAAGATTTGTTACCTCTAATGATTTTCTGTGAGAGTTCGTCAGGTTAGTAAATTCTAATGAAAGTTCGTGAGCTCACAGTTCCTCCGATGTTGAACATCACGTGGCACATTCGACCTTTTGGTTCTACCACTACACAACTTGCAGCGTGATGAGAGAAGCATTGACAGAGCACCTTCGACACCTCCTTCACCCGAAATTATGCAGGAATAGGGGGGGGGGCAATTTTTCATTCAGCTTGGCAAGACCACTTCTCCGGTATGTTGTTTTGGTATATTCCATGGTTTGCGTAACTGACGGCCCTGGGCAAGCGCGGCGGAGGCGTAGAGGGCTGAAACTGGAGGTGTGGACATCGCGGGAGCCGTGTCGCGCTTTAATTAATACCTTCTGCGCATCGCATCGCGCCGCAGCGACTTGGCAGTGGCGCGCGTCGGGGAGCCGTCTGCGGGGCCGCGCAGGAGTGCGTGCTCCTCGGCACCGTGGTCTATTGTCGGCTGCCGCAGCGCTCGTACTCAGTAATCTTAATTATTTCCTCATTTACCTTACATATTTTCGCTCCTATATGTATTTCAGCACGCAGTTGCATATCCGTTAAACTGCTGTATTCCCAAATGGAAACATGAACTTTTATCTAACTCCCTCATTGGTAGTTCGCGATACAGTGGTAAGAAGAGGTTCAAGATACATAAAAATATGTTTTGTATGCCGGTACCCGGCCACAGTTGGGGGAGCTCGCCAAATCCGAGTTCTCCAACATGTATATACATTTTGAGTTCAACACAATGAATAACATTACTCAAGAGAAATTGTACTCACTAAGGTCCATTCCATAAGTATCTAAAGTGAATCCGAGTTGTGTTCGACGTTGTGTGTCTAATTCGAGGATCCTTCTTTCTGGCGTTGAGCCTTCCTACGTGCCTGGCGGCCGCAATATATGGCGGAATCCAAAGGCATAATCAAGGGCACAATTCCACTTTGAGCCTTTTGTAAGAAACAGTTGACAGTTCAAGCAAAGGGTAACATACAAGACTGTTGTATCAGCACAATACTACACAGATAGTTGCACAGAGAGCCAAAGAGAGCTACCAGCCAAGACCAAGAACGAGATAGGAGGTGGAGGTCCCGGTAACCCCGTGAATTTTTTCCAAGTACTCTACTGAAAGATATTGCCGCAAGACAGTGCCAGGGAAATTTCTTCCCAAAACTTATAAACACCCCTCTTCTGCTAAGCAGGTGGAAGTGAAAATTTTGATGTGGTTTAAACTCAAGTTCTGGATACCGTGCCGTGAGGGAGGTCCGGCAAATATTGCCTGTGTGGCAGCAGCAAACCAACTCTAAAAAGATTAATAAAATCCGCAGGTACGTGTCACTTGTTTGGCCTTTGATGGGAACTGATCGGCACAGCCAACGGCATCAAATCTACCAATATTGAGTTGCGCTTGTCCAGACGCGTTTGTCATGTCAAGCTGTGTTCAGGAGACTTCAAGGCTTTAATTATTGGATCACAGTTTCCTTGCGCTACTTAGATACGACTTGGATATGACCTTAATATATGAGAATTGATGGATTTGATGCCACCGGCTTTGCCGATCAGCTCCCATCAAAGGCCAAACAAGTGACCATGTACCAGTGGATTTTATGGTTGTTGATTAGGTCAGCTGGGTGTTATCTGCCAGTGGCTGTACGGTTATCTGCCACGGCTTGCTATAACTTCACATCCTCACCATCTAAACTCATGAAAATAATTCCTAAGATTTATTGTACTTCACTGCGAACGAATGGCAGATAACGCCGCATGACAGATAATTTTCTCATGCCACTATTATCTGCCATCCACCACTACTGTACTATTACGACCAAAGGTTCAGGTGACGGGTGACAGCCGCCCGTGAACTGAACACTTTTTTGGTACTTGTGACGGTGACACTCAATTTTTCCGAGCCCAAATAGGCAAAAAATGTCAGAATTTTCCAGTCCAGCATCAGCCGGACCCCCATATAAGGGAATTTGATGTGATTGCCGATCAGTGAACACCTTTGCCAGTGAACCACTTGAGGTGACGGGTGACACCCCGTGAACCTTTGGTCGTAATAGTACAGTATGTCGACCTCGAACAGCTTGTCTACCACACTCTGGCCCACCAAACTCTCCTTTCCTCCTCTTTTTTTGCCCTCTTGGTCGCGGGATTTGCTGCAAAACACCCCAATCAACAATGAAAGAGCTCAATGAATCTCTGGCTTAAATCCTTTCCCCTAGGCCAAACTTGGGTTCAGATATGGCGGGTTCACCACCTGTCCGAAGTAATGTTGCCGCGACTCAGACTCACGTCTGCCAAGTCGACTTCACGAAGTCGACTTGAGCCGGTCGAGTAGAGTCTTTGCCATTGACTTGGCTTGACTCGGAAGTCAAGCCAAGTCACTTCAACTCGACTCAAGTGACTTGAAGTTGACTTCCTAGTTGACTTCTTACCTAAAATTCCAGATACCCCCCAGAGGTGTTTTGCATCACGGAAATCCGATTTTCTTTGATTTTGATGGGGCTTGACCGAGTCTGTGACAACTGCGTGACACATGTCACGAAAACATGACAACGTCGCGAAATCGGCGCCAACGTTGGCGCAACTGCGAAATAACGTGTGAGCCAGCTCTTAAATCAAATAATACACCAAATCCTTCGATATCTGGTCATTTTTGATCTCGAATACCCTAGGTATGCGGTGTTTCACCTGCTGGATCACTGACAACCAAGGCAAGCCAAATCGGCCGCGTTTCGGTCACTTACAGCATGCAGAATAGTCTCCAAGGTAACTGTATCTGCAAGTCGACTCAAGTCGACCCGAGGTGACTTGGACCCTCGAAGTCAAGTCGAGTCGAGTCGAATCCGATTTGAAGTCGACTTGTCAAGTCGCGACTCGACTTCCCGAGTCGCAGCAACATTAGTCCGAAGCTTCATCCCTTTCTGCATAAATGTAAGCTTTCGTATGCAACAACTATATGCTATTTCCGTTTATTCCCAGTTTTTGAGTCTCAACGACTCAGAGATGCAGCGCAACCTGTTATCTCGGATGGAATACATCGCTCTGAAATTGTTGAAAATACTCTCTGTCGACTCATTCTGAGTGAGGCTGGAAGTCCTTGTAGAGTTCTCATGAAATCTCTCTTCCTCCTTCTTTTTTCAATTTCTTTTTCCGTTTTCAGGTCACGACACCAGTACAATGAAAAAAAAACCGATTTTATTATTCTTTTTAGTGGTTGCCCCCTGGTCAAGATCCTCGGGATTTCTCACAGTTGTTTACGACTGTGAGAAGCCAGTACAGAACGACGTCCAGGAGACGACGCGGAGACGACGCGCGTCGCGCGTCGTCTTCTGTGAACTGCTTTCTGATGTTCTCATGGCGAGACCATCAAATTCCCGTATATAGGATTTTTGCAAACAAGTACAAAACATGTAGTCTACACAGCCACCCCGGATTTCGTTTCACCCGTCAGATAAGGGGGAGCAAGCTCCCCAATGATGAAATTTCAATGGGCCAGCAGGAGGTGACGAGCTTTTACTGAAATTTCGCTGAACTCACGAACATTCATTGAATGCCATCAAACTGACGAACTTACACAGTGACTGAGTCTCAATGAGATCAACTTTTGGTCGAGCCTCTTTGACTTGAGGCGTCCTACTAAGTACTGTACCATTTCGACCAGGTATAGTATATAGTAAGGGGAGAGAGAGTAAAGGTAAGAAAGAAGTGGGTACACTCTATGCGCTGGTTGTTAGGAACCGACCGGTTTTGTGGATGAACACAACTGTGGCTTTAAGGAGTTTGGGCTCGTTAAGTAAGAAACGTCTCCCGAGTGCCCCAAGGAGGCCCACAGAATACGAGGCAGACTGAAGGGCCATGTGGAAGGGTTCCCATGCAGGACACTGGAGAAGTTAGTACACCCGGTCTCATGCGCGGTGCCGCACGCGAGGCAGGTGGGAGAGTCGGTAAGACGGCAGCAAAAGCAATGGGCATTGAGACAGAGAAATCTGTGCGGACCTGTGCCATGGTGGAGATGTCGGCTCGGGGAAGGGTGAAGCTGTACGGGAGCACAGGATGAGGCACGGGAGGGAACCATCTATGTCTCGGACACCACGACCCTGTGTTGCGATACTACCAATGCATACAAAATTCATACTGCACAATAAAAAGAAATCAAGACTCCCACGCCATAGGTTGCAATCCGAAGGACGACAAGGATAAATCTCATCCAAGACGGTCGACCTTGGTGAAGTGGCCCTTTTGAAAGACGATTGAGAATAAAGCTCAAGCTGCGCTACAGAAACTGAAGCCACAATCCAGTAGGTTCGGAATCGGACCGATGAAGTCGCGGAACAACCACAGGAAAGTTCAGCCTCTTGCGACACGGGCGACCACCGGAGATCATGTATCTAAACTAAAGACAGGCAAGCGATAGAGTAAGTTACTGGAGCTTGTTGCATCGATAACCATTGGGTGCCGCAATCTTGAAGCCAGTCGTGCTTCCCAGGCGCCGGTCATTGAAGCTACGTGGAATTTATTCTTTCCTAATGTAACTGGCAGGATAAAAATCCTGGAGCTTCCTAATCTGTTTGAGGTATTAAGACAACCATATGTGGATGGAATGCGTATAGACCTGTGAAGAATAGCCACGGAAGGGCTCGCAGAGGCAGATCAATCGTTGATGAATCTGCGCTACTATTTCACGGATATCGTCCTTCGATTTCACCTTTGCCTTGATATCCTGTAGATTTCTGCTCATTGTTTGCCACCACGTTGCGAAGGTGTCAATAGATTCAATAACGAGCGTGATTTTCCCTTCGGTGTCCGCCAGCTCGGGAAGCGCTTCCTCACAACGGACAACGTGCTTTTCACGATCTGCAGCCACCAACAATCAGCAGTCTTTGAAGTGGCATTCCAGAAGTTGCTTACTATCAATCGCGAAGTCGGCGATTGCCCTCGCACCCGTCGCCGTGATCCTGGCGGCGATGATTGCAGCAGGGATGGCAGCCGGAAGAATAATGCCAACGTGAGGCAGACCACTTAAGGCAGCTCCAATCCCCGCAATGGCAGCCTTTGCGCCATCGTCGAGTGCACAATGCTCGATTATCCAAGTCGTCCATCTCTTTGCGACGCCCCATTTCATCACTGCTCGCTGCGCAAACTGCTCATCTCGCTCGACGACTTCCTTCTGTCGAGGAATACTCTCCGATATCTGAGCCTGCAATGAGTCCCAGGCGACGCTACCCAATGAATTCCGTACCTTCATTAGTTGTTTCCGGACCTCGACGAATCGACCACGTGTTTTCTCGACGTCCTTCTGCGCTTTGGAAACCTCGGTCTCCATGCGCTCGATAAACTTGAGGATCTCGTCGACGGGCATTTTTTTCTCCAGGGCATCACAAAGGTCAATGGCGTGTTCTGAAAATACGATGCCCCGATCACTGCAGGCAATACTCTTGTCGATGGCATCGAAATAGCGATGGGATTGCTTCTTCAAGTGGGCCATCATGATACGTATGACAAGGTGGGCATCCTTGGGGTATCTAGCAACCATTGATAGATCTCAGTGCTCGATTAAATGCAATAAGATTAAACGTACTCAGCGAGGCACCATGGTTCGAGTACCCTGAAGGCCTCCAGTGCGGAGATCACGAGCTTTTCGAGATCACTCCCCTCTCCGCTCCCCCCCTTCTCAGCAGAGACATATAGCGGAGGCGTAGTGGAGTGAAGAGAATCGAGCCTTTTGCCCTCGTCAGAGACATCATCGAATTGTGACTGTTGCTGAGACATCGCGCCAGTGGAGTTCGGTTTCTGACCATCGGAGTGCTGTCAGATTTATAGTACTATTGAATATAAGCCTCACGGACACCAACATGGCTGATTTGAATGAGAGTAAGTTGGATCGGAAGATCATCAAAACGTGCGTATGAGCAGTCTGTTAGGCGTTTATGATTTGACTATCTTAAGCTAGAACTTAGCTCCCATGTCGAACAGAAATCAATGTTGTGGTGGGCAGCAATTCAACGTCATCCCTATGCGCCGGTGACCTCTCGAAAATTGGAAACGACGGAAGTACAATGCGCATTGCAAGAGAATGGTATATTTGATCGAGCTCCACCTGAAAAGCACGTGCTCACTGCGTCGTAGACAGGTGGTGAAAGCATAAAAGGGACCGATGATCTCCATCAAATGAAAGGAAAACGCCGAAGGTCACTAGCGGCCGAAGCCTCATCTGTGGGTGCCCAGAGGACCCATGATCTCCATCGAATGAAAAGAAAACGCGGAAATTGCGTGTCGCGAAGCCTCGGCTCATGTGCCCAGCAGGGCGCTTCTGTTCTTGGACAGACGACGGACGTTTTTTCTCACACAATTTGGCATTACTTAACATTTAACATACATTGGGATGAAAATCTTGAAGCTTTCGCAACTTAGTAGCGAGTCAGATATGCTACCAAAGCAGTTACTGACTGACCTCGGAAACATGTGTCTGACATTCTTTTGCCATTGAGGCCCACCTTTCTGGCACTTGTACATCAGATAACGTGGATTTGTGCGCCACGATGTCCTCCTGCAGGCGAGTAAGCTCTTGTTCAACGAGGCTCCAGTCCCACACGGTCTTCTTGACAAGAGTATCCATACAGCCAATCAGGTTGTTTATCGTATCTTTGAGGGACTGGGACTCAGTGAACAAATCCCCGGTGCACCGATGACCTGATTCCGAAAATGAGGGGGAGGTCAAGAGATTGGGACGGAACTTACCGAACCATCGTGCCATTGTGTCGACACAGATACGGCGCAGTGAGATCCCCGCCTTATCACATCTGTCGGATGTATTTGCCACGCATGGGTTAGGGTAGGCCGCAAGTTTGAGCAACTTCAACAAGTCAACTTATAGACGACGGGAACAATAGGAGACGTACTCCAAGGCTCGTGCGAACAGAAATGAAGTCGGATGTGTTGCCCTCTGCAGCTCGACGACCGCGTCGGATTTCCCGCTGCATTTTATTCGTGAAAGTAAGAACTTCATTGTAGTGATAGTTTTCCTTGAGCGACTTGGCGAGGTCGGTAGCGTGACTTGCAAATACAAGGATTCGATCGTCGCACTCGATGCTATGAGAGATAGCTCTGGAGTACCGGCGCGTTGCCCGCTCTTTGAGTTTGTTGGTAACCCAAGCTACAGCAACGCCTTTACAAGGTCTGCAGACTGTGGAAGTATTCAGATTCTCGAGGCGATAAGCCCACTCACGATCTGGCAGCGCGCAACCGGTGGAAATAATGAAACGCAGTTTGTTCGCTATAGGCATCCATGCACGCGAGTTGGGTGGTGTCGCTGAAGGAATTAATCAGTGTATATATATACGAGTTGGGTATCTCGCCTTCATAACCGGTCAGGCCAGAACAAGGACAACAAGGGGACTGTATCCCCCTTCGTGTCCCACGAGGAAACGGCGACCTCAACAGCAGTTACAGCATTTCCAATACATGAAACCAAAAATTTGCACTTCCGAGAGACCGACATAGACGTTTTACCGCTACGAACTTGCTAAGACCAGTACTGAAGAAGCGACCATGACGCAGATTGCACAGTGCACCCCGACATCATCGGCTGTGCCCATTATATAAAGAACGGCAACCCGGACCGACGTACCGAAACTCCGCTGTTAGCACTCCGGGCCGCGGGCTCCACTCACTAAGACCTCCCCTAAAGTGGTTGCTCGGCTTCAAGACTACGTACAGGGGTTCATGCCAATTTTCTGGTTTTCAAATGAGGGGCGCGAAGCGCCAGCGCGCTCGGTGCTGATTAGAATCTGCAGAAGTTCCGTGACAGCTCATATACAGTTGACATGAGGCAGATATCTTCGCCTCCACGGAATTAACATTGTCATCAGCTGTCATCCTCACCTTTCCCGCATGCTATCTTAGGCTTCTGGAGTCCGACCCCAGCGCACGAGACGCAGCAGGTGCGCACAGTTGTTTCGCTCCCACCCCCCTCACCACCCGCGTTTATATCTATTAAATGGCATTGAACGCCGAGCCTGAACCTGGCGTTTGGGGTGGGCAACCGCTGAATCTTGAAGCTGAATGCCAAGCCGACACATGGGCTTGCAAGCCGATTGGCGGCCTTAGGCGGGTGATCCCACCCAAATCTACGCCCACGTCCGAACAAACCCGTTGGCGCAGGCGCAAGCCCGTTTGGAAAGCCGAAAACGTTACTCTCTAAATATTCCGCCAGGAGGTGAGCACCCTTAAAATTTCCAACACAGGGTTGGAAAGTGAATTAAGACCCTCCTTGCCCACCCCCCTTAAACGAGCACTGCCACCGGATCGATTTTCCACGTAAATCTCGGCAGCAAATGGTTTTTGACCTCAATCTGGAAGATACGGGCCATCCTGGGTCACATTTGGGTTTTCAAATGTCAATTCTGTTGTATCCCGTCACGTATTCTTCGTTATTAACCAAGCTACTTAAGTAAGTAGAGCGACTAAAACAACCAGAATCTCGTTATCCCAACTCAGACCAAAATCTAGAGAGGAAGATGATGATGAAATCAATGAGTTATACTAGCTATTCAGGCTATTTATAGCCTATGTAACTAGTTTGCTATCTATCTACGTTACGCGGTGAGGGATGTATTCTAAGCAGCCTCCGCCCATTTAAGGGAAGCCCTCTCGCGCTTCATCCTACGCTTGTACCCTCTTGTTATCCATCATTTCTTATTCTTATCCTCTCCTCTGTTCCCCCCTTGATCTCGTCCACTCTGATCTTTACGCCTTGATTCCTCGCGATACCGATACTGTACACGTCTACTTACCCCCTGTCGCCACTTTATTCTTCTTGGGATAAGATGCCTTGAGACGCTACGATACGTTACAATCTATATATATGGGGGTGCAGATCGCGCAAATGAAATACTTCCGCGACGCTTCGTTGGCTTGCCTCCTTTACTAGCAGACCCGTGAAGCCGACGTGTTACTGACATCCGGTCTATCGACCGGCACTTATTCGTGTCCGTACTCGGACTCCTCGCGGCGCATTTAGAGGAGAGTCCGATTCGTCCAAATATGGTCATCGGATTTCTTTTTTTGGAGACATCTTCTTTTGTACCTCCCGTGCACCACTTACAGTTTTATTTGCACGGATACTTACCGAGCGGCACGGCCACCGATAACTGACGCAGACTAATAACTCTAACCCAATCCCTCAACCTTGAGATCTCCTCGGTGAACGTGCTGTCCTTGAAAACAACCTCTATCGAATTTCTGCTGTGTTGAAAGTACCCGCCATATCGCTGACGAACATAAATTCAACACACGTTGTTCTCTCACAATTACTGCCAGGTGTTTGTCCTGAGTTCTCGGCTCAACTCTGTTCATAGATGTCTTGCGCCTCGTCTTGAAATGGTCTCGAAATGGAATTGGCCACCTTCCGGTCCTGGTCTTCACCCTCGATTTCGTGAGTCACTGTTGTGCTTTCATCGATGGCCTCACTCGAGCTGAAATTTGGACTGCGTTGACATCGGATCGAACGATATCATTATCCTGGTAGGCTTTTATATATCTACGTTGCATGATTCAACTTCTACTATGGCCCATTCCACAGTTTCGGGTAGGACGAAGGTGCCGTCTTGATATGCACTCCGGATGCGGCGAGACGGTACATTGTGGCACTCCATATCTGAGCGTTCAAATATTCACGGATCAAGACAGCTTGAAGCACAAGCACTACGCACTTCTGTTCTATTAGTCATGGTGCGCCTGCCAATGGTCATCGTGGTATTGATTATGCGCAGCTTTTCTCCGCTGAGAGGCCGGAGAATGATACACAATATTGAGCGACTGAGAGACGTGCACATACTCACTGCGTTCCCAACACCAGTAGACCAACCTTGGCCTACCTCTGACTACCCTCCGTCTAACTTGGTCTACCTTCTGTCTACCTCTTTCTACCCTTGTAAGTGTACGTCTATAACGACAGGTTGACAGATGTTGGCCTATTTCAGTCTACCCTGTCTACCTCCGGCTACGTAAGGTGGACAGCCTACTTCTGTCTACCTTGTCCTATTTTGGTACACCGACGTCGGCTAAGCTCGGTCTGTCTTCGGTTCCCCAGCGAATCTCCTCGGATCTGCATCGGCGTACCTTGACCATGGTCTGTGTACCCTCGGCTACAGAGGTAGACGCAAGGTAGGCACACCTACACTGGATGTGTCGACAATGCGTATGCCTAGGTTGGCGTACCCCGGTCTACCGCCCTCGGTCTACCCCTGGGCGGAACGCAGTGACTGACCGCAGACCATTAAGACTAACGTGGAGCACCTATAAAACCGAGTCGGCAAATTCAGTCTTACTACGAACACGCGGGAACCACATGTCTATTAGGTATGCCGAACATCCTGTTCAAAGTTATTAGCTTGAAACACTTTGCCGCGATGATAGCACGCACCGCCATGGAAATTCCCTCTGCCGTTCAGCATATCTACGCAGAGTTCAGCCATGATGGAACGGCGTGATATACCCACCCTCTGTCACCATGAGCTCGCAAAGGATCTTTCCCTCTGTCTTCAGCGGCTCATCTGCTCTCTTCTCAACCGATGCATAAGCGACTACCAAGCCCTGGATTATCGAATCTCCAAATGGGGATCTGTCAGTTCCGTCATTGAAGTTCGGGAGATTTAAGATTGACTGTTTGAAGCTTTCATCCGCGTTTCCGGTGATCTTCATTTCGATGTTGAGAGGAGGAACCGCAACAAAGAAAAGTGGGCATTGAGTCAAAACTATTGGACCTGATATATCCGGCTGCCAAGCGGATACAAGTTTCAGTTTCAGTTTCGCGCCGAGAAAGGAACGTAATCGTGTTGACCATGACAAAAGCAAGCTCGAACAACGACGTTATCTCCCAAACGGGTCTTCGGAGTTCTACCAACAAGGGAAGATGTAAAAGTGAATTTTTGGCACCAGGCTGAACTCGTGGAGTGGGGGTTCGACACGCACATTTTTCAGATTTTTTTCCTGGTGTGTTCGAAATGAAGCATGTATTTATCGCAACAGGGAGGCCATGCGATTTACATGATCCGACAAGGTATGAAGTCGCCGGTGGAACAGCCGCAGTCGGCATTTCATGAGATCGCATCGGGACCCCGGAAATGTGTCGGGATAGAGGTCACATCATGCGGAATTATACTGGAAAAAAACTCTCTTGGGGGATTCCCTTTGTGTGGATTGCACTGGGCTCGACAGGGTACTATAAATATCGCCTTTTGAGCGCATGGACGACCATTAATCACATTCGGTAACAGAGGAAGAATCTATATGAAGTTTGTTCAACCAATCGGCGTCTCAACACATGAACATGTTCAACGAGTGTTGATTTAACAGCCATAAGTCTGGGATACCTATGCGGCTAGGGTGTGGTGCACAGTGGAAATCACCTGCGTGCTCATCGGCCAAGTTCTATTCAACAACTGCGAACGACGGTTCTGTTAAACCAAAAATTCTGTCCCTCTCATTTCTACCCTCAATTCAATACTGCTGAATGCTGGCAAGTCGAACGACTAACATACTTTGGAGAGTGAAGGCAATGAGACTCGAGTATCTCAAGGCGAGAACCGCTGGCAAAAGTAGGTCTGAATTTTAGGGCCTTCAGTTGTGTTTCTTGTGTGGCACACCTGCAGGCTTGGTGCTGGAACACAGTTCGGATTAACACTGCTTCTGGTTGATCCAGTTCCAGTTGGATGGGTTGAACCCTGGAAAAGTGTATCCAGGAAAGACCAAAGTCATTAGTTTTTTTTTTTTTTTCGTTCTTCATGTCTCGCAGGTTGCAACCAGGAGAAAATGTCACCGAACACAAACTGGTCATCGTGAGGACACCACAGAAGAAGAATATACCAGAGTCGAAACCAGCACACATTACCGTGTTTGCCGGTGAGAAAGCCCTTACAGTGCGTGCCTTGGACGGGTATGCTGGAAGGGAAGTTGTTTTATTGAGACCTCATGTGTTTCACATTGTACACCGGTTCAATTTCTTTGCAATCTAGGTCGCTTCATCATTTTCATCAAACGTTTGTCGTTGTCCAAAATCTTAGCGACGCCAGCAGACTGTTTAGACCAAGTTTGCGAGTTAGAACTTATCAAGTCCGTCCCTTTATTCGCCATCCTTTCAATAAAATCAGCCTTATCTCATTGCACAGTACTTCTATTGCGCCAGTTTCAGTACCCGGAGCCACCGACGGAAATGAGGGGGGGCTCCCCGAGATGCCCGAGGTTGCAGGTACATGTTTGCGGACTCACTCTCATGGTGTTGGGAACGCAGTGAGTATGTGCACGTCTCTCAGTCGCTCAATATTGTGTATCATTCTCCGGCCTCTCAGCGGAGAAAAGCTGCGCATAATCAATACCACGATGACCATTGGCAGGCGCACCATGACTAATAGAACAGAAGTGCGTAGTGCTTGTGCTTCAAGCTGTCTTGATCCGTGAATATTTGAATGCTCAGATATGGAGTGCCACAATGTACCGTCTCGCCGCATCCGGAGTGCATATCAAGACGGCACCTTCATCCTACCCGAAACTGTGGAATGGGCCATAGTAGAAGTTGAATCATGCAACGTAGATATATAAAAGCCTACCTGGATAATGATATCGTTCGATCCGAAGAGGACGTTTATCACGACGCTTCGATGTACTTTCAGACCGTCCATGCACTAATTTTGTTGTTACCGGCAGGTAAACAGCCTCTTAGATATAACACACCGTGCATGGACTGTCCGGCATCCTGATATAATGCTTCTGTAAATTCTTGTGAATTCACCTGGGAGTCAAGGCGCCTCCTGGCTCAAATGGTCTGTAAAATTTCAGAGTTTTCCGATCAATGATGTATTCCGGGACTCATATGGCATTCAACTTGATCGTTTTAATTGCAGTTACCCGTTTCTGTCGGGGGCTCGGGGGCGTAGCGATTTTTTCGGCCTTGTTTGCATCAGGGCGGAGATCATCCATAGTCAGGAGAAAAAGTCGGGGGTGTATTACAGCGAGAGTGGGAAATTTGAAGGAAACGCGTCTTCGCACTGCACGATGCAAGCGTTTTGTTTGTTTGCGCATTTCTCACTGCCGCGGTCGCCAGGCGGGCAGTTGACATGTTGCTGACATTGCCTGACATCGCCCCTGCTCTTGTCCCTGTGCGTGTGCGGGCTACGCTGCGCAGATCCGCGCTACGCCCAGTCTTCCTTCCTTTAAACTCGAGTTAAGGTCATCTTTGCTCCCATATGCTTGTGCTTGCACGCTTCGGCTCGCCCCCTCGAATGGCTGTTCTTCATGGAAAATTGTTCGGCTGCTGTCAAGTTTGTTCGCCAATGTCAACCATTGCCCTCTAATCACGCCAAGGTCAATGTCCGCCATGCTAACTCCGAGTCACCTCCAACATTGACGGTGGACACTTCATCTGCCTTGCAGGCAGGAGCTTACATACCTGTTATCGTTGCCGTCTTCCCCTGGAACTTACCTCTCTCCGCCCAAACAAGCGATTTAGCCGCCGTTCACTTCCCCATTGTCGTTGTGCTTTGCGTTACGTCGGCTTATGTTTCAAATTTTGTCGCGTCACAGCTGTTATCTTCAAGCAAGCTGTCTGCCTGTCAATCGGTGAAGATGTCGTTCCGGGGGCATGGATTAGAGCATATTAGCAGTTTTTTGCCGAGATTTTGCTGAGCCTCTGATTGGCTGCTCCACAGCGCTCGACCAATCAGAGAATCAGGAAAATCTCGGCAAAAAACTGCTAATATGCTCTATTGAGTTCATCCAGTTGATAACATGGCGCGCGGTACGTCTGAATTGCTCCGTGGTTTCTACATACTGTACTATTTTGATCAATTCGGCACGGGTTGTGACCTGTGACCCAAAATACCATTTCGGCACTTCGGCAACTGGCAAATTTTGGCGTGACACCTCCAAAAATTCGGCATTCAAGACGAATTTTTTTGAAAATCCCACCTTTTTGCACCTTCAACAGAGATCTAGCCTCTATGTCACGCATTTTACATTCGGCACCGGGTATCGTGACGCGTGACCGAGACCAGAATTCATCGCGGCACAGGGGGTGCTTGACACGTGACCGCCGAATTGATCGAAATAGTACAGTCTGTAGGCATGCCGAACAATTTAGGTCAATCAGTAGTTTTTCCTGTATTACTTGACAAGAAAACCCCTGCCTGGATGATTCGAGGCCCCCGTTTCAGGATGTTGAACTTGACCTACCTTTGCGTCCAAACCCCCTATCTGCCCGGAGCAATCGGTGATGCCATCGAAGTGTCATTCGCATCAACCCGCTCTCCGCCAACGCCAGCCACCATCCTCCCTTCTTGGTCTCTTCGCCCTAGCTGTACTCGACGCGACTCTAGCTAATCACCAATCACCTCGCTGCTCTTGTTTTCTGGTTCCCATTGTTATGAAGGTGTCGGCCTTCCTCTTTGTGGGTGCAGCCAATCCCCGCCCCAAATCAACGCGCACTCGGCCTCGCCGTCGTCTACCCTCGCGGTGTCTCTGCCTCGCCCGTCGGCGTCAATCTTGGCCAGCAGCAACATCAAATGTACTTCCCGCCGTACCGCCCCAGCATTACTACCGCCGCCGCCGCCTTACGATATGGACATGCGCACACGTACGACCCCAGCCACAGCCACCACGGGTCGCGGTACGCCCCGTGTCAGCCGCCGGTGCCTCAACTGCCGCACAACAGGCACGAGGACGGCGCGGAGGAGTAATCTGAGTCCCGGCAAAGGGATACCGGTCTCTCCCCTTTCCCTCATCGTCTCGTTCTTTCGCGATGACTGACGATGTGCACGGGCCTAGCGGGCCAAGCTTATACGGCTTCGAGCGTACCCACTCGCATCCCCGCCTGGAGCAGTTCACGCATAAGCGCCGCCCGCTCGCGCACGCCCCCGAGCAGTACCAGCAGGGTCAGGTGAGCTTCGTCTCTTCATCCTTTATTTCCCCCTTCGTCTTGCCTTTATCCTTTTTCTTTTGCTATCACGATTCCTGTTTCTCGTGACGGACGCCACGCCCGCGAGTACATTCGCTTGCTGCACGCGTCTCCGTAGGTGTGCCCTCCGCTCAGACTTTTCTTTCTTTTCGTCATGGTGGAGCGCAGCTGTTGCCACGCCGACATGCTCGACTCCAGCCAGCAGGCGACCTAGCTCGAAACTAGCTGGGTGCTATACGGCGTTCTGCGTGGCGGAGAACGGAGTCACGCACGTCTCGTTTCTCCCAAGCCTCTTCTTTGATGCAGAGGCAAAGGCGGAGGTTTCCTTCGATTTCGGAGTGCGGACCTGTGCCAGCTTCGTCTGGCGTATGACGGAGGTGGAATGGAGTGGCGACTGCTTTGCCATTCGCCATTCACTGGAGCGCGGTGCGGAGACGCAGGTGGAGGTTTCCGTTAAGTATGGATTTGGATACGAGTTCCACAGGCGAGCGGGGGGGCGAATTCAGGAATGCAGTGGAGCTGTGTCCGGCCCTGCACTCCTTCTCGCTTCTCCTCGCGCGCCGCGCTGAAGTCCTTTACCTTCACCTTCACATTGCTTATCTCTCCACCCCTTACTAACACCGTCACCTCCACTGCCACCATACCAAAACCAAAACCAAAATCATACCTCCCCCCCCTCCCTGGCGCCGCAGAATTCGGCGAGATCTCGTGTGCGCTCGCTACTGGTTCTAACGGTACTGGCAACGCATCGATCTCGCACCCCGGCACGGCGAACCCCCAGCCAAATGGCTCCCACCACACCGGGAGCGGGGCGCCAAGCCCCAAGCGCCCGGCGTCGACTCCCTGCGCCCCGGAAGGAGGGGGCACAGTCCGGATGCGTATGCGGGCGGCGCAGAGATAGAGAAGTGGAGGAAGGAGGGAGAGGGAGGCAAGACGAAGACGCAAAATTCATTACCGCCCGAGAATCAAGACAACTCCTTTACTTTCCTCCATCCCTCTTCCTTCCCCACTCGCCGCTCGCTGCCGCTCAGTACTATTATTCTCCCTACAGCTACGATTCCCTTCCTCACTGACTCGATACTGCCTCACCTTTCTCCTTCTCACTTTCATGACTCTTCACTCATGTTCCTTCAGTTGTCTTCTCTGCCGCTTTCACTCTCACTTTTATTACACTCGACGCCCTCTTCGCATCCACTCGGCTCTATTCCACTAGCCTTTCCCTCGCGTTTTAGTACACTTGTATCTCCTTCACCCCCTCATTCATCCTCACGCACCCCTCTGGCCTCGCCGTAAATCCGTGACTTATTTTATTCTCCTCATCTCACCTCCTCGTCCCTTCTTTGTTTCGGCTCTACCAGGGCCTCGATATGCCCTGAATACCACGTCAATCCTCGCGATACCTCCCCTACATAAGATATATACCGTACAGGGTGCGCGCGGGGTACCAATACGAATGCATACATGAATAAAATAAATTTGTGATGCCTCATTGCCTCCTCTACTACGAGCGTGATGCCGAGTCGTATACGCCGGCACTTGCTTGTACTCATGCTCATCGCGCGTTTCGGGGATGAGAGTCCAAATATGGTCATCGGGTTCCCTTTTTTTGGAAAACCCCCCTCTCCTGAAGCTATTTAAGCTCCGCTCAAAACCTTCAACTCCGTGGGCATCCCGAGATTCTTCCAATTTCCCATCGGTTTTTGTCGATATGCCGGGCATTCCCTCAGATACCGATGTGCTCCGTCTCAACCGACTCCGATCCTTATCAACTTCGCTCACCATGTGATTGGCTTCTTTCCCCACTTTGAATCCGATACTAAATATATTCCACGCCTCCAGCTTTCCCTATCACTCGGAGTATTAACTGTTCTTTAAGCAAACGGCTCCTCGGCTGAGCTAATTCTCCATGTACTGTACCATTTCGACCAAGTGTTCGGTCACTGGTCACAAGGATCATCAAACCGAACACTTGGTGGAAGTTGTCACAGGTCGCCGTAGTTTTGGATCGATGTTTTTGAACTTTTCCGTCCCAAATAGGCAATTTTTCGCTCCGGCTTTGCCAGATATCTTCCTTAAAAGGCAATCCGAACTGTTGGCAAACGAACAGTTGTGGTCACAGGTCACAACGGGCGAACACTTGGTCGAAACGCTACATTATCCATCCTCCTTTTTTTAATTTTTAATTTTTGGAAGTACGTTGCCCGAAAGGACATTTGGCAGGACAACTAACAATTGGCTAGCCTCTCAAACCACGTAAGAAAGAGGAAACAAGGACCTCGATGAGAAGTGACATAATAACGCCTTACCGCCCAAGGAAATGCATAAGTGCATAAGTGCACGCTACGGTATGTAGCAGTGTAGGGTTTCGAGCCTCACCCGTTCCTGCCCCGCCGGCCCGAGGCCGGAGGGGAGGGAGGTTGCAGCGGCTCGAGACCTACTAAAACCCTGGGCATTCTCAACCAGTTGTCTGGCAGTTTATCTTCATCCTTGAGAGTTGCACTCCAGGTTTGGAGGACAAGGATGGAGTTCACGGAATCCTGTTTGCCGTATTGTAACTTATTTGTTAACTGGCAGTCAAGTGCTAGCCTCCAGTTCATCCCGTTTGGAGAATGATGCCCCTCATTTTTCGATTACGGAGTTGTTTCGAAGTTTCCAGATCAGGAAGAGTGACTCGGAGATGAGGATCCAGAACGGCGAGTCGCGCCATGTAGGTGGCGTCCATTTTCATCTTTTATTTTGATACTAGGCCACACCTGAAGATGAGGCCTAATGACAGCTCCTTCCAAGTGTGGTGCTTTTTGAGCCAGAGCTCCTTGACCAGGACCCATACTTGACTCTGGCCAGGACATCTGCATTTCAAGACTATGTGCTCGAGATCTTCTGTCTCCCCACAAAACTGGCAAGTGACACAATCCTTACAGTCTGTGATGTGCTTCCAATACGAGTTGATGCAGTGGGCATCGTGCATTGACTTCCAGAGGATGTTTTTACCTGGCGGCTGAAATTTTTGTGCTGGATAGCCTTCCATATCCCTGCACTGGAGGGGGTGGTGCCTGTTGAGTCCCGTATGGCAGACTGGACCAGGGCCACATTTCGGTTAGTAGCAGGCCTTGAAACACGGTCCTTGCGTTCCCTTCAAGCCTCTGAGTCCCATCTCATCTGGAGCTCGAGCTCAACGGGGTTGGTGCAGTTTGACTGGCTGCCCTCCTTTGCCAACTTTGTGGCTTTAGTCCCACAGGACTTCCACATTGCATTGTCTACTTCGTGGGTGATAAAAAATACCTTCCCCTCATAGAGCTTCAGTCTGGTGGCTAGCGCCTGCAGGGGGACTCGGTTTGTGACCCCTGTCCATCCACGGTCCTCATAGGTGGGAAGCTTGGAGCACATAGCATGCTGTAGAGAGTTTCCATCCTCCTTTTGGTTTCTCTCTGCTCTTCCTCTTGGCTTAACTCC
The DNA here is from genome assembly GCA_014925785.1 of Mycena galopus ATCC 62051. NCBI lineage: Eukaryota > Fungi > Basidiomycota > Agaricomycetes > Agaricales > Mycenaceae > Mycena > Mycena galopus. Next base: position 1,342,857 of record WIQG01000013.1, on the reverse strand, counting down.
TTCCATCCTCGACTTTCTGTGCTTTCCAACACAGCCGCGGAACAGCTGACCAGCCCGCAGTCATTTCTTGACAGAAAGCAGATCGCAGTTGCTACTGCCCACGGTGCAGCGTGATTCTATTCAGGCCACGTAGTTCTCCCGGAAGATCCTCGACATATAAAAGCGGCGCTGATGTCGGGTGGAATGCTGATCTATTTCCCGCCTTGCTCATGCTCAAATGATCAATTCTCGGCCGGTCTGATCAACTCTTCGGTCTGCTGCTGCTGAGAACTTGGCTTCAATTCAACTCTACTGCACTAGTTCTGCGATATCTCTGTCCTGCGGTGGATCTAATCAATCTCATTTCTCAAACAATCCAACGATTACTTCCTGTTGCTCCTGGTCCTCTCAAAATTTCCGGTTGTGTGGCTGGGATGGAGGATCAATCTCATTTCCTGATATTCTATGCTCTCGTAGGCTACATTTGTCGATGCTGCTTGCTTTTTCACTCTCTACACTTGGTTCTAAGATTTTGGTTGAATCATCTTTGTTCCGTTCTCCCTGTTGCTTCTGGGTCTCATTATCTTGGGCTTGCTCCTCTATGCGTGAGAATATTCAAGTGATTTCTTCAAGGTAATCTACCGCATTCAGAGTTTCTTCGTCATTGTTAGCTTCCTCGTTGCGCCTCAAAGGTTATTGCCACGGTGGCTGGTCAATATAACCAGACATGCTTCAACTTTCTTTTCAATTCGTTCAGTCTCCCTTGCATTCCTTCTTCCCATCCCCTCTGACAGTGACACCTCCCTCGGCAGGAAATTCCTCTGCACTACAGCCTTTAATTCCCAGTGAAAACACCGTCGAGTCGGATCGAGTAAGAAAGAGGCACATCGATCAACTCGTTCCAACTCGATAATTTCGAGCCTATCTCGATGTTAGACCTCAGCCAGGCGTCCGCGTCAAAGCTCCAGATTCCAGAAGCACCCAGTCAACCCAGATCCCAGTAGTAGGAGCTCAAATTGAAGCCGCTTGAGGTACACCAGGAGAACATAAGATAACTTGAGACCACTGAGTTCAGAGCCTTGAGGGCACAACAGAGAAGGGGGATGAGACGACACATCGAGGGAGGAATGCAAGCCACAGGCTTGACCGTGGAGGCAGCCGCGGCAAGGGAAGTTGGTGGGAAGAGACAAGAGAAAGTTACACAAAGTCGATGTGGCAAAGTTGATCAAAATCACGCCATTTCTCGACGACGAAAATGTGCAGAACACCCATCACCCCTCTAAAAGTGTCACATGTCATATATGTCATAATATGTGCTCTTCCAACGAGGGAGAACGAGTTAAAAATTGGACAAAATTGATGCAATATTGATGTGTTCATTTTGACTCGATGTAGCTAGATCGAATTTGATGGCCACCGATCTGCCTCTTCTCACTCGATCCGACTCGACGGTGTTTTCACTGGGTTTAATTCCCGACACTCTGCTGACATGCAACGCGAGTTCTCTGGAAGTTTAATATTGTTTGGTGGTTTTCTTGGAAATGTGTAGAGGCCTTTCATATTGCTTTCATATACTTTCATACAGATAGTGTAGGAAAAAAGTGAAAAGATCTTCCGTATTTAGTTGCTATCGTTTCAGGAGCGAAGCGGAGGCCTATCTTATCCACTCAATCAAAACCAAAATAAAACTTGGAGCGCTCAAGCACCCTCGGCTCAGGCTGTGCCGCACCCAGTTGCTGTACTGTATGTAGTACTTCCTTTTTGCCAGTCGCGCCTACGCGAGAGCACAAGGAATGTAACTTGCGGTGCGAGCCGGACTTCCAGTTTTCCATCGAACGCTTTTCCGCATTCATCGTGGCCGTAGAGGACGGCGTCCCGAACCGCCGGCGACTCTGCCTGGAGTTTGTGTCATCCGCAGAGAGCCCCACCTGCGGGGTCTGAGTTATAGCTAATGTCGGAACCGAAGGCGCGACCAAAAAATTCCTGATTTGGACTTGTTTTGTAATCCGCGACCGATTCCCTCATATCTCCCTCATTTCGCATCCGATTACCATGGTTTGTGGGTCATTCTTTCACAATATTTACGGTGCAATTAGTGATAGAGCCAGATTTGCAAAATAATGTTTTCTTTTTACCAGGTGACATGGGGTCCTGGTTTGAGCCTAAAATGTTCTACAGCAGCAGACTCTGGTTCAAAAAAGCTAGAAATTTGGGAGGGGTGACTCTAACACAAATTCAAGAGGGTGATAGAGTCGGATTTGCGGATTTCACACCCAGAGAATTGTTATCACAAAAGATGATATGGGGTCCTGGTTTGAACCTAAAACATTCTACAGCAGCAGTTTCCTGTTCAAATAGGCTAAAAATTTGGGAAGGGTGACTCTACCACAGGTTCAAGAGGGTGATAGAGTCAGATTTGCAGATTTCACACCCAGAGAATTGTTATTGCAAAAATGGTCTCCAAGGGTTAGACCACAACAGCTCCCTCAGTTTTCAACTAAAATCATTGAAACAAGGGGCTATGGTGTCGTTCTAGAAGCCACCTTTGGATTACGGAAATATTTTGGTCAAAAACATGTCCCAGAAATGCTCCAATTAGAGCGTGTCGCATCTGCACGCGTCATGGACTGTCCATTCAGTCACATCACTTGGGCCCACAGTCACTCGGCACACTTTGTCTTTGTCTTTCACCACCGTATTTCTCACTGAAGACCCCACTGGGCTTTACAAATGTCATCCAAACTCAGTGCAGAACAACTCTATGTGAATTCTTTACTCTCCACATCCTTCCAGCAACTGATTCATCCATTCCTGTCTTTCCAGAAAACCGTTATGCATGTGATTGCATGTTTGACTCAAGGGTTCCACATCAAAGATATGCAAAAGGCTCTGCTGATCTGTCACAGGCTCAATATGTTCTTCCCTGAAATTATGGCTGCGATGGAACCATTGAACTCAGAGCCAAAGCTTAGTGAGCCTGTGAAATTTCATGTTACTCCTCTGGCCGCACTGAACATGTACTAAACTGATGATAAAACGCTTCAAGTTCCCTCGCTTCTGGTTTCAACTCGGAGCTCGGCAGAACAAGGCATATCTGGAGGTTCAAACAGTGCATTCGCAAGGTTCGTGGTATGTGATTCTCTGGTTCTAAATAGTCATTCTGATCTGGATCATACTGCTTTCGAAGGTATTCTCTGCTAGCCAACTTGGAGATTTGAATATCTAAGGCTTTCCAGTTGTTGGCCTGCATGTAGAACTTTGATTTACACTAGTTTATGGTTTGTTGTGTTGAAGGATGTCAGCCAAGTACAATGATAACAAAGGTCCCAGAGAGCCTCTTAAAGCTTGGAAACCATCAGAGCTTTCTCTGCAGGTTTAGCTCGAGCCTTGGCAAGCGACCTATTCGTCGGCATCTGCGCCAGAGAACAAAGACCACTGTGACTGCCAGTACAAATGATGTGATTGAATTGGCAGTCCGGCATGTGACACACTCTAATTGGAGCATTTCAGGGACGTCTTTTTGACCAAAATATTTCCATAATCCAAAGGTGGCTTCTAGAGCGACACCATACTCCCTTGTTTCAATGATTTTAGGTAAAAACTGAGGTAGTTGTTGTGGTCTAACCCTTGGAGACCATTTTTGCAATAACAATTCTCTGGGTGTGAAATCTGCAAATCTGTCTCTATCACCCTCTTGAACCTGTGGTAGAGTCATACCTTCCAAATTTCTAGCTCATTTGGACTGGAACCTGCTGCTGTAGAACATTTTAGGCTCAAACCAGAACCCTATATCATCTTTTGTGATAACAATTCTCTGGGTGTGAAACTCGCAAATCCGATTCTATTACCCTCTTGAACTTGTGTTAGAGTCACCCCTCCCAAATTTCTAGCTTTTTTGGACCAGAGTCTGTTGCTGTAGAACATTTTAGGCTCAAACCAGGACCCCATGTCATCTGGGAAAAAGAAAATATTATTTGGCAAATCTGACTCTATCACTAATTGCGCCGTAATTACTGTGAAAGAATGACCCCAAAACCGTGGTAATCGGATGTGAAATGAGGGAGAAACGAGGGAATCGGTTGCGGATTCCAAAATGCGTCCAAATCAGGAAATTTTTGGTCGCGCCTTCGGTTCCGACATTAGCTGTAAGGCATCCACCAATCTCACTAGCGATAAATTGCTTTTGCGAAACCACTACCGACGGTGAAGAACGCCAAAAAATATTAACCTGCTTGTTTGCGGTCGATACTTTTCCCCGGTTTTTTGCACATCCATGTGAGGTACTGTGGGTAAGGGGCGCTTCCCATGTAGAGACAATGTATAGGACAAGCCTGAAGGCGGTGTTACACACGTACGTGAGGACTGAACCTGCCAGCCTTCGGGTGGGAGCTGGTGCGGCTATAGTGCGACGGCCAGAATATCTACATTGTAAAGTATAAATTGAGTCGACTAGGCTCAGGATTGGCTTAAGTACCGTTTAGGAACAAAAAGCGAGTCTTTTTATATATTTTATTTCGAGGCTTATATGGCATTTTGTTCATCCAGACTCCGATACAAAGAGAGTAAACATCACAGAGATGGGCCACGGCACACAGTGACCACCAACGATTCGATCCTGACAGCTATCGGATCATGCGGCGGACTGTCCGTTGCGTTCCTTTGTCCAATACCCTTGCCCGCTTCTATCTGCTATGCCATTCGGCAGAGTAGGGCGAGGTTTATAAAGGATGTTTGTAAAGATGTTTACAAACACCGGTTTATAAACCGGTTTTTAAATGGAGAAAGTACCAGTTTTTAAATATAACCGGACTCCGGCCCGGAAATCGCAAAGCCAAAAAAAACAAATCTTATCAACCACCTCAAAATAACTACAGACTCTCCATATTATGTCTACCTTGGGGGAGCCACACTATCAAGAAATCAAGTCTGAAAGCGCTGCTGAACAGATGAAACCGGTGACCCAAATAGTCATCACCCCCAACGGTCAGAACGACCATGTGTGAACTCGGGCTCGCCGCTCTCAACTGCAAGGAGGATGACAAGAAAAGAACAAGAGCACCATGATTAGCTCATGACGCAATGGTGGTGATAGCACCTTGCTTTTTCCTCTCAGATGTGCCCGTCTCCGATGCAGATCACTTTGTAACTGTTCCGAGCGGGCAGCAGGGGGTTCCAACAGCAAAACAAAGGTAGCTCGAGCAGCAGTGTGGAAGGGGAAGTAGATATACTCGTTTTATAGCCACTTTCGCGCCAGATGTTTATACAAACACAAAAAATTATAAATTGTTTATAATGGGCAGAGAATTATAAATAGCACCCTATGGCAGAGATTTTAAGAATAGAGTGGCGTCTATGGGTGGACGAACGGTTGAATCATTGAACGAGTGTCTGGGTTTCGATGGGTGAGTGAAATATGGTGTCTTTGCTCATGAGCCTTTCATACGTTTCATGACTTGAGGGGCGAGAATTCTTTATGCCTGTGAAACCTAGTAAGCTTGAAATTGAACTTTTAATCCCAGAATACAAATCTCCCCCGGTCTCCGTTGCTCGCCGCAAGGACAATCAACAATATAAAAATATACCGTGTGCACAGGAAGGGCGGAAAGACAGAAGTAGTGGCCATTGTCACCAGACCATTCATTTTCCCGCTTTCCCAGTGTGGGGAACTTAACTCGTCGAATGGAAGTTTCTGGTGGGAGTCTCATCTTTGAAATACGATGCAGATTGAGCTCTCATCCGTAATCCTGTCCGGTGTCGGCAGAGAACGCAAAGGGAGGTGGTTCGCATGTGACAATGCGCGCTTCCAGCGAGAGAAGGGAGTATTTTTGTGAGGTCAGAACGTTCGTCGAAACCAGTGGAAACTAGGATCGTGCGATCCGTGGAAAGATTTTTCGATGACATGAACCCGATTGAAGAGACGAGCTAGAATCTTCTTTTTTTCCGCCCTCACGGCCGGACTAACTAACCGGCCTTGGACTCCGGTTTGAATGCCGGCTGCCACTTGGTGCAACATCCTCTCGAGTCGTATTTCACCGTACAAGTGGCCAGACACCAAAATTATCATCGGAATCTCTTATATTTGGCAAGTGGCCGGCTAGCTAATCTGGCCGGTTAGGCAGTCGTAGATAATACAACGCCCGGAAACGCCGCCAGCGGTAGTTTCATGTTGACAGATGCCCGGATGATCTTGTCGTTATTCCTTTCAACTGGACATGAATGGGGAAGCAGAAGGAGGTATAAAAGGTCCCGCTGAAGCTCGCTACCCTCAGACTCGAGCTCCCTTCAAGTCTACCACAAGCAAAAATGCAGTTCAAGCTCAACTTCATCACTCTCGTCGCTGCCGCCATGACTGCGGTCGTCGTCAGCGCCGTGCCCGTGGTGAGTCAAGTGCACCAATTGAAGCGCGTTGTTCTTTCTTATGGAATTCATCCATAGGCCCACAGCGCGCGCGCAGCCGACGTCGACGGGTATGTCTACATCTGTACCGACGAAGACTTCGCTGGCGATTGCGACAACTACGGATTCAACTCGGGCGTCTGCTCCAACTTCCCCGTAGAGTTCCAGAACGACATCTCCAGCTGGGGTCCCGACCAGGGATGGGAGTGTATAATGTACACGTTCGTATTCCTTCCTGCATTCACTCGCGTTGAAGAGATTGCGCTGACGAAGCGTGTGTTTTCAGTGAGTTCAATTGCGGCACCGGTGGGGAAACCTACACCGGAACCTCCCCTGGCTTCAGCACCTTGCCTCCGGGCATCAACGATGCACTTAATTCCGTTCTCTGCTTCCCCCAGAATTAGGGGAATGATGGAGATCCACTCGCAACAAGGATTTACGAAGCAGAATTGATTTTTCGATGGCCGTTACATTTGTTTGTCAGTTTAGATGTTAATGGTCGACTTTTTTGCGTGTGTTACATATGGACGCCAACTAAACCCGCGGGATTTAATTCAACGAGGCAATTATTTGGTTCTATCGGTCTAACCGGGAAGTCTCACCGGCAGACATCGTATCCCTATTTCACTTGCAATCATTACTGTTCAAAAACCGCCGCACAAGCGGCGTCAAGCCCTGTCTCTGACTGGACTGTGGATTGTTTTTTATTGGTCAGACAGAACACGGATTTATTACGCGGTGAAGGATGCCTACTTGCTAGAGGGAATAGGAAGCAATGAATTGCGCACAACTGGGAGTATGATCATTGTAGATGGATGTGAATGCCTGATCGAAAGAAAATTTGTGATTGTAATTAATCGTTCTCCCAGAACGCCTGGACGTGCGCTAGTGATCACCCGCGGATCACCAGCGGGTACGGCCAGTGCGGCCTGGATATATTTTGAGAGTAAAACAGAAACGGGTTTGTAGATGCCAGCGCAACAGAAATTACAGGTAACCACGAACATAATGCAGGTCGCACTGCGGGCAGGTGCCATGACCGTGGGTTCATGGCATTTGATCCGCATAGGACCTACACTTGCCATGGCGTTGCACAATGGATCCAAAATCGCGGATGTCGCCGAGGGCTTTGTTCTCTTATTTTGTTATCGATTGCGAGTTTGCTCCATTAATTCTGAGCTCTAAATTTTGCAGCAACATTGAGAAAATTGCAGCGAAATTCACGGAAGGGACAGGGCGGACGTGCACCAACCATACACAGCGCATCGGACATGGCCGCGGGCGAGACGGGTATTGTGCCACGCCGTAGATGCCCGCCATGTACCTCCATTTCGTGTGATGATGGTCTGGGAGAAGAGCGAATGTCACTTATCTAACAGCATCCTCGTTTAACTCTCTGGGGAGTTTGAAGAAAATTTACAGAGACAGAAAGCTCAGAATTAACAAGCGAAACTCACGATCTCGGCAACATCCGCAATTTTGATCCATTGTGCAACGCCATGGCAAGTGTCAGTCCTACGCGGATCAAATGCCATGAACCCACGGTCATGGCTGCCCGCAGTGTCGGGATTGCATAGCTGGTAGGAGACGCTGTAGGACAACTATTGAAGGTGGGAGTGAATAATTGAATAACCATTGACTCAGGAGGACGGTAACCTGCGCTGAGCGGTCAAGTACGGTGTTTGGGGGGCCGAGAAAAATGAACGGAGTTGAACAGAAAAGTTACGCACCACAAGAGAAAAGAAGTAATGGCACACGGGGAATTGGCACAATCGAGGAGCCATTTGCTTGATGAACCGTTAATCCATATGAGACGGGCCTTCGCCTCGGAAGACGAGTTCAAGAAAATATATTGTCAAGATTCGCCGATTACCGCACCATCGGACCAATCGTTTGAACAACCATTAACACCTGGTCCAATTCCAATTGGGAGCACATATGATCGAACCCGGAGATCCGGGCAGTACACAGAAGCGTCGAGGGACCAGAACCGCAAAAAAATGTGGCTCTTCCAGGCACGAAAAAGGTGGGCAAAAGATTGGTGGTCAGAACACAGAAGGAGACCTCCTTTGATTTCTCCAGATAGACATAGGGTTTAATGTCTCAGGCCTCAAGGTGAAGAGTATGCCCACTTGAAAGCACAGGTTGCTGTGTGGCATGCCTGCTCAGCCAACAGGAAGACTTTGTTAACCAGTCATCCATGCTTGAGACTGTGATTAATGAGGCTGGGCATGAGAGCTTATTTCTCCTGAAATTCCGTTGTGAACTCAATCATATTGAGATGGTAAATAATATTCTTTGAGCGATGTCTTCAGACTGATTCTATTTGATAGTATTGGGGATGGTGCAAATATCGTTATTGGCAAGTCCCAAAGACAAATTTTGCAGCCTCGAACGAGTTGGCCTTGAAGTATCTTGATGGACGTCCAGTTGAAGTGATCTGCTGCTTCATCAACAGGTCATGGAGATTTATGGATGCCTACTGGAGGGGGCTGACAGGTTCAGCAGCAGAATGGGCAGTGAAGAAGGAAACAACACCATGCAGCTTCAAATCATGCTTTCAATGCACTCAAGGAGTCACTTGAACGGTCGATGGAAACCTCCGAGTAGATGATGTAATAATATAATGTGGCTGTGCTAAATAAATCTTTTTTTTTTGCCAATCGACTCCGATCACAATTCTAGAATTTGGGTTTGGGCCAAAATTTTGGCACTGCAAATTTGATGGGAAAAACTTTGGAGCATGTTTTTTGGACTCTTTGGGTTAATCTGAGTCCAAAAACGTAAAAATCAGGTTCAAATTAAATCAAGTAAGCACTACAGGCTATTTGCAGACTTTATTTGTCCAGAATTATGTGTATGATTCAATGGGTGACTTCCCGTAAGAGTAGATACTATTTTTTGAGCTTTTTTGCCGCGATGCCGGGGCTGCTGTCAGGACCTCATCGTCCTTGGATCTCATTACGGCATCGTTATAAACCTGGATTTACTTTGAATCTGGAGAGGGGTTCTCAGATTTTATTATACTTGAATAAATAGATTCATCTGCATTCAGTCACTTCTCTGCCACGATCTGCCCTGCCGCAACAGAAGTAACACTCTTCCAGCATCACAAGTCAACGATGAACAGTCGCGGTGACGGCGCCTTTGCCATTCAAAACATTGAAAGCCATCTAAGCTTGATTCTCTGTTGTTTTTGCTTCCAGTTGGTCCCACATGCTCATCCGCCGAGATGCACACAGCGGGATGTGAGTATGCCCCAGTTGGCGGTACACATATCTTCCAACTTGCACTCACCCCAGTGGGAGGAAACATATTATTTATTCTCAAATACTGTTGCAGGAACCACCAAGTGAATACCTGCCGCGAGTAAACCTGGTTTGATGGCATCACTGGCACCCCTCAAATACTCAAGAAATACTTACCCTTAAGGGAAGTTACTTGTGAGTCCCGTAGCTATATAAACTAATTATCAACTACGGTATCAATACAACTTACTGTGAACCACCCAAACTTCTGTGCGATTATTCGAAGTACGCTAGTCCCGTGTCTCACCAACTCATCCAAATACGCCAAGATCTTTTCTAGAGCTCACGCCAACAGACGAGCGCTCTCTCAGCGCCACTACATCAGATTCTAGGATGCTGTTTATAATTCCGAGGCCCATTATAAACACTTTATGGTTTTGTGTTTATAAAGATATTTGTAACATCTGGTTACAAAACGGGTCCATCTATTTATCATTCCTTCCCACACCGCTGCCCCAGCTACCTATGTTTTGCTGTTAGAGCCCCCTGCTGCCGCTCCGACCAGTTACCAAGACTCCCAACCTCATCCGCACCGGAGATGGGCGCAACTGAGACAGATCACGGGATGGTTGTGTGGGTCGCTGGATTCGTCTTTTCAGGCTCCTTCATCAGTCGCGTGGTTGAAGACAATTTTTGTTGCCTTGGCAATCTCCAAGCTGGGGGCCGGTTATAATAAAAAACCAGTGCTTTGGGCCCATCCATTCACAAACCGGTTTTTACATGTTTACAAAGGCCAGGGTGAAAGTGCCGCTGTGCCGCTACAAGTGCTGCAGACTGCCGCAGCAAATGCACACTGCTGTCAGGGGAACCCCCCGTCCGTCTGTCTGTCCGTCCGGCCAGCTCCGGCCCATTGCACTGCCCCGCTGCCCCGCTGCCTCGTCCGATCCTTTGTCCAGCACCCCTTCTGCGTCCGGCCTTTCGTCCATCACCTCAGGCTGCACCTTCGCCCGGAACGTCGTCCCCCATCCCTCCGGACTCCGTTCCCCTTCAACCCCCATCGTCCGGTTGCTTGCACTGGAACGTGCTCACACCGCAAATGGAAATATTTGTGGTAGGATGAAAACCGCTTGTGATTTCATCAGTATTTATTCAGGTTCTTTTCTCACCTTCAACTATGAGCATTAATGTAATATAAACCGAAAATGAATCATGTGGTTTCAAAAGCTTTTTCAATGTCACAAAGAAAGCTAGTTTCTTTGGTTCATGAAAGGGCCCCACAAACCGTTGCTGTCACGGCCCCTTTTGAGACCAGTGAAAGAATGACTTTGATTGACAAAGGGAGCGGCACCGAAAGATCCACTTTTGGGGCCACTTTCCAATACCCTGAAACAGCAACTTTCCGCGGCACGGAAACTTTGAGCTATTTTTGCCATTGGTCCGGAAAATGCCGGACCAATGGCAAAAATAGCGCAAGGTTTCTTGATGCTTGAAACTCATTGTTTGAACATGTTTGAAAGGCACTTTGAAAGTGGTTCTGTCAAGATGCCTTTCTTTATTTGTGAAACTAATCCTTTCAGTGGCCTTGAAAACTGCAATGAAACTTCAATTTTTTGCAAGCCTTTCATGATCTCCAGAACCTACCTTTCTTCGTGACATTGAAAGCACTTTCGAAACCATTTGATTCATTTTCAGTTGACATTATATTGATTCTCATAGTGTATGGTAGGAGGAAAACTCAGATTGATATTAGTGGAATCAGAGTCAGTTTTTATCCTACCGCAAACATTTCCCTTTGCAGTGTGGCTATGCAATCAAGCCTGGGACCACTGCTGATCGCTCCAGACACGTGCGCTCCAGACACGTGCTACTGGCTAGTACCTATAAAAACCTCGCCTAGCATGGGAATCCTCATCCTTTCTTCGCTTCGGATTCTCCTGCTAGGTGCGTATTCTAGAACTCTGTATTTAGTACCATGAATTGAGTTTACTTCGGATTCTCCCGCTAGTTCCCGTGCTCCCGCGCCGAGCTGGAGTTGCCCTTACAGCAGAAGAAAGGATCTAAGGGATCAACTGGTCAAGATTGCAAAGTTTGGTGTAGACTCAGACTCGGACCGCTATGCTAGCGCTCCGGCCTCCCCTACTTCCAATCTCGACCCCTCCTCCTTGATGGATGCCCCGACGCCCGGAAACGGGGCCGCGCAACCCGAGCTCCCGGATGTTCACATCCCGGACTCGGCTTCCAACCCCGAAACCCGGCTGACAGCAGTCAAATACTATCTTGCGAACATTGAAGGCTTACTCCGCCGTGTTCTACACAACAGCCAAAATCCACCCGCAGCTGCCCCCGTCCCTGCCGCTCCAGCTCAGACGTCGGGTCCAGACTTCACCACCCTCACACCCGCAGCAAAATTGGTTCTCCGACCGAACCTTCCGGCTGTTTTCGACGGCAACCGGACACAAGGACGGATATTCCTCCACTCCGTCCTCACATACCTCCGACTGGTTCCGGAAGCCTTCATGGTCCACAGACAGGTGATTGAGGGAAAACTCGTGCAGTACGCCATGTCCTTTATGGCGCGAGACACAGCTGGATGGTGGGTGGAACAACCGTCCGCAATTGTTCCGTTCCCGTTCCCATTCCCGTCCTGGGCGGAATTCGAGTCCGAGTTCCGGCTCCAGTTCGTAGAGGAAACCGAGCAAGACCAAGCTCTCCTCCAGCTGGAAACCCACAGCTACTACCAGGGCTCCCGCAATGTCTACCGGTACACGGATGACTTCAAGGAACTCGCCGCCACGACCGGATACACGGACCTGCTCGTCCGCATCACCAAGTACCGCACAGGGCTCGATCCGCGGATTAACACAGCAATCACCATGTCCGGGACCGCTCTGGCACCGCTGGACTACGCTGGGTGGCATCTCCGCGCCTTCCGCCAGTACAACACCCTTGCCCGTGTCCGAGCGGGAGCACCCCCGGCTCCGGCCGCACACCCCCACACTGGGACGCTCCTCCCAGTCCCCTCCTTCATGCCTGCTCCTAAAGCCGCGCCGGCGCCTGCCCTCCCACCTGGCATCCCGATGGATGTCGACCGGACCCATGCGCGCTTCACGTCCCGTGCCTGCTTTCATTGCGATGCAGCTGGACACCTCGCCCGAGACTGCCCGACTCCCTCGGATGTCCGACACATGGACGTTCTGGACGAGGTCGTCCGTCAACTCGGTGACAACGTCCTTGGAGAGCTCTTTGCAGGCCTCTCCACCACCGCTGGGCTCCCGACCGAACCGGAAGCCGGAGACGCAGAGCCGGAGGGTTTTCTGGACACGGCCGAGTGAGCGGTGCGCCCTCGGTTGTGTCCCCCAACCGTTACTCCTGCTTATACAAAGATATACCCAATAAATCAGCAGTTGAAACGAAAGACGCACCCCCTGTTCTGGCTTCCGCCCCCGAGCCGGAGTCCCCTATTCCTGCCCTGGAGGCAAAGATGGAACTCCCTCCTTCCATTCCCCGCGTCTGCCGCCCGAGGTGGGAGCGCAAACTACCCCACCGGTACGTTATTGATTCCATCGAGGGCCGGAACTCCCTGCACATTCCGTTGGAGATACAATCGGTGGAGACTGCGGCTACGATGTCCGTGAAGGGTCTGGTCGACTGCGGAGCGACCGGAGACTTCGACTTCATCGACTCGGAGTACATGATCTCCCGTAACCTTCCCATCCGGAAGCTCTCTCAGCCCATTCCGGTCCTCAACGTTGACGGTACGCCCAATGCGTCCGGAGGCATCTCCGGCGTAGTCGATATGGTTGTCAACTACAAAGGGCACTCCGAACGCATCCAACGCGCGGTAACGCAGCTCGGGAAGCAGCACGTCATCCTCGGTTACTCCTGGCTCCAGAAGCACAACCCGGAGATCGACTGGGAGACCAAGGAAGTCCGGATCACCCGTTGCCCGACCAGTTGCAGCACTTGCTGGGACGAGCTCTGCGCTGTCCGTCGCAGCGCGAAGATCTCCGCTGCGATCCTCCAGCAGCTCCGCGAAGGTCCCGTTCCGTCTATCTGCGCTATTGACTCGGAGGAATGGCCCGGAGACGACGGGTACGACCCGGATGACAACGGGGACGACTTTCTGGACCTCACTCCGGATCCCGATGACGACGACGATGACGAGCTCGAGGACGACGACCGGATCTTCTACACCGTATTCGCTCCGGCCGAAGAGATCTGCGCTGGCAGCACAGTTTCTCAGCAGCTGGTGGAGGCCTTCGCCCGGAACTCGGCCCCGTCTGGGACTTCGGTTCCGGCCTGGGTCGAGGATTTCTCCGACGTCTTCGACAAGGAGTCGTTCGACGCGCTGCCGGAGTGCCGGATGTGGGACCACGCCACTGAACTCGTCCCGGACGTGAAGCCGGCCAACTGCAAGGTCTACCCGGTATCCCCCCTTGAACAAAGAGAACTTGACGCATTCATCGAGGATGGGTTGAGCACTGGACGGATTCGCCCGTCCAAGTCCCCGATGGCATCTCCGGTCTTCTTCATCAAAAAGAAGGACATAAGCCTCCGGTTCATCCAGGACTATCGGGCACTCAACGCGATGACCGTAAAGAACCGAAACCCGCTCCCATTGATTAACGATCTCATTAACTGCCTGAAAGGAGCTCGGTTCTTCACGAAAGTCAATGTCCAATGGGGCTTCAACAACATCCGGATCCGGGGAGGCGACGAGTGGAAGGCCGCATTCCGTACCAACCGAGGGCTCTTTGAGCTGCTGGTGATGTGCTTCGGCCTCACTAACTCCCCGGCCACGTTCCAGACGATGATGAACGACATCTTCCAGGACCTCATCATGTCTGGAGACGTCATGGTATATCTCGATGACATCCTCATCGCTCACTCTGACCTTGCGCACCACCGAGAGACTGTCCGAGAAGTTCTCCGAAGGCTCCGGGCGAACAAGCTTTACCTCTGGCCGGAGAAGTGCGGGTTCGAGAAGTCGTCGATCAAGTACCTCGGCGTCATCATCTCGCACAACCACATTGAAATGGACACGGTCAAGGTCGCCGGAGTCGCTGCCTGGCCCGCTCTGGAGAACAAGAAGGACGTGCAGCAGTTCCTCGGCTTCACGAGCTTTTACTGGAGGCTCATCCGGGCGTTCTCGGACATCGCGCGGCCCCTCTTCGACCTCACAAAGAAGAGTGTAGTGTGGACCTGGACCACTGCCACGGCTGCTGCCTTCCAGGCCCTCAAGGATGCGGTAACCTCAGAGCCCGTCCTGGTCCTGCCGGACGAGTCGCGTCTGTACCGGGTCGAGGCGGATAGCTCCGACTACGCTACTGGGGCCGTCCTGTCTCAACTGGACGAGGACGGAAAGTGGCATCCAGTCGTGTTCTACTCCAAGAGTCTGAGTGATGTCCAGCGCAACTACGAGATCCACACCAAGGAAATGCTCGCGATCATCTGAGCCCTAGAGGAGTGGCGACACTTCCTTGAAGGTACGCAGCATCCAGTCGAGATCTGGACGGATCATAAAAACCTGGAGTACTTCCGGAAGGTGCAGAACTTGAACCGGAGACAAGCCCGGTGGTCCCTGTACCTGTCCCGGTTTGACTTCGCGCTCCACCACCAGCCGGGCCGCCTCATGGGTCGTCCGGACGCGCTGTCCCGTCGCCCGGACCACGGAGTAGGCTCGGACAACTTGTTCCACATCCGTGCGCTGGAAGGTGTCGCAGTTACCAGACCCGAGGTTCCCCTCCTTCGTGACGTCCGGGAGGCCTTCGCAGGTGAACCAGACCTTGAGGACCCCGTTGCGCTTGTCGCACGGGAACTCCTCAAAAACCGGAATGTTCGCTCCCCCCGTCATCCGAGTGGCGTATTTCAGAAGGGCTCCTTCACTACCGCGGTAAGATTGTCGTACCGCGGAATAAGGACCTCCGACACCGGATCATTGCCCTACACCACAACACTCGGGTCACTGGACACACCGGGCGTTTCAAAACCCTCGAGCTCATTGACCGGAATTACTGGTGGCCCCAGCTGTCCTGTCACGCGTCAAGCTCCCGGACGCACACGTGTTTGACACGGTCACAATCGTGGTCGACGTCCTGGGTAAGCGGGCTCACTTCAACGAGTGCCACACCAGCCTTGGCGCGATCTGGGCCGCTCGGCTCTATTACCGGAACGTCTGGAGGCACCACGGAACCCCCTGGAAATATATCTCCGACCGCGGACCGCAGTTCGTCACAGAGTTCACCACGGAGCTGTGGCGCCTCATCGGGATCAAGCCGGCGACCTCCACCACCTACCACCCGCAAACCGACGGCCAGACCGAGCGCATCAATCAGGAGCTCAAACAATTCGTCCGGATTTTCACGAACTACAAACAGGACGACTCGGACGAGCTCCTTCCGGCCACAGAGTTCGCATACAACAACAACGTCCATTCCTCGATGCAACAAGTCCCGTCCATGACGGACACCGGGAGGCTCCCCGGATGGGGTTCGAGCCCAACGGATTGCGCTCAACCGTGGAGTCTGCGAACGAGTTCCGGGACCAGATCGCGTCCGGAGTTTCGGAAGCCAAAGCCGCGCTCATTAAAGCCAAGGACGAGTTCAAGCTGTACTACGATCCTCGATGCGCGCCCGCTCCGGAGATCAAAGTAGGCGACCGAGTCTGGCTGGATGCCGCCGACATCCGGACAACCCGTTCGTCCGTCAAATTTGCGGACAAACGTCTTGGCCCCTTCAAAGTCGTGAAGGTTGTTGGAAACGGGGCGTACAAGCTCGAGCTTCCCCCGCGGTACTCCCAGCTCCACCCGGTCTTCCCGGTGGTGAAACTCCAACTCGCAGAACCGGACCCATTCCCCGGACGCCCTCAGAATGACGAACCCCCGCCCGTCCTCCAGATGGACCGCAATGTTCAATGGGAGGTCGAGGAGATCCTAGAAGCAAAGGTCCGTTACGGCAGCCTCTGGTACATTGTGCGGTGGAAAGGCTATGGCCTGGAACACAATAAATGGGTAAAGCACTCTGACGTCTTCGCCATCAACGCCATCAACGCCTATTATCGCCGCTACCCCAATGCCCCGCGCCGGATCGCCTCTGCCGCATTCGACTCGCTCTCGTTCCGGAACTGCAACACCCACGTCCAGTTCATGCGTCGGGACACCGCATTCCAAGGGGGGGTGATGTCAGGAGAACCCCCCGTCCGTCCGTCCGGCTCCGGCCTATCGCACTGCCCCGCTGCCTCGTCCGATCCTTCGTCCAGCACCCCTTCTGCGTCCGGCCTCGCCCGCTCGTCCGGCCTTTCATCCATCACCTCAGGCTGCACCTTCGCCCGGAACGTCGTCCCCCGTCCCTCTGGACTCCGTTCCCCTTCAACCCCCTTCGTCCGGTCACTCGCACTGGAACGTGCTATGCAATCAAGCCCGGGACCACTGCTGATCACTCCGGACACGTGCTACTGGCTAGTTGGTTTTATAAACTGTATTTCAATACATTGACATTATATGCAAGGATGAGCTTAAGTCATGGACTCTATAGCTTAAGCTGCTCAAGCCGAGGCCAAAATCTTGTACAAAAGCGTACTACGATACGGTGTGCTAAGCCCGCTTAAGCTGGCTCCCCACAGGTCAAGCTCGCCGATCTCAAAGTTGGACCGGACTGTAAGTGGAGGCGTTAAGGGTTAGAATGATTTGAAGGGAATCTCGAAACCAAGAGGGAGGAAAGGACTCACAATGTCATTTATTATGTCTCCCTGCCCTCGTTTACCATTGTTCTCGTCTTGCATGAAGAGGAATGGGTCGTAGGAGGAGGAGCAGAAGAAGAAGCAGACATCGGGTCTGCAACAGGGCGTTAGCGATGAGCGGTGTAGGGCAGACGGTGGCGGAAGAAGAAACCGGAATTGAAGCGGCACATGTTGAGGTACGGAACACTGCCTGCTCTCCTCTCACGACCCACAAAAACCTCAACGTGATAAACCACTCGCCACCATATATAACCCGATCATCCTCGAGCTTCTTCCTGGTCTTCGACGCCTTATCCTCAATCTGCTTGCCAGGAGTCAGGACAGCATCGCAGCCAGAGTACGCGGCGCGCAGCCCCCACAATGGCAGCACAGTGGCAATGTAGCGAGGTCGTGGAGGAAGAGAAGAGAAGTGCGAGTGCTTTGACACCTGTGGCAGTGTGATGCGATCAAATCCCTAATTGTCTTTGACGCGGCTTTGCCCTTGGCTTTGCCGCTTTGTTTGCTCGCTTTGTTCGTCGCTCCCGTTTCGTCTTATCACTGCACTTCTCCTCCCCTTAACTTGATCTTATGTGCGCTGCTGCTGAAGCCTTGGTAGTATACAAATGTTTCTGTCGGACGTCGCCGGTCGGTCAATATTAAGCTATGAATTCTCTGGTGAGTGCTCTCATATATTATCCAGATGCCACTCAGTGTTTCGACTACTGATTCCTCGCCCCAGACGCCCTCTCAGTTGCCCTGATGCCCGACCCGACGTTTGCGACCCAAGCAGCGATGAGGACAGTCTCATTCAAGGACGATGTGATGGGCCTGATGGACGGGGTTGGGCTCTCGGGGTACGGCCCCGAGGATTATGTGCGGTTCATCCGGAGCAGCTGGTCGTGTGAAGACGGTGAATCTCTGCCAGAATCCTCTCACTGTGCATATCTATCTGAATTGACGGTTGCTGTCATCTCACAAACTTTCTTTCCGTTTCCAGAAAGAGGCGAAGTTGGTCCGAGCACGTCGCGTTGCCCGAGGACGCGGCATTTATCTCAAGCTCAAGTCGCGGCTAGATCTCACCTGCACTGCTTGATTTTAACCACTCATATCAAGCTGCTTAAGCTCGGGCAGCTTAAGCGACTGAAGCCATCTCAAGCAGGCTCAAGTAGGTGGTATCAAGGTGCTGTAGTACGGTTTCAAGTTTGTAGAAATAGCTTAAGCAGCTTAAGCTATGCTAAGCTGAGGCTTCTATACAATGACCATGTATTATAGTAAGCTTTTTATAGAATAAATTGGGCTGTAGCTTAAGCTGCTTAAGGCGCTTAAGCTGATGGTACCGTCGTAACGTCCCTAGCTTAAGATATCCGTAACAGGTGACAGTGTATTGAGGAGAAGAAACTAAGAGCCAAGACGCAAGTTGGAATCCTTTTTAGGTAAGCAAGATACCAACTGGGAGTGCGTGGAGCCACGCCAAAGCAGTCCCACCTAACTTCGAACACCCTAAGGCGCCTTAACCAATCCCGCCTCGTCATAAAAAGTAGTTCATTGCTCAATGGCCAAGACATATCGCACAGTCTTCTCGAGACATCCGAGGATTTGATATGAGAATGAACACGACGCTTCAAATGTGCGTACAGAGAACATGATGGTATTAATCGTTCAAATACCAAGTTGAACAAGCATTGGATCGACGACAGCTCGTGAAGCTGTGGGTGGGAAGTATCACCAATTGGCCGATACTTATTGAAACGTAAACTTAGAGGCGGAGAAACAAAATTCAAACCGAAATGCCCTTGACATTTCTGTACAGAAAGTTGAGGTGCAGCAGGCTTCAACGTTCAACATTAACCTGTTTGCGCATTAGCCATATGACCCACGTCATGGCTTTCGGACCGTGCGCAAATTTGGCAGGCAAATGGCTCCAAAAGCCATTTGCACTGCATTTGCGTCATATTTTGGCGTGCGGAGCCATATGACGCGCACGGCCCAAAAGCCATGACGTCGCTCATATGGCTTCTGCGCAGACTCTCTATTGAACCTGAGTGCCGCTGGACTGCTGCTGCAATGTCATATTGTCGTTGTTGACTGCCGCAAGCAAGATCAATTGCCGCAGCATAAGCACGAGTGTCGCTGCATGCGGCATGACTGCTGCTGGAAAGAGTAAATTGCCGCGGTGAAAGTGCCGCAGCAAAATGTTTGTATATGTCTGGTTGCCGCTGAGTGCCGCAAACTGCCGCTGCATCGACATAAATTTCATGTCTTTACGTGGCGCACAATACCCTATTGGACTTGAGCTCAACAAAAAATGATGTACCAACTATGATGGCACATGCTGACGTGCTCCAAATCGGCAGGCCAGGGCGTTGCGACACAGTTCAACCTGTGCTGCAAATTTTGAATGCCGCCGACTGCCGCTAAATTTGCCGCAGCATGCGGCACCAGCACTGTTGCGGCACTGCTGCGGCAAAATTGCTTTGCCCGTTTACAAAGATCCTTACAGCTGTTTCCGAAAAGCTTGTCAGGCACAATTTTTTTTAGTTGCAACCAACTTTTGATGCAGGGCGGCCCAGTGTTCTCCCTTAAGGCCTTATTAAGGGTAGCAATTTTAATTAAGGCCTTAGGGCTTAATAAGGGCTTAATGTTAAGCCCAACTTAAGGGTTAAGATAAAATTTCCCACCCTCAATCCAACAGCCATAACCTGAGGTTTATGACACAAAAAGGTTGCTAAATACATTCTCCACAGTGAGATACACAATTCCTTGCGAGTAAAGGCATTTCAGACTGCATTTTGTGCCTCTTTTGAGCTGGTTGGCCATCATTGTTGACTTTTGACTTGGTGTGTCAGAGTATTGCCAGTACCTTGCCAAAAAAATGCAGAGGGGATCTACAAACTGTTTGTCTGGGTAATTAACAGGTTTTCCACCACTCATCACCCTGTTTTGTCAGCTTGGAGCGCCAAAATATCATGTGACTGACCTTAATTAAGGCTTCAGATCATTCAAGACTGTGCTTAAGGCCTTAACTTAAGGTCTTATTAAGGCTTAAGCGAAGGCTTAACCGTTAGGGAGAACACTGGCAGGGCCAAGGATTACTGCTTCGGGCTAGCCGAGCTGCGCCAAGTCGAGGCCAAAAATGCGAACTTGCAGTCAAATATACAATCCAGACGTTTCTTGCCTCATACATCAAACATCTTCTGTAAGTGTTCTGAGCAGTTTTCAGGCAAACAAAATATTTTCAGCACAAGCTTTGAGGTAGGCTGAAAATGGCAGCGAGAGCATTGCCGACGGCAAGTGCAGCACATGACTGATCTGATTCCCAGACCAGGTAATCCTTTAGCACTCGATCAAAAGTTGCGAGCCCAGAAAAAATTGCGACTGAGAAGCTTTTTGGAAACAGCTGTAAAAAAAACACCACCCAATCAGATTCAGCCAATCCGTCTTCCCCATCGCTCGGGCCGTGTGGAGGCACTGCAGGTCTTGTTCGGTCCCATTCAGTCCGACAAATCCTCTTCCCACCCCCCGTCGCTCGTTGCCCAATTGGCCTATTTCTGTGCAACAGGGTCGGAACGTTCATTTATAGTACCCGTGATGAAAAAGCGTTCTTTGGTCTTCCCTTTCGCCCTCCACAGTCTTGAAGACTTTTTTTCTCCCTTCTCCTCATTTTATTTCTTACAAGTCCGTTAATCTTCCCCGCATCCATTCACTGCATTCAGGGGTCGGGTAGACCCGGCCCGCCGCGATTAGCCGCCCAATGCCGAGGTCTGGCTATCCCCGGAGACAGGGTCTGCCGACGCACGTGTGCCGAGGTTAGCCGCCATCTGTCGAGGCGAGGTCGGCAGAGCCTGCCGCCCTCTTCGCCCAACCTCCACAGCCCTCCCCTACTTCGACTCGCTTTCTTTCCTTCCACAGTTCTCGTGTTCTGTGGTATATAGGCCCTCATTTCAAGCTCGTGCACGGCAATAATCCCTCACCCATCAAATGATTTATGGCCTCAGCCCTTAACTGTCAGATTACGACATGTATCAGACTCCGGCGTTCTCCCGATTCTCCCAACACAAGCCAAATACATGTATCAGCAGGTGCGTTGGCGGTTGTGGTGTCATTGGAGACGCCCTCAATGAAATAAACTGTGCGAAGAAACCAAGAAGAAATAATGAATTGACTGTCACCGACGTTGTCAGTGCGAACTGATGGGAGCAAACAAAGCAAAATACTCTGACATCTCACGTCACTCAATCAGTAGTCGTTTCGGGTATTCGCGCCATGTTTTGTTCTCAATAATTCAGTCAAAAATGGGTCCGGGAACAATTCTGGATGTTGACCAAGCTCCACAGACTCTGCCAACCTTAGGTCTGCCGCCCTCTGGCTACACGTGGTAGACAGACCTCTGTCTACCAAGGCTCTGAATGCAGTGATTACCGCCTACGGAGTCGACTCACCTGCAGTCCTGGGCATTATGGAGATTGGAGTGTTCCTAAGCTTGGTCATGTTCGGAGTTGTCACCCTTCAGGGATACATATATTTTCAGAACTGCAGGGGTAACAGAACTGGCCTCAAACTACTAGTGAATGTATACAAACTTGGCCCATTGTCGCCCCAACTCATGCAGCGTTCAGGTAGGATCTCTGCTGTGAGTCACCCAGTACTTCGGAATGCATTTTCTGAATTGTTTTTGGCCTAGTTTCTTCGAGCTGTGCCACTCTGTCGCGTCTTGCCACGCAATCTTCTACTTCACCGTTTTCCTCGCGGGCATCCCAGAACTTCAAAAACCAGCCAACTCCTACTCCTTGTCCCTCATCCCCGTGTTCGAGACGATCATCACTGCCATCGTCCAGGTATGCCCTATGTTCATAGTCACCCTCCGCGCTGGAAGGTATACTCATCCCAACACCAGGGATCCTGGACGCCCTCATCGCGGTATCGCTTTGTTTCTATATCCAGAAACTGTATACCCCGTACAACTTGCCGAGGTACGCTTGAGCAATTTATTTGGTGTCTTTTATTACCGCTCTTGCTGATTGTCGTTGCAGGGGTGAGGAACTGATTCAGGGCCTGATTGCGTGGACCATCGGTGGGTTCTCATTTGGCATTTATGTCCTGTCGCCTAATTGAATGACCTTGCAGAAACCGGGTTGATTACAAGGTAGTTTGCGTTTCCCAGCCTTTGAAATTTGCTGAGACACAAGTTAGCCTCGTGTCGATTGCCGTGGTCATTGCCATACGTCTTCCAATCTCACTGACCGGGTGCTATCTCATGCTGTTTTTACCTTCAGTTCCAGACAATGAAGTTCAACCATAAATTATTCTCTGCCCCTTTCAAGCGGCGCTAACCCACACGCATCGTAGTCATCTGGCTGGCATTATACACCTTGCTGGCGAAACGTGAGTTTCAAACCATGATCTCCGCAACAATATGCTGAAGGCACTTCCAGTGTATTCAAATTCTCTTCTGGTGTCGTGTGTCCTACCCGTTATCTGTGAAATCTTCACACCCCTGATTTTACACACAAGACTGAACGCTCGCTCGCCACGCCGGAGCATCGCTCGCGCACCATGCCCCATGCCCACCCGCTCGAGATCCCCAAACGTGCGCGTTTCATTTTGTCGCTCCCATTCTCTTAATAACCTATTTGAACAGGTAACTATTCAAATCAGCCGCATCGTCGAGGACGACCTCCACACCCTGGGACGCGCCGCTGGGAGCTTGCAAGTGGTTAGTCTCTTGTATTACTTTTAAATTAGGTTATGTGTTTCACTGACGCAGTTTTCAGCCCGAAAAGGTTGTGTATAACAAGACGGTATGCCATTCGGTATAAGGAAATTCTTTTGCGGTGGTGAAAATATTTTTGGGTAAAATCTCAGATCACCTTTATACAGTGTAGTTACATAATAGGGACATACAGTACAATCAATATCGCAGTCAGAAAGCAACCTTGGCCCACCGGCCAACTTGCACAGCCACTAATTCCGGTTCAAAACCCAACCAAAACCCGCTCTCAACTCATGATTCAGTGTTAGAGTGCACCACCATCGAAAATCGAAAATCATTGTATGGCAACAATCCTTGCAAAATGTCTATGGGAATACTGTACCCCTTTGTATTGATGAAACCTTTCGAGCGTGGCTGAAACCGCGAGGTTGAAACTAGAAGCAGGCTCAGCGTGATGCGTGACACCCGAAACGGCCCCCACAATTTAGCTCAGTTTTCTGAGGGTTTCGGCGTTTTTTAAAAACTAGCAGCGTGACAGGATTTTTTCAGAAACCACAGCTGTGTTACGCTTTACAGTTGAAACGAAACCACCCTAGCCTTACGCATTATGTTTCACCCATACAAACAACTGTGGGACACCGACACAATTGAAATTCAGAACGGGCAAGATGCCCGAAAAACCCGTCGATAATTCCATTTTCACTTTCATTGGTGCCATGAAGCGTAAACTAGCGATCTGCAGAGGCGCTCTACCCACGGCCACACGAGAGCACATGTTTGAAACACATCACGAGACTGAGCTCAGACTGCGGCTCTCTCAGATTAGCTTCATCCCTCCTCGGGCCCTTCAACGCTTGGGCCTCGCGAAATACCACGTCACCTAAGGCTTAAAAACGCCGCGCTGAATACACCACGTGAATGTGGGCACAAAACCATGGCCTTCAGGTCCTATTTGCGAGTGTGGAAGAATGAGCACCGAATTGCTTTGACCCACGCAGTACTCTCTGGCCACGCTCTAGCAATGAAGCAAATGAGGTGGAGTGAAAGATATAAGGTCCCTCATAAATGGCGGCTTTGCCGATTCTGCAAAGACCATCTTGAAGATGCGATCCACGCCATGTTTATGAACATGGACCACTGGTTGAAATCAGAGCTACATTCTTCGGCAAACTGTTCGCAACTCACACTTAGCTCCGCGGAGTTCACTCAGACCCTGGTCTATTCTTCAAAGACCTCCTTATCAAGGAAAAAATTGTTGAACTCTTGGGTAAATTGATATTCTCGAGGTCTTTTACAGTGAGCCGATGCTGGTCATCAACCCAGCGCTATATACTGTACTATTTCGATCAATTCGGCATGTGTTGTGACCCGTGACCAAAAACACCGATTCAGCACTTCGGCAACCGGCCAATTTTCGCGTGGTAAAAATTCGGCGCTCGAGACAAAAAAAGTCGCAAATTCCGCCTTTTTTGCACCTCCAAGGAAGATTTGGCCCGGATGTCACGGATTTTATATTCAGCACTGGATGCTGTGACCAGTGACCGAGACCAAAATTTGTCGCGGCACAGGGGGTGCGTGACACGTGACCACCGAATTGATCGAAATAGTACAGTACACTGAATTCAAAGGG
This sequence comes from Mycena galopus ATCC 62051, assembly GCA_014925785.1. Lineage (NCBI taxonomy): Eukaryota > Fungi > Basidiomycota > Agaricomycetes > Agaricales > Mycenaceae > Mycena > Mycena galopus. The sequence goes on along the minus strand of WIQG01000013.1, from coordinate 1,318,178 downwards.
TCTGTCGGCCAAGGCTCTGCCTACCCATGTAGGGAGAGGGTAGGCAGATCTGGTGGTGAAACAAGTCTGCCACCATAGGTTGACATCAGGATCTGATGACGGCCCGTAGTAATCCACCTTTCCGCATTCTCGTCACTGGTAAGTGGCTGTCCGTTGGCTGTGATATTTTGTGGTAATGATGATGTCAAGGGGGAATTGGGATTCAAATTCTGTATGTGGGGATGGGGGGTGTCTAGGGAAGCCTGAAAAAGATCTTTGGGTATACATTGTCCAGGCTCTCAAAATGGGTGAATAGAGCATCCTAGAGGTGCTAGTAGGTTGTAAGAGACTCACCCCTTTGTCTAGAAAGGGTATCATAGATATTTGGGCTCTGAACCCCTGAGTTCTGGGCTCCATAGATAGTTTGAGCCAAGTGTGGCTGGCCCGCAGGTTGATTTTTTTTTTGACTGGTGGAGTTCAAATAGGTCAACTCATTACAAAAACACATAGGAAATTAGCAGTGAGCGTGTATAATGTTGAGGAACACAATAGAAAACGACTTGGAAGGCGGCGACGCGCCGCGGAGATCCGGGCCGGCCCTAGGGGTGGTAAACTCCTTCTGCATTAGGAAGGAGGGGGCGAAGGGGGGTCAACTTGAGGCCGAAAAAAACTTTCCAACCCCATATGTGTTTTTCAAATCCAGATTCCCCCTTGGGTGATGTCATGATTATTGGCATCAAAGTCGGCACTGCTGATGGTTATCACAGATTTGCCGGGGCCCGACACCAACGCTTGAAGGAGGTCGTGATGGCTTCAACTTTGAGTTTGCTAGTGGTGGGAGTAGGTGAGGTGGCAGTAGAGGAGGAGAAGGTACGAGGTGAGCCCACATTGGCTTTCCAGACCAGAGCTAAGGGTGGCGACTGGGAGGACTCGTTACATAAATTGAAAATTCATCCAGTGCCACGAAACTTGAAGTGCCTAGCAACACATCGGAAGCTAAGGAACAAATGAGCAGAGTCAAAGAAGAGAGGCCAGAAAGGCGCCTAGCTGAGGGAGGCAGACTTGAACCCAGGTAGGCAGACTTGGTGGACCCGAGGTCGACCAAACATCGACCAACTGTTGGCACAGGAGGCACAAATGTGCGGACGTGGTGTTGACAGACTTTGCCGATCATGATCGGCTGAGGTCCACCGACAGCATCCCATGTCAACCGACTCTGCCGACGGGGGCTCGGAATGCAGTGATGATGTTGATTTTTCAAACATTTCACTACATGTTGGCCAGGATAAGCTACGGTAGCAGTACAAGTAATATGTATGTAAGATTCATGTTTGTGATTCTGTCGTTGTTGAAATAAAGAGAAATGATAGGTGAGATGGGAAATGGATGTCCAGATGGTGAATATGTGAGGGGGCGGAATGCAGTGATACCCCAAAATAACCTGTTGAACTAAAGCTCAGGGCAAGCCCTTTAACAGTGATTTTGTTCTCTTTGTCTTCCTTTTTCTTTTCATCTTCGTAGTAGTAGTGCATGCGTGCCCAGAGGGACTGATGAGTTGACACTATTCAAATGAGTTCTGGCCATCAGGGAGTTATAGTGCACCCAGAGCCAGGGGGAATCAGGATTCGAAAAACAGATATGGGGGAAGGAGTTTCTCATCCCTATGGCTGGGCCGGCTGTCCGCCCCGAGCCGGCGCATTCCAACTTAGTTCCTACCACTTTCCTGGACCTAGAATATACTTGATTTTAGTTTTCCATCGCTTTTGGCAATGATTTGATACATCTGACTGAACTGCCTCATTTACAACAAGATAGCACCTCCCTGAGGCTCTAAGAGAATTCGAGAGATGGTGTTCAATACTAGGAGCACAGTGTGAACGGCGGCAAAGGAAACAGAAGGCTAGATTCATCGGACCACTAGTACCTCAGAATGAATGCGAGAAGACATGTATGTACACGGGGGAGCAATACGGGACAAAGCTCACTTTCTATTTGCCGGTGATCCAATTTGGGGGGCTTGGATGAGGATAAGGGTCCAAAGGGGAGGCAAAACTCCGAAGATTGGCACATGGTGTTCAGAATGTTAATGGCATTACACTCACCACCTCCCCTTGGAACCTATGGAATCCCTTATGTAGGTGTTGACCATCAAAATATAACACATAAGCTAACTGGGTATGTTTCCGAGGTGTGCAGCCCGAAGCCGAGCTTGGCTGCGGACGGACTTTGAAAGACACCACGACATGAGTCTCGGGTCTTGCCGAGAATGTTGGCAATGGGAAATTTGGGCCAGACACGAAGGCATTATCAATGGGAGGGCAATGTTTGCGATGTTTGACTCGTTTGGAATCACCCAAGGGGTGCAAAAGCGTTGAAGAAGTGGTTCAGGCATGGGAAGTACAAATGAATACTCCCTGAGACACGTAACATTGACGTGCTAAAAGGCCCAAACATTAGAACCAACCTCCCACATCCACTGGGGTACATGTTTAAGGATCACACTGAACGATGTGCTCCGACTAAACCCAAACAATCCAATTATTACCCAAATATAACCCAAGTCTTCCCGATATAAGCAGTGATGCCCACGGAAATAGAGAGCTTGGGCAAAAGCCGCACAAGCCGCATGTACTTTTTGGAATTGCGCCAAGCTGCATGCGGAAATCAAATCTGAGGTTACTGAGAAACTAAGTCAGTGGAGATGTAGTCAGGTAGAGAGGCAAGTCCTGGTGAGAGAAAAAATTACATTACTATCGCAACTGCTCCGTGCAGGACACGAAAAGTGTGCGAAATCTGAGTGGAGCCAGAGTGATGGCTGGACAAACTGCTTCCCCAGCTCGCGCATCGACCAGATAGTAATTTGAATGAACGCAGTGCAGTGCGACAGAGACCTGAGAGTGTAATGAACTCACGAAATCATGCAGCATACCCAGGAAAAATCCGATAATTTTGCGCAATACCGAAAAGCCACATGTGGCTGGTGTGGCTTTTGCGCAAGCTCTCTAATAAGGCAAGAATAAGAAATAGGCCAATCAGAGGAAGCAAGAGCAGAGATCCAGACGAGTGGTAGTCCCTTGTACATGGCCTAAAAATAAGTTGAGGGAAGGTATAAGATTCCCACAGAAAGATGAACCTTCACTACAAGATATCACCAGGAATTGGCCTGAGAGATAATCGAGCAATGGAAATAAGATGTTTATGAGCTTCGCAGCTATGAGACAAGCAAGTGTTGTGTGTGTGGTGGTGGTTATGTCTGGAGACGCACAAGAGACCTTGAAGAGGCAAATAATAGACTATTTCCACAAGGATATATGCTCAAAAGCTTATTTCGCAGAGAGCCCATGATCACTTACAATTTGATGATGAACCATGAGCGATGAACCATGAATGATTTGATGATGAGTGATGACGATGACGATGACAATAAATGATTTTGATTTTGATTCCCAGAACTAAGTATCCTCAAGCACATTGAAATGTGTGCTGGCAGTCTATGGGTGAAATACAACTATATGCAAATCCGACGGAGTGAATGCAATAGGAGGTGCGCTCTTGCTCAGGATTCACAAATCCCAAAACTAACACAAAACCCAAAACAACAACCAACCAAACTCCACAATTGATTCTAGATACAATCCCAGAGAGTACGACTGAGTACGGGTCCTTGTGTATCAATAGAAGATACACAGGAACAGTTGTTTTAATATGCACGGAGCGCTATAAGCAGGCCCGATGGTTTGTCCTCAGACAAAGTTCAATTTATAGTTTTGCAACTCTAGGTCACCCACTCTAACCTCGTAAGACAGGAGTAGTGAACTAATTTGTCACGCAGCACACAACAAATCCGGAAAAACACGTAGCACACTTAAAACACACACACAAGGATATTATCCCGAATAAAGCTGATAGATTTGTGATAACTCGAAAATACAAGCACGTCCTTTATTGGAGTAGTCTCGATGAATCAAGCCAGAGGTTCCGCCCTTCTTTACTCGCTGGAGAGACCATCAGCCTTCTCCGCTTTCAGCGCCCAGGTAGGATTCTGTGCCGTCTCCCTACAGACTGTCCTCCTTATATACTGTACATCTAGAAATAACTTTACAACTTGATATATAATCTACTGGTGTATCCATGTCCGTGACTTAGTATATGAAATGTGATCGCCAAGACCTTGCTGACTGATTTAACTAGATCCTAGAAATGTTGGTTCCGAATTAGTCCCTCGAGGTATTACGGTCGGATGTGATAAAGCTATAAAATGCCTCTTGATAGGCACCCGGAACTTGTCTGTAGCCCAAGTATTGCTTTAGACCGTTTAACCATTGAGGCTGGTCCTGGTTGAGCAGGATACCTATTTGTCTGATTTATCCCTGACGCGACCAAGTTTTTTACTTAGCACCTGATCAGTTGTAGTATTCTGGATTTCCTGGGCTCGTTACTGGTGCCCCTTGAATGATTCTTGGAAATCTGGAACCCTGGGTCTTTTGCCTTCAATTAGACACCCTGGTCCCCTTCGTAGCCCAAGTGAAAGATCAATTCCTAAATTGGGTTTGAACTCGGTTGCCATATTGAGCCGATCAATATTTGATGGGCGTATGGTACCTTATCCGGATCCAGCCCGTTGTGGTTGAAAGGTTCTTGAGTCATCACGTGATCGAACACGTCATTGTCTCGATACAAGCATGGATAAACAATGTTGAACCTGTTCAAGATAAACTTGCTGCGAGCTCAACAATTGGCACAGAGTGGATATTATATTCCCTAATGCTTATTTGAACTACCCGCAACCTCCTGCCTATGGTACGACAGTCGGATCCAGAACCGATGGCTTATTAGTCGGAGGCATCCAGTATAATACTACCTTGCAGATGCTTGATTCGGAAGTTGTGACGTGGCACTTGTTCCTTATGGAGGCGAACGATACCACTTGGCTGAGACTGGCTGAGCAGGTGTTGGGTAAGCATCCTTCACCCACAATCCCACAGTATTAATTATTGATAGGCCTGCGGACCCTCGAGAGCTATTCAATTTGCGCCACGCCCAGCTTCGGAATGTTGTGGAGCAAATCTTTGGTGTGGTCAAGAATCAATGGGCCATTCTTACTCGACCGCCGGAATACAACATGGACATACAGGCCCGTGTGCTGCCAGCCCTAGCTGCCCTCCACAACTTCATCCTCAAGCACGACTCAAAAGAATGGGACGAGAATCTTGACATGGAAGTCAAGGATCCTGCTCCCGGGGCACATCATGATTTTGGTGTTCTTGCAGGAGGGGCAACATCGGCCCAGGAAAAAGCCTGATCAGAGGCAAAGCGAGATGCAATTGCTGATACCATGTGGCAGAGTTACCAGGCCTATCTGCAACAAATGTAAAGTAATTAATGTTGAATTAACTATGCTGCCAGTATAAGAATGTGTTGAACTAATTATCGCAGTAGAGTAAGGATATTAAATGTCAAACCATCAAGAAGAATACTTTGGGTGGTAAGCATAAACTCCAACCGCACGCAACTCCTCGAGGATCCATATACTTCGCATCTCTTCTTCATCATAGACCCCATTGTATTCATCGACTTTGTGAATGTCACGTAGAATACGAACGAGTGCAGTCCGTTCCGAAGTCCCCAGCCATGTCTCACCCCGAACACGCCCAATGGCGGCGCTGTGACGCTGAGGACTGGGTTGGAACAGCGGGGTCAAAGGGACAGGATTCGAAGGCCCAGCATTTGAGGCAGTTGAAGCTGCGGGCAAATTCGAGCCAGATGCAAATATATCGTGAATACTACCCATGATCTCGTTGAATTCCGCTACTGTCCTGGTGAGATCGACAAGGCCTTGCGCACCGGCACTGACACGTGGCTTTTTGCAATATGTGCTTGACTGAATGGCCGGACGCTTTTGCCCTCGCACAGAAGGCGCGGGGGTAGAAGACTGGATTTTTGAAAGTTAGAATAAATCAATAAAAGATTACTATGGAACATACACCAGTTTCGTTGTTGTCCTTGTCTATATGACGACCCGGTTCGTCATCAGCTGTACCCCCAACATCAGGACCGCCAGCGTCATCGCCGCTAGTGCTGTCACCTGCACCATCATCCTTCTCTCCCGATTCTGGCTCCAGTGCCCCAAGATCCCAGTCCGGGCTCGGCGAGCCCTCAGCTGCAGCCGCAGGAGTCCCAGCACGAAATACATTCCCTCCCTTTGCTTTGCTAGGCATTAAGGGAGCGAGGAGATCATAAAACGGCCAGCCCTTATTGCGAAAACAGGGAGCCTTCGGGTTCACGGCGACCCATGCATCCCAGGTGCCCTGCGACGCTGCACTGATATTGGCGCCATGTCCGTCGCTCCAGGAGAAGCCTGAGATGCCTTTGATGTGGTGAACAAACCCCCAGTCCCGCCGAGGCTATATTATGCTTGAGAACATGTTAAAAAAGTGATCCAAAAGTGATGCACTGTACAATACTTCTGCTCGCAAGATTTGCCCGTCTTTGGCCCACCCTTGATGCGAGTCAAGTTCACATGGGTTGCGGCACCCTGAAACGTAGTGGCCTTGAACTTGGTACCATCGCCAGCCTCCGCCCGGTGCTCAAGAAGGTATTCAATGAGCTTCTTCTCGTCCTCAGGCTGGCGCCATGAAGCAGCACCGGAGGCAGGCAGATCAGGCGGGCCGGGGGTCTCCGAAGCGTCCGTGGGTTCTTCCGTCGGTTCTTCCTGAGTAGCTTCCGATGAAATTCAGGAGACAGACACGCGTCGACGCGACGCGGAAAGTGATGAATGGAAAAAAGACACGTCAAGTCACAGCAGTCACTTTGATTGATTTCTCAGGTAATAATGGTATATTCTCACGACTACCATATTGGGCAATTGGAAACAAGAAACGAAAACGGAATCCGGTTACCGAACAGGCTCTTATGTATCGAGTCATAGCATATCATTCTGGGAGGCAATTATGTATCAAGTTCAGATTTGGCGATTCAAACGATGCTTCTTTACATCTCCTTGATGATCTGGTTCAAGGCGACCACCCTCCTCGCATCTATAGACGCGTTGGACGCGTAGTTAAACCGTAGCTGACGTGGATCACGCACCGAAAAACGGGTCGATGCCAGGGGGTTCGACCGACCTGTCCTCTTCGATGCTGGGATTATGAATTCAGATCTAGATATTTTTCGCAGGGATAACAAGACGTACACGAGATTCATCGACGAGGTAATGTCCTTCTCGGTGGGCGGAATGGTGTTCTCGGACATGATAGCGGTGTAGAATAGGCCCACCATCCCCGTCTGCAAGTCGCCATTAATTCTTTCCATTAGGTATTTCAATAAATGATGCTGAGCCCACCTGGACGGCGCCGCTGTCCGTAGGCACGTCGACCGCAGAATGGAACTCGATCGAGGCGCTAGTCTTGTTGAATTTCTCTCCCTGGAGCATTTTCTTGTACTGCTCAACGGAAAGGTGTTTCCCGTTCACGGTGACAGTCGCCTTCGCGGACAAGAACGCGTCGAATGCCTCGGTGAATTCAGGCTGCGTAGGGGCTTTGTAAATAGAGGACAGACGGCGCTCTGCCCAGGCCTTCATTGGCGGAACGTTGGCGGTCATTGTGGATGGTTGGGTCGTTTGGTTGGAGGGACGACCGTTTTGTTGACCCTTTTATAAGGCAGCCCGTCCCCGAATTACTTATCCGCCGATTAGTGCGGATTTGCAGGTTCAAATTTTCTGAAATTCTGGGACCCGATTGGCTGCTCCACAGCTCCAAGCCAATCAGAGCCTCAGAAAATTTGGATTTTCTGAGTGCAAATACACTCTAATACACTACCACCTTGCCTATGCCTATTGCAGTGTTTAGGCGGCGTTGAATGCTATTCCAGCCACGTATGTACATGTTCGTACATCATTCATTCCTACGCGGAGTTGGAATACTGTCATGTTCCAGCGGAGAGGAACCATCTTAACGTGGTCCACGGGTGGAGCAATTCCTGAAAGAAATTTGAACCTGGAAAAGGGATTTGAACCTGAAAGGCGTGCCACAATTCAACCGCCGATGCATGCTCCAGCGGAGAGGAACCATATTAACGTGCTCCACGGGGAGCAATTCCTGAAGAAATTTGAACTTGAAAGGTGTGTCCCATTTCAACCGCCGATGCATGCGAGTCATCCGGACTTTGGAAGAGCCGAAGTGCGGCCGAATCTCCACACTATCGAGTGCTCCGCGAAGCTTCGATGCAACCCGCGCTGACGAATACAAACGAAACATCGTCCCTGTTTCAAAGTGCCGTCGAAAAATGCTCGATGACCAAGGTCCATTCATTTGGATCGCCACTCAACTCCACGACTATTTCTGACATGTACCCAACCCTTCCCCACATACATTTATCTCAGCATGACGGTAAGTGGACGGCATTGTGAAATGGTACGACATCAGAATTAATGAGCTCAGCACAGTCGCTCGGAAAATGATTGTCTATTCAATCGGTCCGTGGCATGCATACCCACCACGCCCCCACATGAGGTCAATTGTCGACAGATTATAAAGACGCAAAAGCCATCCAGAAAGACCTAGATGCCCGGCACATCGGAAAAACGGCATCGAGAATCCACACAAGTCCACACAGCGGTATTGATTTTCGTAATGCCAGGCGTTTTTAGACGGCCAAGAGAGATTCCACGATATAGGCCATTAATGACCCTCATTCACGTTGTAGGCAATCGCAGTATTAGATCCATCCCTTGTCAAACGCACAACTTCTCGCCGATAACTCGGTAAGAGTAGTAACGCTCAAAAAAATTTAATCCTACTCATCAGTCCTTTGGGGTCTCTAAATGGCTAAAAGAAAATACGCGCATATAAGGAGTATAAAGATAATCAGGTCGGCGCCTGAAATACGAAAGGCAAACGCGTAAAAATGGTGGTGAAGCATCAAGAACGCTTAAATGCTTCTTTACCGCATGCCGTGAGGAGAGCGCTTCGGCTTTCATTAATATTTTGAGTCTCCAATTGCACATCTAAATCACACTGCCCTCGCTCCACGGGAGGTTGTTGTGAGTGTTTTCCTGCGTGAACGTGATCGAACGTGCAGATACTGTGACGAAGCTGAAACCCTTTCTTCACCTACACGCGAGGTTGAGAAAGGATCGGGAAATGATTCATTGGCGAGGCGATCTTTTGGGGTCTCTGAAAAGCTGAAAAAAAATCATATAATCAGCTCGGCACCTGGAACACGAAAAGCGAACGCGTAAAACTGGTCGTGGAGCATCAAGAATGCTGAAATGCTTCCGTACCGCATGCCGTGAAAGCGCTTTGGCTTTCATTTATATTTGGAGTTTCCAATTGCACATCTAAAAGAGTGCCCAATCACATTACCCTCGCTCCACGGGATGTTGTTCTGATGTTCTCCTGCGCGAACGTGATCGAACGTGCCGATACTGTGACGGAACTGAAACCCTTTTTTCACCTACACGCTGGGTTGAGAAAGGATCTAGTCTCTCGTAGACAGACGCTACAAACAAAATTTAGCTCCTTCCTCGCTTGTTTGTAGAAAGGATCGGGAGTTGATTCCTTGTGTCGACCAAATCGCACTGGTGGAGATTTCTCAAGTATAACAGGATCTTGCGAGTCCGACTCCGCCAACCCAATTCTGTTATTTTTATCCTTCAGTTCCCAATGAAAATGTATCTCTCTCTCGGACTCAGGGCCGTAGTGGTAGTGTCCGCTAGTAATTTTACGATCAAGAACAGCTGCTCTTAAGTACACAGAATCCAATCCACGCGTTGAATTTTGAAGGAATAATCACATTCTCGGCCCGCGGTAACTATATCAGTCTGCTGTATTTTGATGTCGCCGAAGATCTTCACCGACCTCAATGTCGGTAGTGCCGAGGTAAGGCTTATAACTTATTAACACTTCACTATTCTAGTTCGCCATTTTTGCTAGTCTCTCGTAGACAGACACTACAAACAATCGTCGCGTCGCGTTGATACAGTGAAAATTGCGAACTGTGAATCCTTGTAGATTCCGACACAATAAGGATCACTAGGCGAAGTCCAGGATACGCACCTCACGAGCGTGTTCATAGTACTGTGATTCTTGCTGTTTATTTCTGCCAATAGGCACAGTAACCTGAGTAATAACGTTCGCCTGTCGATGGACAGACAGATATCTAACTTGCTTGCGGACCTGTCATAAGTAACACAAGGCGTTGTATAGAAAGTTTTGATTTGCGTCGTGGAAGACGTGTGTTTTGGAGGCACAGAAACGAGTTGTTCGGATGCAGAGGTACGGTGTTTAGGAGAAGTGGGACGAACATGAGAAATGTCAGATAAAACGCCCGTAGACATGAATAACGACAACGACTGACTTGCCCGCCGGCGAGTGAGGGAACGTCTGCCATTAATCTCGGTTTCCGTGACATTTTGGAACAGAAAGAAGCAGAGTTGCTGGAAATCAAGCGTCATAATGAGTAAGGATTTTTAGAGCAGAAGACAGGAATATGTGCGGGTAATTTATGCCTTGTGGGCACGATGACAGATGAAGGGTGAAGGCTAAGGGTGGGAATCGATACATACGAGCACGAAAACGAAAAGGCCTTCCGAAAGAGAAATACACATTAAACGGACCCAAGTACAAAAGAAACCACGGAAGAGCCCAGTGTCGAGCGGAAGGCGACTTGGGCTCAGAGTGAGAGAGAGAAATACTTGCCGATTGGGATTTATTGGTGGTTATTGCGTGTTCAGCCGGAGAGACGGAGAGGGAGTTGGAGCATGGTCAACGTTAATTTAATTTGCGGAGCGAGGGAGCTGAGTCGGGGGAAATCAAGGAAAAGCCTTTGCCGGTGGCGAGTGAGTGAGTGTGGGGACACTGATATTAGACAGGTTGCGCATGAACCACTGGTCGGTAAGCTCCCGGACCGTGCGCAAAAATAGCAGGCGAGTGGCTCCAACGAGCCACTCGCAGCCATTCACGTCATATTTTGGTAGTGGAGCCACTCATCTGCGCACGGTCCGAGAGCCACTGGGTGGCTCCAGTGCGCAACTTGCCTATTGGTGTCGTTATTTTTAGTCTGCGGTGCGAAGATACAGAGGGCAAGCGTTGAGCAATTTAGAACAGAAAGAAACAGGTTTCTTGGAAGAGACGGAGATAGGAGACTGGGACGGGGATGAATCACGAAAGAAAGACGGTGTTGACTCGAAGCTCCAGGCTAGTACCGTGACGAGACGAATATTGATGCACAGGGAGGTGGGGCTGTTTTACACCTATTAATTTCAAGCGGTTGCAGGATGGTACGGCTATCTTGAGTTCGACAGCGCTACACAAGAAACGAAGGAGGCACCGGACCTGGGAGCAGGTTGCGTGCATGATCACGACATAAGCTTTTGCAGTCACTGAGGCTCGTGCATCAAACTTAAAGAGCGATAATATCTTTGACTTTGAGGCATGGGGTAGGATAGGAGGGTTTAATTGCGTGATTACCACCCGTGACTTGACGTGGACAATAGATTACACGAAACTTTGGAAGGGAAGGTGGAAGAAATGGACAATGATGTTTTTCGAATTTCTTGGGACGGTCTGATTTTGCGGAAAGCAGACAAGTCTAGACTGTTTGGCAGACAGAGAGACTGCGATGAGGTGGGAATTCTTTGGGAAAGAAGGATGGGAGACGGCAGGGAAGGACCGGACAGGTGCCAGTCAATGCTTGAATGATCATGAGCAACCCAACGAGCGAGATCGCTGGCCGTGTGTAAGGGCGGCTGCTGAGAGAAGGGTTAGGTAGGATGTGGTTAGCGACTTCATGAAGAACGCACTGCGGGGAAAAATGGTGTTCGGGGCAACTAATTGAGCTGGCATTCGGATGAATCTCAACTCCTTCGGACGTGTTACTCGTCACTGGGCGATTTTTGATGCATTGGACAAAATAAACATGTAGGTCACTCAGGGACCGTTCAGCGGAGAGAGAACAACGGGCCAACTTACGGCGCTTCTGAAAATATAGACCACTTGACGTATTAGTAGGTGAGTCACTCGCCGCGTCATCAAAACAGGGCTCTTCACCGTACGTACCGTAATTATCCAGTGGCTGGCCCACTCATGATCAAAATTCCGTGATTTCACTTTCAACAAGCTGAGGGTTTCATCAAAAATTAAATGGAGCCAGATTAGGCAAGTTAGAAAGTATTATAAACAGGTTTTCGTATTTATTTGGTCACAAAAACCACCAGTGTGCCCGTAAATTGAGCATCTATGGCCATCAGAGGCCCATCAGTCCGATTCTAAAATCACGTGGGGTAGGTTGAGTATGAGTGAGCCAAAGTTTGAGCTTATCAGGTAGCGCACAATCAAGCACACCCGTTAGTTCCCCAGTCTCATATCCTTTTATAAACGTCGATGTAGTCCCAACTCGCCTCCCATCCAAGGCAGAATTCTGTAAACAGCAGGCCAGAAGCAAGCAACGAATTCCGTGGATCTGCGTAAGATTCGTTCACTTCCAAGTTGTAACGCGATTCATGTAGGACACAGAGAGATAGAAATGATTGAGAAGGCAGTAATTCAATACATAATTCGAAATAATACGGGGATCGGATTATTAGTGCATTGAACAAACTTGACGAAAACGTCTATTCTATTGCTACCACCTCGCTCACGAGCTAGTCGCGTATCCCACCGCGACGATGTTTGCCTGGACCTCATTCTCGGTTGCGTCGGACGGGTAGCCGGAGGTCATCACGCCCTCGTAGAACGTGCCCCGCCCACGATCGCTATTATCCCCGCCTATCCCAAGAATGATAGCACCCTCCTTCTTCATGGGATTGTACCCACCGCTCGGACGCACACCACTGTAGAACATACCGAGCTGACCAGACACCGCGTTGCCACCGCGAATCGCCCAATGTCCCGGCTTCCCTTTCACAACCGCCGTGACGAACCGAGAAGTCATACTTGGGTTCGAAGGATTCGCAGTCCTGTTGCCTCCGCTGAACAAAATGTTCTCAAGGTCAGCCATAACCCAGGGCCCGTTGCCGGCTCCTTTGTTGCCTCCAGCACTGCCAAAGTAGATCGCCTCCATGGACCCGTTGCCCGTGTCGGTCGCTGAAACAACAATTTCCGTTGTAATGCTGGCCGTCGCAAAATTTTGCCCTCCGCAGCGTCGCCCTTGGAGAAGGATGTCCTCAGTCTTAAGTATCGTCGCATAAGAGGGAACAAGGCAGAACCCACCAGGGCAGTTCCATTAGTCACGTCTTTGCGATAGCCAGTGCCAGGAGCGATGGAGACGCCGTACGCCTTCTTTCCGTTCATCATGACTGGTGCGCCACGCGCAGGGGCCAGATTTTCGGGACCAGGATCGGCGCCTCCAGAGGGAGCCTGCGTGAGGTGGTTGCTCCTCCCGGACTGGTCGAAGATAGTCGTGATTGCACATGTTGTGCTAGCGCAGAATAAGTCCTGCGCGGAGGCGTTGGCGACACCGCCTGTAGACAAGGGGGAAACAGTGCTCGTCGCATTGTCAGAGGCACGTTTGATTCGGTAGAGCGGCCCAGAGTATGCGTTCAATAATGCTCGAGTGGTACTATGGGCGGCCACGCAAGGAGTATTTCCGGATGCGTAGATGTCGCAGGGCAACGGTCAGGCATAAGATGAGGAGTGAAGATGGAAACATTGTTGTTGGTGTTTCGTGAGTGCTGAGCGGGCCTCTTACATGCGTGAAGCAGCGCCCGTGTAACGTCAACTTCGGTGAGTCACCGAGCTAGCCCACGCCTCCCCCACTCTGACATTGCCTTAAAAGGCATATCAAATCTAATCGCCTCACATGTTGCCCCGAATGACCTGCCCGCGGTGTCTTGTAGCCTCGCCTCTAGCCTCGAGTATGGCCTGTTTGCTCTAACAGTTGTCTGTTATAGATTTGATGGCATTTATAATCTAGTACGCTTCGCCAGCGGTTCGAATCCTGTCCTGTGCTGTGTATTTTTTTTTTCCCGTGCAGCTTTCGCTTCCCTATCGAATGATTTCCATTTACCACCTTTCGAGCTCGGTTGTAACGGCCAACCTAGCATGCTTAGCGGGCTCACTTGGAAATGTTTAATACCAATATAATGCTCAAATAGAAGCAGGAAAGAAATTTACAGTGCTCCACTGAGCAAAACCCTGGTGTGAGATCGTACTTATGTTGCCCTGCTAAATGAAATATATTGGCCATCTATAGATTGTAGCAGAAATTGAAATAGTTGAATTTACTCTGACAAATGGCTCCAAAGTAAGAAAAAATGGAAAAAATATTATATTGAATTGATGTGTTCTAAAGAAGGGTTGAATATTTGGGGTAGCACTGACCACTCAGCAATCAGTAGTAGTGGATGTTCAAGCCTTCACTGCCAACTCTGACACTGACGCGCAGGCGCGCTCACATACACGTGATGGGAAAGGTCACGTGCATATCAAAGTGGGGGAGGCCAAGGGGGTTTGAGTCACCGCGCCAACTTGAAGCTCCAACGCAGCTGGCTCGGAACATGACGTAAGCGTCATTTACGAAATAGCTAGGCACAATTCAACGATGATATTAGAGCATATTAGCAGCCGCCATTGTTTACAAACCATGTCTTTTTTTTGGCGGAGCAATAGGTGGAGCACGCGTAGACGTCGGACCGCCCTTCCGATATTGTTTCGGAGCTGTCTTCTTAAACGGGGCTGAGGTTTTCTATGCGGTGGAGCCACCCAATGGCTGATTTGCGTCATCGGGTGGCTCCGCCTGCCAAAAATGCCCGCGGATGGCTGTTGGAGCCCTTGGGAATAACATTTGGCATGGTGGAGCCATCGGATCGCGCAACGCAAATCAGCCATCGGGTTTGCACACAAAAGTAGAGTGTATTGGATTATAAATGATTTTTTTTCCCTTACAGCCGTTTTGAAAATAGCATGCACCTTTTGATGTGTGGTGCTCGCTCGTTTCTGCTTATGTAAGGGTTCGGTGTCGGCCTCGGTCCCGAGAGTCTGCTGTGTCGCAGATCCGCAGACGGCGGCGCAGCAGCAGTGGCAGCGGCGTAGTCACTTGCCGCAGCCGTAGTTCATTCCATAGTTGTATTGTCAGTAGTAGTCAGTTTCCGGTTCCGAAGGCTTCTGTAGATAGTATAAAGACTTTGTACTTACCAGTAGTTAGGCATTCTCGTCAAACACGGAGATTTACCGACTCAAGCATTCAGTCTAAGCAAATCTCTCACGACTTGGATCTCTGTGTGCTACGACTTCCCATCTAGGAACTCCGCAGCCTCACAGCTTACCTGTGTTTGACGCCGAGTCTCCTTTTTGCTCCACTTTCCACGGGATGGCAGAGCGCTTGCTTCACCTTTGCACATCTTCCCATGCGATTTAGCCCAACAATTGGTCCTCCCATTGGTGTGATTTTTCACAGAACCAAATTGCTGTATTTGGTCTCGCGGAAATGAAGAAACAACGAGGATGGGACATTGTGTACGGCATGTATTTATATGGAGCGGAAGACGATTCACCGGTAAACAGAGATGAGCACAAACGAGCGAGCACCACACATCAAAAGGGGTATACTATTTTCAAAACGGCTGTAACAGAGCATATTAGCAAAAGGTAAAAAAACATAAATAGGGGTGCTCAATTCTCAGCTCGCCCGCCCGTCCGAGGGGAATCGGGATTCGAAAAATGGATATGGGGTCGAAAAGTTTTTTTCGGCCTCAAGTTGGCCCCTCCTTCCTGATACGGAAGGGGTTTCCCACCCCTAGGGCGGCCCGGATCTCCACGGCGTGCCGCCGCTTTCCAACTCGTTTTCTACTGTGTTCCTCAACATTATACATGGTCACTGCTAATACTTTTCTATAAGTTTTTGTAATGGGTTGACCTTTCTGAACTCCAC
This sequence comes from Mycena galopus ATCC 62051, assembly GCA_014925785.1. Classification (NCBI taxonomy): domain Eukaryota; kingdom Fungi; phylum Basidiomycota; class Agaricomycetes; order Agaricales; family Mycenaceae; genus Mycena; species Mycena galopus. The sequence continues at coordinate 1,302,332 of WIQG01000013.1, read as the reverse complement.
CAGTTGAAAAAAAAAATCAATCTGCAAACCAGCCACACTTGGCTCAAACTACCTATGGAGCCCAGAAGTCAGGGGTTCAGAGCCCGAATATTTATGATAACTCCACAGCGAATTTGAGGATGTTTCCGGGCTCTCCTGCGTGGCATCCTGCAACCAGATGAATCAGCTGGGTCACCCGAACACCCAAAGAATGGATCACTCACCCCAGACAAATCGTCCTGCGCAAAGAAACAGTAGCTTCCCTTGCAGCACTCGTCGCCAAACACGGGGGTGCACATCGCGCCTTTCTTGACACACTTAGGCGGTTCCGGTACGCACACCTAGGAACGATGTTTAGCTCACCCGATCGGCAAAACGGATGAATGAGTTACCCCAGATAAATCATCGTCGTCCTCGAACTAACAGTAGTTTCCTTTGCAGCACTCATCGCCAAACACGGGGGTGTATATCGCGCCTTTCTTGACACACTTTGGCGCTTCCGGTACGCACACATGCGAACGATGTTTAGCTCACCCCATCGGCAAAACGGATGAATGAGTTGCCCCAGATAAATCATCGTCGTCCTCGAACTGACAGTACCGTATCATTACGATCAAATCGACAGGGGTGTGACGCGTGACACGATTTACCTATTCGACATTTCGACATCGGCCAAAATTGTGCGTGACATCCCTAAAATTTTCGACAATCAGACAGGAAAATTTGAAATTTCGCCTTTTTGGCGTCCCGGGACCACTTTATGGGACGATGTCACGCTCGGGAGGTTCGACAACGGCCCGCGTGACGCGTGACCTCGACCAAATTTCGACATCGACAACGGGGTGCATGACGCGTGACTGTCGAACTGAACATAATGATACGGTAGGTTCCTTTGCAGCACTCGTCGCCAAACACGGGGGTGCATATCGCGCCTTTCTTGACACACTTTGGCGGTTCCGGTACGCACACCTCTGAACGATGTTTAGCTCACCCAATCGGCAAAACTGACGAATCAGTTACCCCAAATAAATCATTGTCGTCCTCGAACTGGCAGTAGTTTCCTTTGCAGCACTCGTCGCCAAACACGGGGGTGCATATCGCGCCTTTCTTCATACACCATTTTTGAGGTGATGCCGCGACTACGGAAACAACAGCAGCGAGCACAAGACTGAGGAAGCGGAATTGCATGATTTAGATTGGAGAGTGGAATTTCGGGATGGGCGGTGGGGGGACAAACAGAGGAGTTTGTGATTTGCTATCTAGGAGGAGGGAGCTTTGATGGTCTCGGTTCCCCGTGAGGGTCGAGGGTAATTTCGGGGACGGAGCCGAACATCGATGTAGGCGTAGAGACGGAGTGGACAGAGGAGAGGGTGCATTACTCTAACTCGGACATCACGTCGCAGAAGCGGAAGCGCGGATTTAGCCCAATATCGATGTAGGCGTAGAGACAGGGAAAATTCAACAAGCAGGCGAAAAAGTTGGATTGCAAATGGTGGCGTAATTCCGTAGGGTAGGATAGGACAGTCTTCTGAGTACCACGAAAGAGAGTAGATAGCTGGACCTGGAATTGTGAACGAAGATCGAATGATATGGTAGGAAGAAAGAGCGATTTGTGGCTGGATTCACCGCCGATCAGTGCTGTCGGCCCCAGACGGTGTTGTGTCCGTGCCGTCACAGAATATCCAGAAGTTCCACGGACACTGTAGTAATACAGTGCCGTATTTCGTGCTTCACGGTCACGGTGCCCAGCCCTAGCACAGCGGGTGGGCTTATATATGTGTCCTACTATCTAACTGCCAACTCGCTAGATCGGTAGACGAATCTATAAAGCGGCGAAGACGTCTCGCACGCAAGACAGACCGGAAGCCTGGTTTATTCGCTTGCGAAATAGATGGCCAGTCGGAAGGAAGTCGCGGCAATTCTCGATATGCGACCTGGAAGTCATGAAGAGCCAAAGGTGTATCTTGGACCGCGTGAAAGCAGAATGTGTTTCTCCTGTGCGTTTCCTCGATGATGTACTCTGCTTGGTGTAGAGCGACGTGTGCTAACCAGAACACGGGTTTTAATGTGGCCGAGTGGATTCAAGGGTCGCCGGAACGGTGTTTTGTCATGGGCGTCGGGGAAAGCTGAACTACGGCAGGACTGAGGAAATTCCTGAACCCCTCGGCTTTCAAACGCAAGCAAATATGTAAATCCCAAGTGGCAACCGAACAAGGTCCTGCAGTTTATGTTCACGACGCAGTTTGATATAATTTTATTGGATCGGCAATATAGGAAGCTTCACCGGAGTTTGACACGAATTTTTGGCAGTAGATATTCTGTGAATATTATCAAAGACTGCCTACTCGGCCACCTTGGCACTTTTGGCCTCAAGCGCGCACAGGATGTCGAGTTGGTCTGGACATTGTGGCTCTCAGATGAAGATATGGACCCTAGGAATGAGTGACAATATTTTGCTTGAATTTACATGACAACCTCATCCCTCTTTGAATTTATTTTTGGTGGCATCCCCGAAAAGGCAATAAACGGCCTAGTCGGCCATCCGGCCAAATCATGAGCTTACGTTGCTTTTATCCACCCCGCTGCATCCCAAATTGTTCAAGAGAGATGAATGAATGATTCTAGACATGTAAACTGCACATGTGAGATGTATGGATAATGATACGAGCTCCCGTCCAAGCCAAGTGGGGCCACTGAAAGGGCGGTGAGAACAGGATGGCGGGCCCTGTGAGATATAGACCGTATCCAAGGCACAAATTATGGTCTGGATGATTTTATAAGAAGTATTTGAACATACCGAGCTGCACACAACATTCCCCACCCAACCGCAACCACTCTAAAAAAGTTCAACTTGATGCGCAACGAAAATCCGATGGCTTTGGGCAGTAGTCGACCGCGACCGGGAACCTGTGCAGTCAAGACCCAATGAACTTGGGACAACCCATACTCAGGCATCCTCAATTCACAAACCAAATTCTGGGTTGATAGCACGTACGGCTGGTTCGCTAGCTGAGGTGACCGGAGTGCAACATTAGAGTCTGCTCGAGGTCTTTGTGGAGTGCTTTGAGAGCGGAAGAGATCCCTGCTTGTGGAAACGTAGTGGAGATATCACTCTCCTGGATATAGGGAAGAATTTGAGCCTATAAACTTGCGAATTGGTGGAGAAACAAAGAAGAAATGAGCGCGAAGGCTGTCCGGAAATAAGAAATGATGTTCGCACGCCGGCATATTGGTCCAAAACTTCCCACAATTTTTGATCGCCGTGTCAGTTTGGGTTCAAACTTGACATACGGCGTCCTCATAGGTCACATTCCACCCCCCGAACGTCAATGCTCGAGATTTTAGACCACATAGCCTTATATTATGCAAATGGCCGACTAGCTAGTTCGGCCGACTAGGCAGTCGCTGATAATACATCATGTTTCAGCAAAATATTTGCGGAATATCATGGCAGATATTCACAGGGCATTATTTTGCGAATACCCGGCGTATTCACAACATATTGGCCGCATTTCATTGTGGGGACTTAGTATAATTTTTGAACAATTGTACGGCCTTCATGTATCCGACAATGTCCGACGTCGATATTATCGGCCCCAATCACGTGCCCATACCTCTCTTCCTCCTTCCACGACCACGCACCATCCGCTGCTCACACATTGTTCAGCTCACACACCCGAAATTCGGAGCATACCCTATCAGCATTCTTGAGGACCCGTGACCGGACTTTCAGGTCCCACCCTTCAAAATCGGCTCGACGGTCGCCATATGTACACTCAGCAAAGTGAGTACCATGTCCCTCCCGATTCTGTTCTATTTGCTCAGGCTTATGGGAGGTCCTTCTTAGGATCGCTCGACATTGGTGACCCAATGAATTTGCGTTCCGGATGGCACTGGAAGGACAATGAGGCCTTGCCCATTCCCCTTTCTCTAGGGCTGATTGCTTTCTTTCTTTTGGAGGGAATGGACCGTCCTGCGCGTCGGTGCCGTTAATCCCGCTAATAAATAACAGCCAGCAGCGACGCCACGCCATTTGCACTGCTAAAGCGCGGGAATACTTCCAAGAGTCGAGTTCCATCGGCATTCCGAGCCCAGGTATCAACGAGAAAGTATGAGTTGGGCTTCAACATTGTGCCGGATGGAGCGCGTCATCACCCACTTTCCCTGCCGAATTTCATCCTATTCGTTGCTGACTCTGTGCGGTGCGCCCCTGCCTCGCCGACCTGGTCCAACTACTGGGCGAACTCTGCATCTCACCCTCGACGATGGTAATTGATATGAATGGTCAATTGTCTTTCCACAGCGCAGTTCACCGTGCTGCAATTTCAAGGTGCCCATAATCGCTTGTATTTCCTCCATAATTCGAGACCTCCAGACTGGGATGACGCCACGACGACACTCGTCGCACGGGCACTGGGAATGACGACAATTAAATCTAGGTGCATCTTTCCTGCTTTTCGTTGCTCTCCTTGACGACTCCTGCATAAGGCTCCAACTGTGTCCGTTTATAAACATTTTAAACGGATATCATCGTGTTCATTTTCTTTTGTTTTACAGACCCCGGCAAACGGTAAACAAAAATAAAAAAACGGTTTAACGATTATTTTTTACAGTGTGTTTAGGATCCAAATGGACGCTTGTCCGGTACAATTTTAAAGAGTATCACTAATTTGTTCCTCTTGTTCCACTCATATTCAACCTCCAAGCATGTATAGATCGAGCTGGACAACATTCTCCTCAACTTGAACCACATAGCAGTTGTTGCCGAGATGCTGCCCACCATCCAGTCTAAAGTTATTGTTGGTCTCTCAACAAAAAGAACCTTCCCAATGCCAAGGCGAAGGTGCAGGTATCCATTGGATGCCAAAACTTATCATAATTCTTGCACTTCCCATCCAGATCGCACAGCCCGAGAAACAACTGTTTTAAAAGTTTTTAAACCGTTTGTTAAATATTTGTTTCCCTTTCCGTTTGTTTTACCTCTCAGTGCAAACAAAAACAAAAAGGTTGGAGCCTTACTCCTGCAGGATGAGTCGGTAGGATGCAGATACAGGTCCGCGGAAGAGAGAAGAGCGGCGACTTCACGAAAAGAGAGCTTCAAGACAAAGATGTGTTGTCTCTGCATTCTTTGTTCCTCGTTGTGTTTCTTCACCTGTGCGCGCGGTGGAGTGGGCTACTCCGAATCGCTAAGAGGGCCCTCAAGACTAGCTGGGCAAAGCTATCGATAAGGCGCTGGCTAAGGACAGGTGATCATCTAAGCTATGGAAGGCACTACCAAACACGGCCAACGAGCGTGGCGGGGGTGCGGAGCCCACTGCCACAGCGGCCTTTTACATTTTTTGACTTCTCCACCTTCGCTCATCTGGATCCTCTGGTGCTGGTTTGTCTCTCGCGGTCAGGCACTGGAATAGGATGTCGTCGCATGAGCTGACAGTATGCGCATGGAGAGTTCAAGGTAAGCGCGTTGTCCTTCGCCCTGGGCCCGGAGAAAATGCCGCGCCTGCCGCGGCAGTGACGCGCCACTGACGCGCACTGACGCGGCATGCCCAGTCATGTTAGTCGTAATACCCTGAGTGTTCGACTGTCCTCACTGTGGCTTCGGAACACTCATAGAAGGCTTACAAAAGATATCTTTGCCCAATACACTAAGAAACTGGAGGATTTGAGTGGAACATCTTTGAATAATTGAGTCCAATTTTGCCATTTCAACCATATTGACTTTCCAGCACTATGTAGGTATAAAGCACATCTAAAGGAGTCAAACTGATGGTCTCAGACACATAATGAACCCTTTAACCATGTGCGTCAGTTGCGCAGCAGGTGCGCGTCACTGCCGCGTCAGCACCGCGGCAATGCGCATCAACACCGCGTCAGTGCGCGTCAATGCCGCGTCAATGCGCAGCAGTGCTGTGTCAACTCCATGCAGCCCGATGTCAATTTACAGTGAATACCTGGCTAGTATGTCTATTTATAATTATCAACCATTTTAAACAGGTGTTCAACGTTCAACGTTCATATAAGTACCGGAAGGCTCGCCCACACGTGGTGGCTGTGTTTTTGACGCGGCAAGGGGGAGAAGTGACGCGCGGGTAATATCTCTCTCTATACTTCTTCCTGGAGTCGGATTTGATCTTGACAGAAGTATAACACTTTAAATACATTGTTTGGACCCGAAAAACCCTCCAAAACATTGTTCAATACATGGACTGAAAGGTAGTCCCATGTTTGCCTAGAATCAAACTAGACTCACCATATCTGATTATTCTGCTCAAGAAACTGTATGATTGTTCCAGAGGAACTTGTTTTCAACATTAAACAATGAAACATCTTCAAAATCTGTAATATGGTGTTTTAAAACAGGGAACAGCCATAATCATGACACGCAAACTTGGGGCCAAGAGAAAATGCAGCACCTATCTCAAATTATGACTAGACATCAAAATCGATATTCATTGAGCTGAATTGGGTTCCTGCAACGTAGAAATACTCACTAATAACTTGTGCTCTTTCAATAGAGTGATACTGATCGATATTGTGATATTCGTCAAGTCGGTCTTGCAGCAAGTCCGTTCAAATGCTCTAGACTTCAACCACTACAGTTTCGCGTCAGTAGGATGAGTATTTTTACATTTATTGGAGGCTTTGAAGGTCTTAGAAGAAGAAACTGTATTAAAACTAATGCGCATCACTGTTGTGTCGATTCTCTGTGGCACCGTGTCAGTGTCTGATAGGTTGCGGCTTGTTGTCAAAAATTGACATTCCAATACATTAAACTTCAATCTATGTGGATCTATGTTTCAGGCTAACTTTTGTACCATCCAGGCAATGCCAGAAACCACGAACTAGTGATGACCAGAGCCATTAGACATGGTTGGTTGAAGCAATATAAGAGGAAATTGCCCAGTTATGATATAGTTGACCCCGGATTCGTATCCCTGAATCAAGTATATATGATAATCCGTCTTCAAGCCGTTGAATAATCATGATCTGTGGTGACCAATATTTTGAGTGAACATCAGCACTGCGAGTCTCGGGCGTCTCAGATAACTTGTCAGCACCAACCTTTGTAAAATGCCATGGAGTGACTTACCTTTAACATGGCAGAATTGTGTAGCTTTGTTTGGCTGTGAGATAATCTTCAATCAACCGTGTCAGGTTCCTTCAATTGCAACCGGTACGCGCAATCTGACTGCATAAATTCAAGTCCGGGCAGCAAAATTTGGAGTTCAAACGTAAAGAATGTATGGAAATATGCCTACAAGATCAAGTTTGAGCTCAACAAATTCGGACACCGCATATGTATGATGCTGGATGTGAATTAAATGGCTGTTGCAACTGAGATTGCATGTTTGTTAAACGACCAGTTTTCTATTTCATCTAATCATCAGTGCATCATGGATTTATTCAACACACCACATGCTGCCTCGCTACTTCAATCGCAATCCAATATCCCGCAACACTGTTGAGATTGAGACCTCGGCACTTTCTCATGAAAGTGGACATCGGTAGTGTTCTATGTGCTACTATAATTGTCGTTCAACCTGATTTCTTGGAGTTGAACCAGACTTGGAAATTACCCCAAATTCACCTGAAGTTTTTACCACAATTCCTTTTGGTTTAAAGTTGCGCACCACTCCCGCATCATCAAAAGATTTTGGATCACCTATACCTCTACACTTCTTTATGTGCTTGGCTCAGTCACTGTGTCAGGCCATATTAAAGCCAGGCACAAAATGCTAGTCAGCCAAAATCTTTGTTTTTGTATTCAGAAGCGTCTTCCCAACTCGCTTTCCATTCATTTAACAGCCCAATAGAGCTTGGACTGAAATTTTGGGTGATTCACAACTGAAACTTGGAACTGGCACTTTGCATTGCATTTGAAGCAGAAATACTTGTTTTTCAAACAGAGACCCAAGTAGCAGCAACATCATTGATATATATTGATCTCAACTCCAAGATTAGGTTAGGGTTTTATTCACTCGCATCTTGTTTTGTTTTTGCCGGTTGTGATTACTTTTGACACACTTGTCATGAGGTCATGTGTCTGTGACAAGCGCACACAGCCTGTCTGCTGTATGCGAGGTGTCACATACACATGACTTGGTCACACCTTCTTGCAAACCCCTTGTAGCATATTTTTGGCTGGACCATGCATGTGGTAGGAAGGTATGTGTCTTGTCATGTTTGTTGTAATCTGATGTCAGACTAGTAACTCAGTTCACTCCAATTTTGGCCAGTGTGTGGGAGATTGAGTACTAAGACTAAGTTAAATCAGTAATGTAAGGGCAACCTCAGCTCGGCGCGGGGCGCGAAGACTAGCGGGAGAATCCGAAGTAACTCAATTCACGGTACTAAATACAGGGTTCTAGAATACGCACCTAGCGGGAGAATCCGAAGAGAAGAAAGGATGAGGATTCCCACGCTAGGCGAAGTTTTTGTAGGTACAGGTACTAGCCAGTAGCACGTGTCCGGAGTGACCGGCAGTGATCCCGAGCTTGATCGCACAGCACGTTCCAGTGCGAGCGGCCGGACGATGGGGGAAGGGGCGGAACGGAGTCCGGAGGGACTGGGGACGAGGTTCCGGGCGGACGGGTGGCCGGAGGGGAGGACGGACGGGGGGAGGCCTCGGGCGGAGGATCGGGCAAGGGCGTGGGGCAGTACGATGGGCCGGACAATGGGCCGGAGCCGGAGGGACGGAGGGATGGGGAGTCGGAGTGCCGGATTGCCGGACGGCCGGCCGGGCGGTTCCCCTGACATCACCCCCCCTTGGAATGCGGCGTCTCGACGCATGAACCGTACGTGGGCGTCGCGCTTCCGGAACGAGAGCGAGTCGAACGCGGCCGAGGCGATCCGGCGGGGGGCGTTGGGGTAGCGGCGATAATAGGCATCAATGGCGTCCTTGGCGAAAACGTCGGAGTGCTTTACCCATTTATTGTGTTCCGGGCCATAGCCTTTCCACCGCACCATATACCAGAGGCTACCGTAACGGACCTTCACTTCTAGGATCTCCTCGACCTCCTATTGAACGTCGCGGTCCGTCTGGAGGACGGGCGGGGGTTCGTCGTTCCGGGGGCGTCCGGGGAACGGATCCGGTTCCGCGAGCTGGAGTTTCACCACCGGGAAGACCGGGTGGAGCTGGGAGTACCGCGGGGGAAGCTCGAGCTTGTACGCACCCTTTCCGACGATCTTCACGACCTTGAAGGGGCCGAGGCGTTTGTCCGCGAATTTGACGGACGGACGGGTCGTCCGGATGTCGGAGGCGTCTAGCCAGACTCGGTCGCCTACTTTGATCTCGGGGGCGGGCGTGCGTCGTCGGTCGTAGTACAGTTTGAACTCGTCCTTGGCTTTGACGAGTGCGGCTTTGGCTTCCGAAACTCCGGACGCGATCCGGTCTCGGAACTCATTCACGGATTCCACGTTCGAGCGCAATCCGTTAGGCTCGAACCCCATCTGGGGGAGCCTTCCGGTGTCCGTCATGAACGGGACTTGCTGCGTCGAGGAGTGGACGTGGTTGTTGTACGCGAACTCCGCGGCCGGAAGGAGCTCGTCCCAGTCGTCCTGTTTGTAGTTCGTGAAGATCCGGACGAACTGCTCGAGCTCCTGGTTGACACGCTCGGTCTGGCCGTCGGTCTGCGGGTGGTAGGCGGTGGAGGTAGCGGGCTCTATTCCGATGAGGCGCCACAGCTCCGTGGTGAACTCCGCGACGAACTGCGGCCCACGGTCGGAGATGTATTTCCGGGGGGTTCCGTGGTGCCTCCAGACGTTCCGGTAATAGAGCCGAGCGGCTCCGACCGCGCCTAGGCCGGTGTGGCACTCGTTGAAGTGGGCCCGCTTACCCAGGACGTCGACTACGACCATGACCGCGTCGAACCCGTGCGCGTCTGGGAGTTCGACGATAAAGTCCACCGAGACGGTGTCCCAGCGTTCTTCCGGAATCTCAGTCGGGTGGAGCTCTCCGTGGGGTAACTTCCGGAGCGCCTTCGTCCGGTTGCATGGGTCGCAGGTCCGGACGTACTGGCCGACGTGACGGGACAGCTGGGGCCACCAGTAATTTCGGGCGATAAGCTCGAGGGTTTTGAAGCGCCCGGCGTGTCCGGCCACCCGAGTGTCGTGGTGGAGGGCGATGATCCGGCGCCGGAGGTCCTTATTCCGCGGCACGACGATCTTACCGCGGTAGTGAAGGAGCCCTTCCGCGAGGCGCCACTCGGACGACTGGGGGGAGCGGACGTTCCGGTTTTTGAGGAGTTCCCGCGCGACAAGCGCAACGGGGTCCTCAAGATCCGGTTCACCCGCGAAGGCCTCTCGGACGTCACGAAGGAGGGGAACCTCGGGCCCGGCGACCACGACGCCTTCCAGTGCGCGGACGTGGAACAGGTCCGGGCGGAGGAGGGTGACGTCCGTGTTGTCCGAGCCTACCCCATGATCGGGGCGACGGGACAGCGCGTCCGGACGACCCATAAGGCGGCCGGGCTGGTGGTGGAGCGCGAAGTCGAACCAGGACAGGTACAGGGACCACCACGCTTGTCTCCGGTTCAAGTTCTGCGCCTTCCGGAAGTACTCCAAGTTCTTGTGATCCGTCCAGATCTCGACTGGATGCTGCGTACCTTCGAGGAAGTGTCGCCACTCCTCTAAGGCTCGGATGATCGCGAGCATCTCTTTGTCGTGGATCTCGTAGTTGCGTTGGACGTCACTCAAACTTTTGGAGTAGAATGCGACTGGATGCCACTTTCCGTCTGCGTCCGGCTGAGACAGGACGGCTCCGGTGGCGTAGTCGGAACTGTCCGCCTCAACCCGGTACGGACGCGACTCGTCCGGGAGGACTAGGACGGGCTCCGCGGTCACCGCATCCTTGAGGGCTTGGAAGGCGGCGGCCGCGGCAGCGGTCCAGGTCCACGCGACGCTCTTCTTTGTGAGGTCGAAGAGGGGCCGCGCGATGTCCGAGAACGCCTGGATGAACCTCCGGTAGAAGTTCGTGAAGCCAAGGAACTGCTGCACGTCCTTCTTGTTCTCCGGGGCGGGCCAGGCGGCGACTCCGGCGACCTTGACCGGGTCCATCTCGACGTGGTTGTGCGAGATGATGACGCCGAGGTACTCGATCGACGACTTCTCGAACTCGCACTTCTCCGGCCGGAGGTAAAGCCTGTGCGCCCGGAGCCGTCGGAGAACTTCTCGGACGATCTCCCGGTGGCGCGCGAGGTCGGAGTGAGCGATGAGGATGTCGTCGAGGTATACCATGACGTCTCCGGACAGGATGAGGTCCTGGAAGATGTCGTTCATCATCGTCTGGAACGTGGCCGGAGAGTTGGTGAGGCCGAAGTACATCACCAGTGGCTCGAAGAGCCCTCGGTTGGTACGGAACGCGGCCTTCCACTCATCGCCTCCCCGGATCCGGACGTTGTTGAAGCCCCAGCGGACATCGAGTTTCGTGAAGAACCGAGCTCCCTTTAGGCGGTTAATGAGGTCGTTAATCAGCGGGAGCGGGTATCGGTTTTTCACGGTCATCGCGTTGAGCGCCCGGTAGTCCTGGACGAACCGGAGGCTTCCGTCCTTCTTCTTGATGAAGAAGACCGGGGACGCCATCGGGGACTTGGACGGGCGGATCCGGCCGGTGCTTAACCCATCCTCGATGAACGCGTCGAGTTCCTTCTGCTCAAGGGGGGAGATCGGGTAGACCTTGCAGTTGGCCGGCTTTGCATCCGGGACGAGTTCGATGGCGTGGTCCCACGTCCGGCGTTCCGGCAACGCGTCAAACGACTCCTTGTCAAAGACGTCGGAGAAGTCCTCGACCCAGGTCGGAACCGAAGTCCTAGGCGGGGCCGAGTTCCGGGCGAAGGCCTCCGCAAGCCGTTGGGAGACGGTGCTCCCGGCGCGGATTTCCTCAGCTGGAGCGAACGCGGTGTAGAGGATCCGGTCGCCTTCCTCGAGCTCGTCATCGTCGTCTTCGTCCGGGTCCGGAGTGAGGTCCGGACAGTCGTCTCCGTCGTCGTCCGGATCGTACTCGTCGTCTCCGCACCACTCCTCCGAGTCGATGGTGCAGATAGACGGGATGGGACCCTCGCGGAGCTGCCGGAGGATCGCGGCGGAGAGCTTCGCGTTGCGACGGACAGCGCGGAGCTCATCCCGGCAGGTGCTGCAGCTGGTCGGGCAGCGGGTCATCCGGACCTCTTTGGTCTCCCAGTCGATCTCCGGGTTATGCTTCTGGAGCCAGGAGTAGCCGAGGATGACGTGCTGCTTTCCGAGCCGCGTTACCGCAAGTTGGATGCGCTCGGAATGCCCCTTGTAGTTGACGACCATATCGACTACGCCGGAAATGCCTCCGGCCGCATTGGGCGTACCGTCGACGTTGAGGACCGGAATGGGCTGGGAGAGCTTCCGGACGGGAAGGTTACGGGAGATCACGTACTCCGAGTCGATGAAATCTCCGGTCACTCCGCAGTCGACCAGACCTTTCACGGACATCGTAGCCGCGGTCTCTACCGATTGCATCTCCAACGGAATGTGCAGGGAGTTCCGGCCCTCCACGGAATCAATAACGTACCGCCTGGGCAGTTTGCGCTCCCACCTCGGGCGGCGGACGCGGGGAATGGAAGGGGTTTTTGCCTCCGGGGCGGGAATAGGGGGCTCCGGCCGGGGGACGGAAGCCGGAACAGGGGGTGCGTCTTTCGTTTCAACTGCTGATTTATTGGGTATATCTTTGTACAAGCAGGAGTAACGATTGGGGGACGCGACCGAGGGCGCACTGCTCACTCGACCGCGTCCGGAAAACCCTCCGGCTCCGCGTCTCTAGTTTCCGGCTCGGCCGGAAGTCCCGCAGAGGTGGAGAGGCGCGCGAAGAGTTCTCCGAGGAGGTCGTCACCTAGTTGGCGGACGACCTCGTCCAGGACGTCCGCGTGTCGGACATCCGAGGGGGTCGGGCAGTCTCGGGCGAGATGTCCGGTCGCACCACAACGGAAGCAGGCACGGGGCATGAAGCGCGCGCGAGTCCGGTCGACATCCATCGGGATGCCGGGCGGAAGGGCGGGCGTCGGCGCAGCTTTAGGAGCAGGTGTGAAGGAGGGGACTGGGAGGAACGTCCCAGTGCGGGGGCGTGCGGCCGGAGCCGGGGTGCGAGTCGGGGGTACTCCCGTTCGGACACGAGCGAGGGCGTCGTACTGGCGGAAAGCGCGGACACACCATCCGGCGTAGTCCAGCAGTGCCGGAGCGGTTCCGGACGTGGTGATAGCCGCGTTAATCCGCGGGTCGAGCCCTGCACGGTACTTGGTGACGCGGACGAGCGGGTCCGTGTATCCGGCCGTGGCTGCGAGTTCTTCGAAGTCGTCTGTGTACCGGTAGACATCGCGGGAGCCTTGGTAGTAGCTATGAGTCTCCAGCCGGAGGAGAGCTTGGTCTTGCTCGTTTTCCTCTACGAACCGGAGCCGGAACTCAGACTCGAATTCCGCCCAGGACGGGAACGGGAACGGAACAATTGCTGACTGTCGCTCCGCCCACCGTCCGGCCGTGTCTCGCGCCATAAAGGACATGGCGTACCGCACGAGTTTTTCCTCTACGACCTGTCCGTGGACCATGAAGGCTTCCGGAACCAATCGGAGGTATGTGAGGACGGAGTGGAGGAACATCCGTCCTTGTGTCCGGTCGCCATCGAAAACGGCCGGAGGGTTCGGTCGGAGAACCGATTTTGCTGCTGGGGTGAGGGTGGTGAAGTCTGGACCCGCCGCCGGAGCCGGAGCGGCAGAGACAGGGGCAGTCGCGGGTGGATTTTGGTTATTATGTAAAACGCGGAGGAGTAGGGTTTCGATATTCGCGAGAGAGTCTTCGACCGCGGTCAGCCGGGCCTCGGGGTCGGAAGCCGAGTCCGGGATGTGAACATCCGGGAGCTCGGGTTGCGCGGACCCGTTTCCGGGCGTCGGGGCGTCCATCAAGGAGGAGGGGTCGAGGTTGGAAGTGGGGGAGGCCGGAGCGCTAGCGTAGCGGTCCGAGTCCGAGTCTACACCGAACTTCGCAATCTTGACCAGTTGATCCCTTAGATCCTTTCTTCTGCTGTAAGGGCAACCTCAGCTCGACGCGGGGCGCGAAGACTAGCGGGAGAATCCGAAGTAACTCAATTCACGGTACTAAATACAGGGTTCTAGAATACGCACCTAGCGGGAGAATCCGAAGAGAAGAAAGGATGAGGATTCCCACGCTAGGCGAAGTTTTTGTAGGTACAGGTACTAGCCAGTAGCACGTGTCCGGAGTGACCGGCAGTGATCCCGAGCTTGATCGCACAGCACGTTCCAGTGCGAGCGGCCGGACGATGGGGGAAGGGGCGGAACGGAGTCCGGAGGGACTGGGGACGAGGTTCCGGGCGGACGGGTGGCCGGAGGGGAGGACGGACGGGGGGGAGGCCTCGGGCGGAGGATCGGGCAAGGGCGTGGGGCAGTACGATGGGCCGGACAATGGGCCGGAGCCGGAGGGACGGAGGGATGGGGAGTCGGAGTGCCGGATTGCCGGACGGCCGGCCGGGCGGTTCCCCTGACAAGTAATTTGTTGCTCATGGGGTATAAAAGGCTTGTAGCATGTTTTTGGCTGGACCACATATGTGGTAGGAAGGTAAATGTATTTGTCTTGTCATTTTCATATAAAACAAAGGGGGTTTATTGCCGACTGTATAGCTATTTGACCCAGGTAATGTGACTTGAGCAAATACAAAAAGAAACTAAACAACCATCTCAGTGATGCGCAGAAATTGCGCATCATGCTGTGGCAAATGCGAGTCAAGTCTCTGGTGTTCAAATCCTATCTGGACAGAACTGTGAACATCGGATTCAAGCCTAGTTACATGTCCCATATTTCTGTCCTAATTGTAATTTGACATTCTAAGGAGCCTTGAGTAATGGTTGAGTCTGTATGTACATACCCTTGAGCTCACCTAAGGTGGCAACCAGCATTATGAATAGTTGAACCTGATTCACCTCTGGCCTTTGGTTCACAATTTGTTTATTTGATTGTCCTTCATATATGCTCTTGACCATTCAATGTTCATTTGATTTCATTTTCTTTGAACTCAACTGGCTTCGAGCATCTCAGAGATCACGGATTGCATATCCACTGGCTCCATATGTACATCTAATCATTTGGGATTCTATTGCAGTCAAATTGTGGCAATAAAGGCCGTTGTACTGGCGCTGCTGCAGCACAAACATTCACAGCATTCAGATATGCCATGCTCGAATCACCAAAGACTGGTCATCAAACCCCACCCCCCCCTGGTCAGTAGTGGCTCCCGAAGGTTTGACTGGATCTAACTCCAGTGATATTTTGGCCATTACTAGGATAGTGTTTCGGCCTGGGAGCCGATCTGGGAAGGCTGTATGAGAGAACACGGACACCATGGTTGCATGTGGCTATTCACTCATCACTCATTTTGCTGTAAATCGGACTCCTGGCCCATCAGTTTCAAGTTAGACTTAAATTTCTAAAAATTCAACTGAGCCTTTATTCTAGATTCTTCCTGGTCAAACAACAGCACTGGAATGACAGACAAAGTCAACATACTTGCTACAGTAGCACAAAACCTAGCCATTGGATCCATTGATTCCCAGGGCAATAAGTGGATATTGCACATTCTTGAAATATTTATACTCTGAATACAATGATATCAGAACAATATAGACAGGATTGGCCTCTATACCAAGCTAATAATAACGGTCTAGTGAAGTTTCAGTCAAACTTAGGGATAGGCTCTACCACATCTATTGCAAAGTCTTTCTCAGGGTTCAAGGGGTCCAAATGATGTATTTAGAGTTCAAAACATCCAAACAGCTCAATTTTTGAGGGAAAAACAGGTGTGGGTGGAGATAGAGGCTCCGCGTCACTTCTCCCCTTTGTCGCGGCAAAAACACAGCCACTGATTCAACCAATTTTCCGTGATTAATGTGCAGTGGCCACATTGTTGCTCATTCGGCTCTTTGTTCTCATGTGAGACAGTCTGAATGTGTAAGATTTCTTCTTTCACTCTGATATTTACCCACTTTTGAATTGGAAATCAAATGATATCAGTTCAGTGCAACACTGATCTCATAATTTGGAAACTCGGTAATTCAGATGCTAACCTGCCATAATAGCTTTTCCTCAGGTATATTCCAACTTCACTTGATAGAAACAATTTTTTTGGGCCCCAAGTTTACGAGTTTTGAACTGCAAAATCCAACAGAATACTCATTCTAGTCAAAGATTGGGATACTTTTCTCAAACATGTATTTCAGACTATTACAAGGTTTTTTTGGACCCAGGTTGTGCACTTGTATCTATAAAACTCATCCCACATTAAATTGGTGTCAGAAATGGTGTCTGGAAAGAATTAAACACTGCGCGTCACCGCCGCGTCAAAGCACAGCCACCGCCGCGTCAATGCGCGTCAGAGCCGCGGCAGTGCGCGGCATTGCCGCGTCAGTCGCGTCATTTTCACCCAGCCCCTTCGCCCCCCCCAGCATGTATGCATGTCATGACCCACCCAAATTAGGACCGGCATTGCGATCATGGCGGCTAGGTTAAAGCGCAGCACTTGAGGTGTGCTTAAATTTCTCTTGTCGATGCAGAGACTCACCCGCCACTAGGTTTCCTCGAGGGCGCACGTCCGACTACGTCTGGGATAGGTAGGCCCAAATTGTATGATTATAGAGGCTTAGAGTCAAAGTAGGACGCACATTGTAGATACCTAGTACCACAAAGACTGTGTTTGATAGTATGAATGCTATTTATTCTCGCGTATAATGAGATGTGGTAGGGCTAAAAAACGACATCGATAATATGTGTCTAGTATGTGTGCTAATATTCCGCGAATATTTTGCTGATTCAGCCCATATTCCACAAATATTTCCATGTGTGCATTCCGCCACTATTCTGCTCATATTTGGCTTGAACCCATACTGTACTATTTCGATCAATTCGGCAGGGGTTGTGACGCGTGACCGAAAAACCATTTCGGCACTTCGGCAACCAACAAAGTTTGGTGTGACACCTCCAAAATTTCGGCATTCACAAAGATTTTCGAAAATTCTGTCTTTTTTGCACCTTGAAGAGAGATTTCACCAGGGTGTCACAGATTTTACATTCGGCACTGGGTGTCGTGACCCGTGACAAAGACCAAATTTCGTCGCGGCACAGGGGGTGCGTGATGCGTGACCGCTGAATTGATCGAAATAGTACAGTATTCGCAGCATATCCGCCGCTAAATTTTTGGCCCAAACTCCGGTGTTAAGTGGACCGATGATCTGAACAATGAGCCAGAACCGAATTCGCCCACAGCACCTCGGGAATGGATTCAATGGTGTGTTTAACTTGACCGAAGTTCGCGTTCAAACCAACCCCCTATCCGCCCGGAGCAATCGGTGATGGGATCGAAGTGGCTGCGGCATCATCCACGCGGCCGCTTCCCGGTCTCCGTCACCATCCTTCAGCGCCCTCTATTCATCTCGACTCTGGCGGTGATTAATCACCATCCTATTCGCTGCTCGTTTATCTAGTTTCTACTCAGTGAAGCTCTTGCTAGAACCTCTTTCGTACTTGCGGTGAACCCCGCGATCCAGAAGGCGATTAGGACGAGCCGGTCCATGTTCTGCGGATGAGACCGGACCAATGCCACTAGGGAAATGGTGCTGCCCCGCGGAGTATTGGTGTACACAGATGGCACGCTGAAGGACGGCATCCGCCGCCTGTGCCGCTGCATGACGGATACTAGGACGTGGAGGAAGGGTAGTCTGAGTCCTGGAAAACTCGTGTGTGTCTCTCTCTTCCTTTCTCTTTCGCTTCTTTCTTTGAGCTTGGGCCTGGGCTGAAGCCAACGCACGCACCAAATACGGCCTCCTCAAGCGCACCCACTCGCGCTCCCGCCCGGAGCAGTTTCCGCGCAAGGGCGACCCACTCGCTTCATCGACACTCCGCTCGCGCACGCCCCGCAGAACAGCGGGCTCAGATGAGCAGAGTCTCTTCGTCCTTCCTTCTCCTTGTGAACCGAGCGACACCGCACCCACGGCGTCTTTGTCCTCGTTCCGCTGGCACCCGTGCTCACTCCCTGCACTCTGTCCTTCATAGACCCTTTCTTCCTTTTTTGGTTTCGTCGAAGCCAGGGCAGCTAGCTCTCTCCTTTTTGCCCGAGCACGAGTCCCTACGCTACCCTCGAGTCTGGAGAGGCCTCGCGGGCAAGCGAGTGGTGCTACTCGTGCTTCTGCGTTGGCGTAGGCGCGTGGCAGACGGTCGGTGTCGCGAGTCGCTTGACGATGACTGGTGACTTCTCGTCGCGACGTCTTCCGTGCTTCTGGAGACGGAGATCCCGCTCGTTTAGTTTTTGGGACGAGGCGCGTACCAGCGCCTCGTCTTGTCTCCTCCCCTCCTCCCCTTCTCGGTGGCATTCTAGAGTGGGACAGGTACTGAAGGTCGGGGGCGAGTGGGTGAGGTTCGTCTCACGTCATGATTTGCGCTGCATCGCATCGTCTCTCCCCATAGGCGGACAATTTGCAGTGATTTTGGAGTGGGGACGAGTATGGCACGCGGGCTAGCGTGCGAGCTTGGTGTTATTCGCTAGCGGGCAGCAGACTCATGTCAATGCCCCGTCTCTTTTACAGGGCGTCTCTCCCTGTGCCTTTCGTTGGGTGCAGATTTCTTGCGATTGTAGACGCGAAGCAGGCGCACTGTCTCTCCCCGTCGCAGGCCGTGTCTTTTGGCTCGTCCCGGGGCGGAAGCACCAAGTCCGTTTCATTCTGGGGTGAGCGAGCATTATCTCAGTCACTGGGGAGCTTCGCCACGTCGCGAGTCTCTCTTTACAGGGGATGCGGCCCCAAAAATCAAAAGCACCCTCCGCCTCTGCACAAAAAAAAGGCACGTGCGTGTCCACAGTGCGTCGCTTTTGCCCGCCACGCCTCTCCATCCCTTTTCTCTAGTTTTCTACGTTGATGCAGAGGCGGAATTTGAATTTGGAGTGGGAAGGTACCGATTCGGAAGCGCGCGTGTCGCGTTCCGCGCCTTTGCTCTTGTGTGTCGCGAGGTTGGAGGTCTCCGTTCAGCTTGGAGTGACGACGAGTACCAAATCCGAGCAGCGACGAAGTACTCGATTGGAAATCATAATAACTCATCCGGGCCCACCCCTTCCAAGCATCAAAAAGACGAAATTTCGTGTGAGAATGTCGAAATTTTTGGGGTGTCACGCGAGGTAAAATGGGCCATTTGCCACCACCCTGTCGATTTGAATGAAAAGTGCAGTATCTAGGATTTGAAAGCTGGGCTTGACCGCGAGCGATTTTCCAGCGTTCACCTCGTTGAGGTGGGTCCAGGAACACTACATCCTTCAATGCACGTCTGAGACTTTTTCGACAGGTTTATTTTGCACGGATCCGAACGCACACGCCGGACGCGACATTGACACCATTCCCACAACACATCAACTATTCCCTGGTATTCTCGGACCAACTAAATACGATTTCTCCGTCACTCCTTATGCTGCAAAGTCCCCGGATTGTGAGCAACATCGTGCCCATGCTGGTCTGTGAATAACACCTGGCTCTTTCATCAACACCCGGAATTGACTGAAAACTAAAGTCGTAAATAGGCTTACTTTGGGCGGGTTCTTGACGCCTGCCTCCTCCGCTTCGCTCTCTGTTCTGACAATCTTGTCCACGGTGCCTTCGCGCTTGCCGCCGCGCATTTTAGTCCAGACCTCGTCACCTTCCTTGATGGGCTGATTGTTCTTGTCTCGGATTTGTTGTGGCATAGGAATGATGAAGTGCACGTTCGGTGACGACAAGTCTAAAGGAACCAACAGGCTTAGGAATTGGTGCGGGAGGAAGTGCTTGGTTGCGTACCGGACGATGTTCGAGGTGGGATATGTGATCAAATCAGGGGGAGTTTCAACGGCAGTTTTGAAAATTTGAGGACGGTTATGCGCAACAGAGGTCGTATTTAATAGGTGTTGGAGGGGTAGACTATGTAATTTAGAGCGTCAAGTTGACGGAGGTTTGACGTCATGATAAAATAAAAATAATCCACTCCACTCGGCCACGCTGATGGTGGATTTGGCTGAGGCCGAGGTGCAGACGCGAAAGAAGATGCTGAGGTGAAAGATGGGGCAGCCGAAATCTCGTCCAATAAAGAACATCCTGCCTAATTTGCAGAACGTGCCACCTGCTTCGGCTACTATCTCGGTGAGCCTGACGGGTTCGGCCGGATGCAAGAGAAGCATAAATTGCGCGTTCTCAAGGAACTCGTCCCGATCTTGGTCGCAGAGAGTTGCCGAGTCCTGGCTCCACTTTGGCTCCAACTTTGCTTGCAAGTTTTTTTTTTGTGTCTATCGTTCTGTGTTTGGCTGGAAACCAAGAGGTAAGTATTTGTTGAGAACGTTTTGGTTGATTTCAGCTAATTAACGATGTTCAACCTCGAAGCCAGAGAAGTTATCATTACGCAGACATGAAAAAGAGCGGAGCCCAGGTCACCTAAGCCAGAGCCTGGCTCTTACACTGAGACACTGCAAGCCTAATGATAGTTGCACCGCCCTATAATAATGGCGCGCTGAACGGTAACACCGACGCACAGTCGATTTCCCATCCGGGCACACCGAATTCGCACCAAGCGCGTGGCGGCAGCAGCGTAGGAGGAGGAGGAGAGGCGGGAACGCCGCGTCCTCTCCGAAGCTCCCCGGCATCGGCTTCCTCTGCCACGCGTCAAGGCTTGCTTCGCGGACGCGGGCGGAATGTGGGTTAGAAGGAGAAGGGTCCGGACGCGTAGGCGGATAGATGAAGATGCAAAGCGTAAAACGCTGCCGATGTTGATCTCAGAATCCCCGCAACACCAGCATCAGGAAAATCCAAAATAGCTCCATAGACCATGGGGCAGTTATGGGAGGCTATAGGAGGCTATGACAGGCTATGAGAGCAGGACAGTGCAGTTATAGGAGGTTATGGGGGGCTATGACAGGCTATGAGAGGAGGACAGTGCACTATATTGTGCTATGAGAGGCTATGGTGATTTATGCATTCTGCTCTGGACATCTATGAAAACTAATCAATAATATTTAGAACTATGGAGATCTATCTGGAGCATTTGGGACATTGGGAGATATCTGGGGCCCAAAATTTTCATCTCTTGTGTCTAATTTAACATTTCTTTTTTTTTTGCAATCTAATGCTTGTTGTTCTCCTCAATCTAATGCTTTTTCAAAACCTTACATGTCCATCCAAACATATGCCCCAAACCAAAGTTGTAGAGCTCAATAAGCTCTACAAGAAGTGTCTAAGGCAATTTTGTCCACAGCTTTGTTGGCCCACAAAACATGAAATACTTTTTAAGAGCCAAGTCTTTAGTTGCTTGTTGTGGTTGGACACCTCCACCTACCCCATGTACTAATCAGAAACTTCCCTATATGTGGCTTTTGTAGTCTACTGGTTATGTTGTTACTTCTTACATTTTGCCAAACCGCGAAGGTCGCACGTTCGAACCCTCTAGTAAACACATTTAAATAATATCAAGTCAATTCAATACACTGCAGTCAGTTGTAAGAACAGAAGCCAGTACGAAATCTAATAAACCAAAGGTTGTTAAAGTGGTCACTAAGAAGCAAAAGATTGTGCAGTATCTTTTATTTTTTTACTCTATTGTGTCTATTTACTATGACTATGAGCTGCTATGACCAGTATGGTTATGGCCACTATGATAGACAATACCTGCACTATGGTTGGCTATGACAGGCTATGAATTTCAACACCCCCCCCCCACCTTTCTCTCCAAGTGGCCTTCTGCTATGGCTGCTATGTCGGCTATGACAGGCTATCTGGAGCTATCCAGCAACTTTGGATTTTCCTGATGCCAGTGGTTCGATTTCTTCCCGGATTTTTCCCCGACTGAATCCCCTCAACAGCTCTCCCATACAGTATATACCTGATTAAATCAGTAGTGGATTCGGCGTTCCGCCGAGCTCATGACGCTTTGTAAATCACGCACGTAGTGTCAACTATCAGCCATAGTAATGAGAAATGATAAACACACTTCACATTACACATGTCTTGAACCCTGTCAACATGGTGTATGCAGCAATTGTCCAGAATCAAAACACTTCGGGGACAGGATAAGGATTCATAACTTCAAGCAGTCCTTCAAGCCATTCAATGAACTACTCCCCATTATATCCCTCAATTTTGATGTGGGTGTAGGTCAGATCATCCACTGTTCATACCTTGGGGCAACACACGAAATCATAGGCTTTGCGCCTGGGTGCCCTTGTATGGCCAGCCATTGAGACGGTATGTGGTCCGAAAATTCAGTGCAGATTCATCTGCCGTTGCCATCACAAGATAGTTTGTAAGATATTTTGGGCTTCTTCGCATCTCTCAGCGGTGGTTTGGTATGGCAGGCATACTGTATCAAAAGTATTTGGACAACTTGCACATTTTCTCATTAGAAAACAGGTACAACTTACATGTTACTAGATCTCAACTTTTCTTCTGCACAACTTTGAGGGAGACAACTCCAACTTTGACGGTGGCATGTTCAAGTTGGCACAACTTTCATAAACACTACTTCATATTCCTCGGGATACATCTTTGCCGTGGGACAACTTCATTTTGGCAGCAACACAACTCTATGGATGTACAACTCTATGTGGGTCAACTTGGAAAGGGCTACAACTAGACTATACCTGAGTTACAACTTTGGGATTCAGGAAGACAACCATGTGAGGAGCCGGCACAACTTTAATCAGTTGACAACTTTGTCAGACACAACTTTCTGAAGCACAAACACAACTTACCTTTACTCACTGACAACTACAAGTTGATGGGAGACAACTACAACTATGTGAGGTGACAACTTGCTGTCCCAAAATTACAACTTCGGTTGGGACACAACTTTCGAAACTGCAGCTTTAATCAGCAGATGGACAACTAAGATTCAAAATCCGCCAGTGCCATCAAAAGCATGATCTTGTTCAAAGCTTATTACATGGCACAGTCCGAATCACCAGCACCAGTTCTAGGAATTCTCTCAGTGTACAAGCAGGTAAAAACGGCATCATCCCATGGAAGGGCTCACACGATTCCTTTATTGCCTGGACTAGGAAAATCCGGTCCTATGCTGTCTGTTTAGTGGCCTGAACTACTGACAGGCTGACTGGAGCTAATTGCAACTGAGACTAGAACTCCTGCTAAGATCCATGGTTCCAGGAGGGCCCGGTAGGAGTTTTGAATTTTGATTAGGGATCTCCACCGTAACTGTAAATCACAGAGGTGCCTCACATTGTTTTGAAATATGGTGATAATATGAGAAAGATGGCAAATAAAGGATGAACAACCATTCGGAACTATAAAGAGCTAGAGGGAGCAGACAAGGAAGTGACAAAGATGAAGGAAGAGAGAGGATCAAACAACAAGTTTCAAATCACGTGGGGGGCTCGACTCTCACCGCCACTGATCGGAGTCCTGATCTGTCAACCTGCCTCTCCCAAGTTGTATTTTGTATCTGACGAGTTGCGTCTCACTGAGTGAAGTTGTATTTGATGTTTGAAAAGTTGTGTCTATGTATTTGGCAAGTTGCACTCTGCCCCAAGAAACTTGTACCCTAGAAGAAGCATCAAGATGAACAGTTGTTGATCGGAAACTTGTATTGATTTAACTTGTACACTTGAAAAGTTGTATCATAATTGAGATGCAGAAAAATAGGATGAAGTTGTCTTGCCATCTGAGTTGCGGGAGAATGAAGTTGTATTTTGATAAGTTGCTGGTTGTGTCTATCAGATTGAAAGTTGTACATTGCAATATGCAGAGTTGTCCCTCTTTGCAAAATAGATGTGTTTTCTGAAGTTGTTAGATTTAAACCTGTCATAATTTCCAAGGTGCATTTCATTCTGAGTTGTTTCTTTTTTGCCTCTGATTCTGGAGTTGACTCTCTAAAAGATGTGAATTTTTTCGAAGTTGTAGAAAATACTTTTGATACAGTATACCGCCCATAGTTTGGAAAGCTGAAGTCATTTGGGAGGCAGTCGCTGATGCCGTCTAATTCATTGTAGAATGCACACCTTTTTCAAAGTCATCCCCAAACACTTCGGGGTGTGACTACTTGCACAGCTCAATCCCGTGGACTGATTAAAGCTGCTCCTGGATTTCTTAGAGTATAGGTCCGGGGAATACTCAAGCATGCCCAACATCATCTGAAGTGTTTTGAGAGTCAGTAGTAGAATTGGGGACAAGACATACATTTGCAGCCTCTTTGGACATCCAAGGCTCTCTCCCTGAACAAAGAGAAACCTCCCCAATCTTGTTCCAAACCTGCTGCACCCGTTGTACGATGCGTAGAGCATGGCAAGCAGATTGGCAATCCTGGCGGAGCTCTGGTGAGGAAAACCCGTCACTTTAGATCTACATGAATAATTACTTCTGAGAAGAACTTAATGTCTTCTCCTTGCCATGGGAGAGAGAGTGGTGTCCAAGGACAACCGCGTTGTTGGCGCGATGGGATCATCACAGCGACCAAATGATTACCGCACCGCAATGCGAAGACCTGATTAACAATGTTCAACAACAGCATTCCTCAGAATCAACAAGAGCGCGGTGGGCCGCTTTGCGGCCCACCACTTCGACTAAAGAAGTTGAACTCGTTGTCTTGAAAAACTCGATAACGTCGAGTGGGAGAGATTCGCCAAGTCAAAATAACTTGGCGCTGAGGCAGTGTCTGTCAGAGCTTACTGGAACGATGACGGCTAGCGGCCGCGACGGCACGCTCTGGAAAACAGCTCGGAAATGCGTCAGCATTATGCATTGCCCCAGTGATCGAATAACATGGTATGAGCGGAGAATTTTGCGGAGCACAAAAAGTTTCGGAGCTTAATTTATCAAGAGGGTGATTTTCATCCGTTCAGTTGGAGAAGCGTCACTCGGATGGGCTCACAACAAAGATATCGGAAGTGGAGAGAAAGACGCCCGTGCTTCCAAGGCAGAGATTGGCCAAAGAGGCAAGATGCGGTGAAGTGACGAAATGACGTAGGAGCGGAGTTTGAAAAGGCTTCGGACAAACAGGCGTAATTTTATAAAGAGAGAGATGGAATAAGTTTCTACAGAGATGATCTTCGTCTCGTTAGAATGATTCACCAGTCGGTTTGGCTGAGAACTCAGAGAACTGGAGCCAGATACATATTTCCTATTCAAAATGTCTCGACCGCATGGTAGATGTTTGGGCAGGCCATAAAAATATTCCAACTCTATGAAAATTTGTCACGGAGGTTGCTTCTCACAGAAACAGAGACCCTTCGGACATGATTTGAGCGCAGTAGACAGAAATCTTGGGTTGGAAGTGGGATTTTGAAGGCGTTCGAAAAGATAATATTTTTGAAAATATAGCTCTATCAATAATTGCGCATGAATTATTCCAGATGATCTAGCCTGGTTTCAGCTCAATCGGTGCAGAACTGAGTGAGATATGAATAATTCTTTGACGGAGATGAAAATCTCCGAAAACGGTAATTTGCGATCCGCGCCTTCGGTACTGTTATTAGCTGTAACCTCCACAGTTGGATGTCGGGTCCAATGCCAAGGGCGGCCAAGCAGCCACTTTTTTCCCTCTTTATAAAATTGCGGGTGTCTGTCTGAAGCCTTTCCCATGCCCGCTTTTGGCTCATTGTACACTTTAAATACACGGGTCCGCTTCTGTTGACCTGGCCCAGCTGACCTGATTCCTGTTGAGAGAGGCTCATAGCCATGTACCGCGACCGTGGAGCCGGTGGAGTCGAAGCGAGCACATTGAGATTGCCTGGTCCGTTGCCAAGCATTTGCTGACTTAAAGTCCTTCAGTTATGTTCCTCACTAAAATAACTAATAGTATTATGTCAATGACTAAGGGGCTTGAGCGTTACGGACGGTCCGACGGACCTAACAAATGCTTGGCAACCTCGACTTGACTTCACCGTCTTTATAAAATTATCGTTGCGGCTTTCCTATGGCTGCTCAACGGCTTGGCTTGGTCGGCATAACGCCAAGCTCAGGCTTGGCAAATCATGCATTTCAAACACTCAGGTCCGCTTCTTTTGAGTCCCAGCTGACCTGATTTCTGTTGAGAGAGGTGGAAGCCGCGACGATAATTTTATAAAAACGGTGAAGTCGACGTTCGCCGCGGCGGTGGGTTACGTAGAACGGAGAAAGCGAAGTTTGAAAAGGCTCCGGATAGACAGAAGGCGATCCTTTCATAAAGAGGGTGATGAAAGTTGAATTAGAAGGAGGGTTGTTAAATAGTCATTCCAGTGGAAATTTGGATGAAACTGTTTTGCAACCGGTATCCTAACAAGAGCGCGGCCCACCACTTCGATTAAAGAAGCGAGGTCGGCGCTCGAATGCGCACTAAAGAGAGCGTCAGCTGACGTATATAGGTGTAATTTCGGGGTTACTGTGAAAATTCGAAGCTGATGGGCTCCAATGACTCGGGCCCAATGAGCCAAAAGCGGGCATGGGAAAGGCTTCAGACACCCGCAATTTTATAAAGAGGGAAATATCAAGACAACATGTCTTTTCTCGTTCTAGTTTTAGAAAGCGGTTAAATGATCTGTAGAAAGCCCAGAACTAGTTGAATGTTTCTGGCGCATAATCTCTGTTAACTGAGTTCAATTCAGGAGGAACAACTACTGCCTAATAAGCGGCAGTCGATCAGTGAGCGAGCAGTCTCTCCCGTGACAGCATCGTTCTCCCGCTGCCAACAAAGTTTCGCTACATGAGACTCGGACAACGGTGTATGGTAAGTAAGAGGGCGACTTAGGATGAGGCGGCACAGTCTGAAAAGAGTGATCGCGTCTTTGTCCTAGAAAAATGTGTCGTGGACGAACATGAACAGGCGAATATGCCCTGGATGCTCGCGCCATAGTGCTTCCGACAATGTATTGAAAGGCCGTCTTTGATATATCCTCGTCTCTCCCGTCAGGGTCCGGAGTCGATCAGTCCCTCCCGCGACAGCATCCTTCTCCCACTCCCAACAAGGCCTCTATTAGTGCGCTGTGAACGGGGTTCCTGTGAGGCCACCTAGGTTCCAGCCTCCCGCAATAGTATATAAACTCGACTTCGAATGCTAAGGTCTCCATCAACCCACAAAGACTGCTTCAAAATGAAGTTCATCTCTGTCTCTTTGGCCGCGTTGTCCTTGTCCTTCGCTGGGATTCTGACGGCCTTCGTGGCCCAAATAGATACTTCGTCAGTCTACCGGTTCCCTGACTGCATCACAGGCTGATTCATAGTACAGGAAGACTTATAGGATCACAGTTGGCGGTCGTGCTGGCTGAAACAACATTTTGAGTGTCGCCTCTTGTGGTTCTAACCTCGTTGATCTCTTCAACGTTGACGACGGGTAAACGACCTCGCTTCCATTCCTTTTCTTGTACTGATTCCGATTACCAGCTCTGGTCGCCAGCATTGGAACTTTGTCCCTGTCCATGGGACCAACGCGTTCAACATCATAGTTGCAGGAGGACGAGACGGATGCAATCTCTACCTTTCGACTGCGTCGTGTCCCTCGAACCTCGTTGATCTCTTCGATCATGACGATGGATCTGGACGTCAGAGATGGACTCTGCTCTCGGAAGGTTCCCCATTCAACATTGTAGTCTTCGGAGGTCGTTCTGGATGCAACGACTTTTTGAGCGTCGCCAGCTGCGCCACTGGAACCAACCTTGTGGACATGTTTGGTTCTGATGATGGAAGTGGCAGACAGGAGTTTTTCTTGACCCCGATTGATTGAATATAGCAGATCCGTACTCAGAATATCAGACAAGTCATGTATTCAATACTCCGTTTCAATTGTTGACTGTTTTGTGGTTTTTTGGCGCTGGAACGTTGCGAACAAGACACAACGCCGCGATACCACAACACAACCTCTGATGTCAGAAAACTTCAACCGTTGTTGGGAGCAGGATCACATGACTCCATTCTACCGCCTTCCACGATCTTCTCGTCTTCCTTGGTAATTCCTTCCTCATCCTTTACTCAGCTCAAGTAAATATTCCTTTGACGCTCTAGTAGCTATTCTGTGTAGTATAAATACTGGGTGAAATCCCGTTCAATTAATTGTCATATTTTCTTCTATATCTCAATACCCCTGAAACAAGAGCTTTCGTCCCCCGATGGGTCACCATCTTCCGAACGGATCCCTCGCTCAACTGATGTCTAAGCTGGCCATATTATCACTCTCCAGCTCCTCTTAGAACGTTCCGAATCTCTTATGTAGGTGTCGACCATCAAAGTTTATCACATAAGGTAACTGGGTGTGTTCCCGAGGTTTGCAGCCAGAAGTAGAACTTGGTTGGGGAACGAATTTGATAGACACCACGGCGTCGGTCTCAGGTGCCGCGGGGAACATCGACAATAGAGGACTTGGGCCAGACATGAAAGAATTTATTAATGGGAAGGCGACCTTTGCCATGTTGGGCTCGTCTGGCACCTTGCAAGGGGTGCAAAAGCGGCGAAGAAGTCGTCCAGGCATGGGAACTACGAATGAATGCTCCCTGAGACACGGAACGTTGAAGGTGATGCGAAAACGCGCAAGAAATCTCTAACATCCGGTGGCTCCTAAGTGAGGCGTGCATTGAGTTCCCACGGTACAAGGCGCGCGTGGCCCGTAAAATGCTCGGTCAATGAAATCTTTTTCAGAAAGGTTCTCCGCTGTGACTAGGCAATTCCTGACTCATCATTGCAGGCACCCTTTTTAAGCATGTTGAACTTGGCCAAAGTTAGCGTTCAAACAAAACTCCTATCGGCCCGGAGCCGGTGATGCCATCGAAGCGGCTTCCGGTCGCCACTCTTTGTGTGGTCTCTTGGCGCGACGGCTAGCTTCACTCGACTCGACTCTACTCACCGCCCGCTCGCTGCTCTCGCTTTCTGGTTCCCACCGTTATGAAGCTCTCGGCCTTCCTCTTACTGGGAGTCTTTGTGGCCGCGACCATCCGTCACCATCGCGCTTACAGCGAACAGCCGCCCCGAAACAACGCTCACTCGGGCTCGCCGTATCCTGCGTTCAACCTTTCTGGTGCCTCCACGCTGCCCTTAGGCATCAATCTCGGCCAGCAGACGCATCAAGGCACTCACCGCATTACCCGCCACAGCACACTAGTACGACGACTCGGACATGGACATGGATACCGGGGCGTGCACTCGTACGCGCTGCCGCTGCACCCATGCCCTTCTCGCCCACTTTGGGCCTGATGCAGACTAGCCACCCGGCCCCGCAGCAAATAGCACGGCCGGCCAGATATTGACATCCAGATCGTGCACATGGACGATGCGACGAGTAATGTGAGTCCCGGTCGAGCCTTGAGTAGCATCTCTTCCTTACTTCCCTTCCCCGTTTTCCTTGAGTTTGGAAGCGTCCCACCCAGCTCGGCAGCAGGTGCAACCTCTCCGAAGGCACGCACTCACGCCTCTACCGCGAGCAGTTCCCGCCCGAGTGCGGCCCCCTCGCATCTTCGATGCTCCGCTAGCGCGCGTCCCCGCAGCTACCACAGGCTCAGGTGAGCAGAGTCTCCTTGGTTTTTGCTCTCCCCTCCGTCTTGCCTCCATTCCTTTTCTTCTTCCATCGCGATTCATGTGGGACGCCACACTCGCTGTGTCCTCGCATACGAGCACTCACCCGCCTTGCATATGCACCGTCTCCCTTCATTGCTTTGTGGAGGCCAGCTTTCCTTTTTCGGACGAGTACGAGTGGTTGCACTAGACTCGAGATAGCGCGCGGACGGACGAGTAACCTCGCTATCGCCGTTTCGCTCAGGCGCAGAGCGGAGAGCCCATTGTGTCGCTCGCGCGCCGCCCACGTAGTGCGGCATCGGGAGTCGCTTGACGAATGTTCTCTTCTCGCCTTTTCCCCATTCTCTATTCCGTATCGGGGCCCCACACACCTTGGGTCGTCCTGAGTGAGAATTGTTCGAAGACAATGCCGGAAAGCTGGCTAGAACTGTCAGAAGTCATCCGCCCCAGGCCGCGCCACGCGGTTGGGAGCAAGTATAGGTTGCGAATCCACTGAGGCCTCGAAACCGACAGGGTGCGGAAAGCATCGCGAAGGTGCACAGAATTGTCGAAGCGATAACCTCTGCATAGGCGTGTAATCTGTACCCACTCCATATATTATGTATTCAATATCGAACCATACAACGGGGACAATTGCTACTATGAAAACACAATGAGCGCGGAATGGGCAGCTAGGTCGTGAAAGGTGGCGCTCGGGATCATCGAGATTAGTTCCGAAAGGCGCGAAATCTGATCATACAAAGTTCCGGTAAGCCATGCGGTCAGGCGGTGCGAACGAGAAGGGATGGACGCTATGTCCCATTCGAGTTCGAGTATCGCGGAAGAAGATGAATATGTGAATTGTCACGAATATTGGGTGTGTTCATAACAGCGCAAATCAGTCATCCAGAAGCTGGCTCTTCCGAAGCGCGACAAACTGGCATAGGCGCTCGCTGCATTGGCATGCTGTTATGGAATAGGTTGATATGCTGGCATGATCTGGGGCGAGTTCGAGGTCAAGAGATGAGGGATGAATAATATAACCCATTGAATGGGAATTGAGGTGTTGAGGCACGAGCTAGGGTCATTGGATGAGAACAATTTCAAGGGGAGGAATTGAGGCATTCGAGCCGAAGATATCGAGGTGTGGGCTCAGGAAATGAGAGAGTGGATCCACTAGAGAATGCCATTGACAGAACAGGCAGGTTCAAATGGAACTCGACTGCAATGTCCATGTATAATCGGGGGGTATTAGTCAAGACACAAAGTCTAGAGACAATTGAGGTAGCGAGGATCGAAAAATGAGCCTAAATAGTGGAGATGGGGGCAGCAATTTCGATAGATGTGTTCCATATGCGAGGGATGGGCTCGGAGTGAGAAATATGTAGCGGCATGAAATCGGCGTAAGAACCAAGGAATAAACTTGCTACATAAATCGCAACACACCCGTGGAGTTGAAAGATGGAAGCCAGACCTCGCAGGCACAAAGTTCGAGATCAAACTCGATGCACAACGACACACAAGGCAGGGGCCAAATTTCACCCAGATATTCCTAATCTGAGGGCAAGAACTCGGAATTTCATGGTCAAGTGAGTGGAAATTTATGAGCTGAGAGCATGGCTCGAATCCCAGGGTTGGACGACCGCTCGTATCAAAGGCATATGAGCACTTGGAAGCTCAGACCGCACCTCTAACCGAGAGGATCAGGATGTCAGGATGTTGTCCACTTGAGGCAGTAAGGTGACGGTCGATGCGAAAATTGAACGGTGCAAGAGCTGAAAACAGATAGATAGATTTTGAATCACAAGGGCCTTGGACAGCATCGAAGTATTAGTCAGGTACTCCATGAATTTGGCCTGGAGAATCACTTCTCTTCAGGACAGAGACTCGAATGCAAAGATTAATGCATAAGCCTCTTGAAACACAATTGAGCACGTCGTGAATCAAGAGCTTGCCCTGGGAATCTGAAGGTCAAGGTTTGAGGTTCAAGCGATTTGAAGTATGAGATCAGGATACAGAAATCAAGAAAATATCTTGGGATGCGTTCGCGCAAAAGCTCGCAATGACTAAGGCAAGGGTTTGCGATACAAAATAACGGCAAGGGCTCGGAGTTGAAAAGTCGAGGGATGAACTCGGGATGGGAAAAGCGCTGAATGCGACCCTCAAGGGAAGTAATCAAGATATATGCTCGGAATGTGAGGCTCGAGGCAAGAGCTTGAAAGAAATTCAGGCGAGACATGAGCTCGGAATACAGCTCGAGTCAAGAGTTTGGAAGAAATTCAGGCGAGACATGAGCCCAAAATACAGACATCAAGACAAGAAGCTCGAGGCAAGAGCTTGGAGGAAATCGAGGGAGGAGCTCGGAATAATGGAGACTTGAAGCTCGGAATCCAAAGATTGATGCAAAAGCGCGTAATGTGAACATCGAGGTAGGTACTGTAGGTACTCGGGATGAGAAAATTGAGGCAGGAGCTCAGAGGAAATCGAGGTAGGAGCTCGACGTGATCGAGACATGAGCTCAGGATACAAAGATCCAGGCATCAGCTCGGAATGTGAACACCGATGCAGGAGCTTGGAAGGCGAACATCGAAGCAGGAGCTCGGAGTAATCGAAAAGTGAGCTCGGGATACAAAGATCAAGGCATGAGCTCGGAATGCGAACATTGAGTCATGAGCTCGAAAGGCGAACATTGAGGCAGGAGCTCGGATTAATGAGACATGAGCTCGGAATACAAAGATCGAGCCATGAGCCTGAAAGTGAACATCGAGGCATGAGCTCGGAAGGCGAGCATCGAGGCAGGAGCTCGGAGTAGTCTTCGAGGCAGGATCTCGGAGTAATCTTTGAGGCATGAGCTCGGAATGTGAACGTCGAGGCAGGAGCTCGGACGGCGAACATCGTGGAAAAAGCCCAGAGGAACTCGAGACATGAGCTCTGAGCTCGGGATGAGCACATAGACGCAGGAGCCCCGATAGATATTTGAGGATGGCCGTAATCGTGAACTTCGTGGGAGGATTGCAGGTGAGAGGGGGAGCGATCAGTGTTACTGGGACTGGGTACGTACCTGGCGCTGATTTTCTGTGGTGAGCAGATTTGTGTGTGGAATAGGGGTTCTGAAATCGAGTTGTAGCTACAGAACAGAGCGAGCAGCTAAGAGAGAATGACGACAGAAAACAAAGGAAAAGAAATTGTTTCCAGGTTCTTGAAGGTGGAGGCTTGAAGCTGCGTGGAGGTTTTTGTAGCGGCATGTGCCGGCATGGTGATCAGGAGCAAGAGAAACCCGTCACCCGTCACTCCGCTGTTACAAGACATTGCACCGCTACAGGAGGTGCGCCCACGCGGTACGAATTTTGTGTCCATGGCGGGTATGCAGCATGGAAGGGAGTGTCATATACGCACCACAGTGTCTTGGATGTCGGCGTGCGTTGCCGCTGGTCCCGCGGATTCCTTGCACAGGCGCGATGGTCGTGGTAGAAGCAAAAGGTCGAACGTCCCACGTGATGTTCAACATTGGATGAACTGTGAGCTCACAAACTTTACCTAACGAGCTTTCGCAGAAATTAATCGGAAGTAACGAACTTTCCCTAAACGCGATCAAAGTGACGAGGTTCGGAGGAATAAGCGAAACGAAGTGACGAAGAAGGCTACTATCCCTCCGAGCGAGGTCGAGCCAACGAGCGAGGCCACAGTTTTGCCGAGTGCATTGGCCCACTGATTTGGCCAGCCACAATTAGTCGTCCCGACATTGTGTATTTAGTCGGCCGAGTTGATGGCCACACGAGTAACCCGAGTGTGAAGCCCTGGACAGCGAAGAAGAGAGTCTTCCGTTACCTAAAGGGAACACCAAAAGCGGATCACATACAGAGGTCGGGATTTCCGGTCCGAATCGTCCTCTTTCTTAAACCATTATGACACATGCGATGACGCCGACTTCGCATCCAATCTAGACGACAATAAATTGGTCTCTGAATATGTCTACCTTCTTGCTGGAGGCCCAATAACATCTCTCTCTTTATAAAATTAAGCTTCTCTGAAGCTTTTTCAATCTCCGCCCTTCAGCAATCAGCGGATCTACTTCGTACTGCGTCGGCAGATGATTCCCGAGCGCTCTCTTCCCACCAGCTCATAGGCAATCAGCATCCGGCACGCGGCAACACACCTTGACGTCATCCTTCCAGACTTGACAGACACTGCCTTGCTGACGTTGGCTGACTTCATTCCGTGCTTCGCGCTTCTTGCCTATTTGGTGTGTCTCTGCCCAGTGTTGTGGTTAAGGGTTGCCCTTAATAAGGCCTTAACATTAAGCCTTAAGCATGGACGAGGATTTTGTGAACCCTTAATTAAGCCTTAATATTGCCACGTGAATTACGTGACCCTATCATTGAGCGTCGTTTTCTTCCTGCTAGGAGTCCTCACCATGCCTCCAAAATTGGGGCCCTGCTGGGAGTTCTTCTACAAGGGGTCAAAACAAAACCAGGGTACATCAAACTAGACAGAGAAGTTAGAAGCTTGCTAAATCTATCCACTGTGTAACGAAACTGCGCAAGAACCCGTTTAAGCCCGAGGCCCTACTGATGGAGCTGTTGGGTGCAGAAGAGAGCGATGAAGAACTGGATGACGGTGCACTCAGTGGATCCGGAGACTACGACAGGTAGTTATTTTGTATCTATCTCAGTTTTGGTTGTCCGCCTGTTTTAGGAAATTAACTCTTATTAAGGGTACACTTATTAAGGCCTTCTTAAGGATCTTAAGGGTTCACAACAAAATTGACCCTTAATAAGGCCTTAATCCGCAACACTGTTTCTGCCTTCTAGCCACTCTGTCTGAAGCCTTTTCAAACTCCGACATCTTCTCCGTCAATTTGCCTTGCGTCATGAGTTCAAACTGGAATTCACCTTCAACCGAAGTGGTGGGGCGCGAAGCGCCCCGCCGCGCTCTTGTTAAATTCCAAGAAGCAACTACCGTTGCCCTGAACACCGCCGAAGCTGAATATTCAGCTCTTACCGCGGCGTCACGGCACAGAATTTGGCTTCAATACTTATTCGAGGCACTTCTGTTCCCCAAGTATCGAGAATTATTTATTCGGATGACTAGTCAGCAATATCTATTGCATGCAATATTCAATACCACGCTAGATCAAAACACTTGGGTATTGAGAATCACTTCGTCCGAGAATGCGTCGAATTTGGTATCGGAAATGTTGAATATTGTCCCAGTACCCAGTAATGAGATGGTTGCAGAAATATTCACCAAGGCTTTTTACCACGTGAAGCACGAGCATTCCTTTCGAACATGGGACTGCTGCCGGCTTGAGGGGGATATTGGAGACACAGCCTTCGGGCATGACTCGGGCAAGCCGCCAGAGCCAACCGGTACATTCCAGAATATCATGGAGCAATTCAGAACACTTTGGAAGACTGTGGAATAACGTAGAACATTCATTAG
This sequence comes from Mycena galopus ATCC 62051, assembly GCA_014925785.1. Lineage (NCBI taxonomy): Eukaryota > Fungi > Basidiomycota > Agaricomycetes > Agaricales > Mycenaceae > Mycena > Mycena galopus. Next base: position 1,267,425 of record WIQG01000013.1, on the reverse strand, counting down.
GACTCGGAAAGGCTGTTCCTCATAGTATTTAAGTAACTAGTTCTGTCCTATGAATATAACTAATCTTGTTTTCCCCCACCATCTTCTGTGTGATTTACCATAAGGATCGGACTGTAGACACGCTCACCCCATGTCAGGTAAGCTTTATTTACACTGCGCTAATAGATGCGTTCGGGGCTCTCTGACTGTGAAGCATCCATTTTAGTCAAAGATTGAGATGCCGCCTCAATGGCACAGTCGCGGCGTGCGCCCCGCCGCCCCGAATCAATTTCTCCTGGCCCACAAAGACGCACAAATAAAAGCCGGTCATTTTGTTTAAGAAACAGTAGATATTCGTACACAACAGAACAATTCAAAGGTCATATGTGGAAGTCGAAGTATCATTGTACACCACCGATTCACAGCGAATTTTTCACTGGAAATCCAGTCAGCTTCGGTTCGAGCGTGGGCAGAAGCGTCCAACTCTCACTTTCAGCGCTCAGGTGCAACGGAAGGTACTGATGGAAGTGCCTGTATTGACATTGATGCACTCGCCAGGCGGGTCGGGGCCAAAAGTAAACTGCTGTCCACCGCAATTGGAACCTACGAAAAGGTCGACGATGGCCGAGGAACCCAAAACCTATGATTTACATCAGCATTGCTTCAGAAAATGGGCGCAGCTGACCTCGTAGGAGTGCCTGCCAGTGAAATCGAAACAAGTGCCGTCGCAAGGAACCTCGAGGCCTTCGGCCCCATTACAGCTGCTACCACTCCAGGCGATGAGGGTCTGAGCATTGACCTGGATGGCCAAGAGGACAGCGAGGAGACTGATATTGAGATGCATTGTAGAGAGGTACTTGGGAAGACTGGGTGGGTACCGTCGACTGGTTACTGAATTTATATCCCAAAGATCTACAGATGAGAACTCATCGCCCGATTTGAGCTGTAGTCGGACCAAGATATGTTGCCCTCATGTGAGCATGTTCCTCTCCCACTGAATGTATGGAGCGGGGCAGCTGACCTGGCCAGAATGCACCTTGGATGCACTTAGAACAATGCGGCAAGTTGTGAGTTGATATAGGACTCTGCACCTCAAAACAGTCCGTCAATTGGCGTCCGACTGTACAAGGAGAATGAGGGCCTCCAGTTGCCCAGGCGTGAATAGCAGGTGTCTAGACATACGAGTACTCCCCAAGGCACAATGACTGACACCATGGGCGGTCAAGTGCCCTGAACCATCCAGGATAGGACTACGACCCATGCCAGGAATAGCCTCGAGTCTGAAGGCCGATTCAGCTCCCGGCTCGTACGTATGCTCGAAATTGTTTTCTTCTCTTGTCCGTTCTGGTCGCAGCCATGGCGCTTGAATTCGTCCGGTCTGTAGATCCGTAACAGTGTACAGTGTACATTTTAACACATCTGAGGGGAGAGCAAATGAGAGCATTCCTTGTTCTTGTTCGAATCGCTGAGATGGATCATTCTCTGCGGTCAATGCATATTTTTTTCGATGAATAGAATGACTTTCAACCCGAAATCCGCACTCACTACTGTGAGTTCGAATGCTTTTCTGACCCTGAGACCACCGGAAATTCAAGCATAGGATGACGCATTTTATGACAGTGTATGGGAGCCGGGACGCCCTTAACCTTACCGAGTTACATCCGCATCAGTAAAATTACATGTTCGAAGCGCCGACGTTACGGTGCGGTGCCTGACTTGCGGAACCCCATACCCGAGGGGCTCTGTTGGTCATTTCGGATGAAAGGTGCACATACTATAGGAAGCGCCCTGTTCGATGTCCGAACCCGCATGGAGCGGGCTTATTTGACTAATGGCATCTGCCTGCACTGTCGGCAGTGTCGCCTGAATTGACCGTGCCGGCACGAAATGCTTCATGGAAGCGGAGTTTGAAGGCTTCAGAAGGGCAGCTTGATTTTATAAAGGGGGTGAGCTATGATCACCTACCCTGGTCCGGATATACTTACAAGTATCTGGAGGCGCTCGAGTGTGATTGGAGTAACCATAAAGATCCGTGTAAGTCGTCTTTGTGGTTTTCCGCCAGTAGTCGGATGTAGGTCCTTTTCATCACTCATAAAAGTACCTCCGAGCACCTTTTTTGCAAAAAGAAAAAAGCAAAAAAGATTGACCGTTGGCATTCGTGCCATGAGCATGTTCGATGAAGCAGTGGGTACAAAATTACAAAATCAGTGAGCTTCAGATGTAGTTGGGTGCAGGAGAACATCATACAAGGTTCTGAAAGTCCATACGCCTTGCCGCTCCCCTTTTCTCGCAACTAAAAAAATGTGCAACTGTCGTCGGCATGATTCCGAACTTGGGTTTCGCCTCACACCGGGAAAGTCTGGCGTGTCCATCGGAGAATGTGGATTTAACGATAATCGTGAGAGTTGCCCGACTATTGGACGCGGTGAATTCCGAATGTAGAGCTGAACTTTAACACGCGAACCGCAGCGCGGGACGATGCCAGTTGATATTCATAGCTTGCGAAACGCCAGCGCCGCCAAACCCCTTGCCACGCCAAACATTAACGTGTGAAAGCAATTCACGGACAACTCAGGTACGCTGCTATTCGAGAGCCAACCCGTCAAGCATATAATATAGGCCGCGCAGCCGCCATGTAACGTGTCGTATATATTGCACGTGGGCTGGCCAGCCTGGGAATCAACAGCCTGAGCAGAAGCAACATATATGAGAACGAAAGACGCTAGGTACCGTATCATTACATTCAAATCGACAGGGGGTGTGACGCGTGACGATTTGAACCAATTCGACAATTCGACAGACCCTTCAAGTGAGCGTGACGGGTGTAAAAAATTCGACATTGCACTCAAACGATGCAGAATTATCAAATATGTGAGTGAAGAGTATTGTACAAATATTACACCTCTTGCTGAACGGCCTTTCTGATTTCTTTCTTTATTTTTGTTGGCCACAGAAAAATTAGTGAGGAGGGCTTTTTTTCACGTTTTTATGCCACAAACTCAACGGAATGGTACAAAACGCAAGAGATGGCCATGTTCTGGCTTTGGGACACCGAAAATCACTGTGTTTTGAATTTACAGCCATTTTTCAACAATTTTGTGACCTATGGGCCAATTCGACAGCCCCCCGGGTGACGCGTGACCTCGACCAAATTTCGACATCGACAAGAGGGTGCGTGACGCGTGACTGTCGATTTGAACGTAATGATACGGTAGCTTCGGTAACCTCACTTTCGAAGATGGCTTCACTTTTGGTGCCGGTGGTCTTGTTATCCCAGATATTTATCTTCAGGATCTTAAGGCGTCCACCACTCTCACTAGCGATAAAGTAATTTTGCGAAGAACCACTACCGACGGTGAAGAACGCCAAAAAATGTTGACCTGCTTGTTCGCGGTTGATACATTTCCCCGGTTTTTTGGACATCTATGTGAGGTACCTTTGGTAAGACGCACTTCCCAGGAAGAAGTTATTGTAGAGACAATGTACTGTACAATTATGGTCAAATCGACAGTCACGCATCACACACCCCTGTGTCGATGTCGAAATTTGGTCGAGGTTATGGATCACACTTGTCGAACCTTCTGAGTGTGATAGTGTCCGAAAAAGTGGTCCTGGGACACCACAAAGGCGAAATTTTGGAAATTTTGTGTCTGATGGTCGAAAATTTTGGGTGTATTACGCAAAATTTGGGCCGGTGTCGAAATATTGAACAGGTAAATCGGGTCACGCGTCACACCCCCTGTCGATTTGACCATTATTGTACGGTATAGGACAGGACTGAAGGCAGTGTTACACACGTGCGTGAGGACTGAAGCCGCCAGCCTTCTGGTGGGAACTGGTGCGGCTATAGTGCGACAGCCAGAATATTACATTGTCACCCCTCTGTATAAAATTATCACCTTCTGTCTGTCCGAAGCCTTTTCAAACTCCGCAGTCTCTGATCTAACCCATCCGCCGCGGCCAACTTCATATTGATTTTACTTCTGATCTTCTTCGTCGATTTGGCAAGCAGCTTTTGATATCGCCAACAGCTTTTGATATTAATCTTACTTTCTTTGTCGATCTCAAGTTATCCGCCGGCAACCTTCTGGTGCTCGTCATTGTGGGTTCGTTACGCAAGGGGCTCCGGAGATGAAAAATTTCCTGATATGCGGGAGGGGGGGGTCCCTCTGGGTCGTGAAAAACAAAATTCTTACCAAATTTTGTAACTCGAGTTCGGGGTGCATTTTCCAGCTAGAATTTGTGTTTTGAACATATTTCTTTTTTTTTTCCGACAATAGAAGTATCTAAGATAGGTTCGCGCTGTGTGGCACTGTTGATTTGAGGGGATATAGCTGTCTGATCAAATTTTCAATTCAATCCCCACCAAATCCCCACGTCGCCTGCCATGGACATGTTGAAGAAGCCCTCGGGCTTAAAAAAGCACCTATCAACGGTGAACTGTGAGTCTTTTCTTGTACCCCTATCTCCGACCATGTACTCACGCCGTAGCAGTTTTCACTCTCATCACGGCGTTCTAGGGCATCTGCGCCGAGCGACGAAGCAAATGACTCGGAGCCTAAACCTGGTCCAACGCATGACCCCACTCTATGTGCTAGTTCTGCATTGAATGCGTGCCTCTGGATATTCGAAAAGGCTGGGTTTGCCAACCATGCGGAAATTCCAGAAAGCGAAGATAGAAAGGGGATAAAAAGTACTTGCGTTCAGTTATTGTATTATCATGTCAACTGGCTCTCAAAAACATTCTGCTATCAGGATATCACCCCATTGAGCATTTGGTAAATATTCTATGTAACCTGTGGTGCAACAGTACTCGGAATAGTTGGATCGCCTGATGCTGATGTTGTTACATCCCGTACCACCACGGACTCATCCGGACCTCATCCGACCACTTCCGGTATACTCCAGTATACATCTGTTCACATTCCGATAACCTCCAGCGATCTCCCGGTCAACTCCCGGTCAACTCCCGGTCTATGCCGGTTTACCTCCGGCTCAATCCCGGACGACATCCGGACTACGACCAGATGACTTCCGGTCCGTTCATCTCCGTCCTCTTCCAGCTTAACGTTCCGGTCTTCTCCGAAACGCTCCGGCCCTTATCAGACTTCATCCAGCCCTTTGGCCGATGACGAGTTTTCATGCAACCGTCTATCCGCCTTAGTAGTAGATCTCCACATGCACTCCTCTTATGCACACACGCTCTATGTTCTCAATCCGTCAACTCCCTTGTACTTATACAAGAAGCTATGTTCTCCTTTTATTCTTCCTTTGTTCTTTAATCAATTTCCTTATATATACTTACCTCTGCTATTACTATAAAATGTCTAGATTACAATCATGTACTTTAGATTGATTATTAACGTTGTTTGGCTTTCCATCATTCTCCGTTGTCTTGACACTTCCTCTAACGTCCGAGTACTCCGGCCGACGGACTTGACTTCCATCTTCCGTTCGACAACTGGACTTGTCGAAAACCTATCCCGGACGTCCGGACTTATATATCCGTGACTTTTCTAATTGTCGGACTCCATCTCGGACTTCGGCATAACTTCCGGATTACCGGACATCGCCCAGCCTTCGGCATATCACCTCCGGCTTACCGGACTTTGTCCGGACTTCGGCATTGCTCTTCCGGCTTACCGGCCTTCACTTCCGGTAACCCTCGGCCATCTCCCATTCCCTCCTCCATCATTCCTAGCCAACCAGATAGTACGCTCACCCTTAAACCTAGCTGTGGTGTAGTGGTCCATATCCGTGCTCCGGAATCCTCTCCCGTTTACTTCTGTTGACCTCCGGCATTCCCGAGCCCGGTCATAACCCATCCGGAACCTTTCCTCTCTCCTTCCTTTCTCTCCCCCTTGACACGAATATAACAGATGTATGGCTGATTCCACACCAGAATTCAACCATGCAGAAACTGATGTAGAGTGTCGCTATCACCTCCGACACGAGGCTCAGAGACGTCGCTGCAGCTGTGTGGACAACTCAGATCCCAGGGACACACAAAGGCGAAACACCAGCGCTCGCCAACTGTCGCGTACTCTAAGTATTATCGGATGACAGAACTACAGAGCTTTGTGAGGACGAAACTCAAACACGAGCCCAGCATCGGCTCATGCTCAACGATGCGCAATGGGCTAAAATACTATACAATTTCATTCAATTTGGCAGTCACGCGTCACACCTTTTTTTATTATTTTTATTGAAGCAATTATTTTTTCCCAATTTATCCGAATTCTTTTGGATTTTAATTGTACTAAAATTTCCGGATTAGTGCTGAATTGATCGAACTTGTACAGTATGTCAACTTGACCTTACTGCTGCAATCGGCAACGCTCTCACTTGGCCTTGACTTCCTCTAACAACCAGTGGTGGAATCAAATTTGCACCCTTAATATCTCTCAATCAACTCAATTGCTTGGGCTGTGGTGGAATAGGAAGTGCAAAACATGTGGCATACAGGTACCAAACTTCCCAAGTACTTGGTGTTTCGATTCTGATCAGCTTCAGCAGGTGCTCACAGGTGAAACTATACACGGCAAATGTTTTGTATGTGGACCAAAAGATGTTCACTGCCAACCGCTTCTTCCCCCCTACCCACATGAATTGGACTTGGGGTTTACAATGGTAACTTTATGAAGTTTGCCGATGGAATAGCAATCAAATCGTTAATTTGGCGTGTGATGGAGAAGATATTACCCTCTATAAAATTACGCCTGTCTGTCCGTCTCAAGCTTTTTACACTCCGACGCCCACTTTGTTCACGGCTCGCTGATTCCTCGATGCCGCTGCGATCCGCGGGCTCGGCTCTTGGGGCCCGTCGGTTCGTTCCAAGCCCGTTCTGATGAAGCCGTGAGATGCTGGACACACCAAACAGACTAAAAATCAGAACAAATAAGCCACGCACGCCTTTCGTCAGAAGGGGCTTGCAGCATAGTCCGTCAAATCGGGGGGTTAGTTATTGCCTTATAACATTTCAACGGTGGCTCGGACCCTTGGGGTCAAGTGGAGCGAGTTTTAGTTCATCAGTATACTAGCAATTTTACTACAGAGTTCGGAAAGATTAACTGAGAATTGGTCAAGGTTCGTGGGGTGCAAGTGGGCCTAAAACAGATTTTTCTTAGGATGCCTCAGAAATATTTAGTTTGCCATGAAATTGCGGGGCATTCCAATTGAAGCAATTCCAAGTATACATCTATGAATGGCACGTTGAATCCAGGTAATATTCAACCGCTATGTGGTGTTCTGCCTGACGCGAGTCCCAAACGCGTCATTGTGACGCAATGTAACGCGGTTGACAGACGCGTTGCAGCGTGTCCTAATTTCAAGAAAATTGCTCTTATGAGCTCCAAGAAAGGCCCCAGTCAAGGGGAAATCCGGATATGAATTTCGGATATGGGGTTGAAAAGTTTTTTTCAACCCTAAGCTGAACCCCTCTCCCCCTCCTTTCCTTCCTAGTAGGGAAGAAGTTTCCCACCCCTGAGGCCGGCCCGGTCTCTCCGCGTCCCGGCACCGCTCTTCAACTTACTTCTCACCACCTTCTTGAACTTATTCATACTTGCATATACTATTTAATGAGCATTGGTGATAACTGAACACTCTATACTCCAACATCTGAATTATTTCTGACGTGAGAAACCTATTACAGTTGGCTTCAACTTGCCTGCAATTATGTATAGTGCAGGTTGACGTGATGGATCTTCTTCCACACACTCCCTGGGCATTTATATGCATTTCTTACAACCACCCAACACCTCTCTCATGGTTCATTAGCCATTTTGGCACTCTAAGCTCGAATGGACAACTGGTGAGCAGAGCTTACACTAACCGACCAAAATGTTTGTCTCAGAGCATTTCTGAGAATAGAACCGGATTTCCGGGCGTTAGATGGACTTTTGCGCAGACTTTCCGCATTGCGGAATGTAGCATAGATGCCCAGGATTAACCATAAATATTTTCAGGATTTTATGCCATCATTCTATCTTTATATGGCATCAGCTTTGCGGACACATCGGAAACCCCTGATTTTTCAATTTTTTCAACACAAGTTCTAATCTTTTTCACAGCAATCTTAACAAGTCAAATTGTAGTTTGAGGTATGAGGAGTTATTATGTGAGTTAAAGCATAGAAAAATATACAGGCAATCAGACGCTATGACACCCGCAAAATGGCCAAAAACTGCTTTTTTCACCAAAAATAGCACCAAAACAACAAAAATAGCCATTTTGCGAACTGTGTAGCGTCCGATTGCCTGTATATTTTTGTATTTTTCCACTCACGCAATGACCCCTGAGGCCTCAGACTACAATTCGGCTTGTTCAGATTATTGTGAAAAAGATTAGAACTTGTGTTGAAAAAATTGGAAAATCAGGGGTTTCTGATGTGTCCGCAAGGCTGATGCCATATCAAGGTAGAATGATGCCATCAAATCCGGAAAATATTTTATGGTGACTCCTGGACATCTATGCTACATTCCGTACTGCGACAAGTATGTGCCAAAGTCCATCTAACGCCCGGAAATCCGGTTCTATTCTCAGAAATGCTCTGAGACAAACATTTTGGTCAGTTAGTGTAAGCTCTGCTCACCAGTCGTCTATTCGAGCTTAGAGTGCCAAAATGGCTAATGAACCATGAGAGAGGTGTTGGGTGGTTGTAAGAAATGCATATAAATGCCCAGGGAGTGTGTGGAAGAAGATCTATCACGTCAACCTGCACTATACGTGATTGAAGGCAAGTTGAAGCCAACTGTAATAGGTTTCTCACGTCAGAAATAATTCAGATGTTGGAGTATAGAGTGTTCAGTTATCACCAATGCTCATTAAATAGTATATGCAAGTATGAATAAGTTCAAGAAGGTGGTGAGAAGTAAGTTGAAGAGCGGTGCCGGGATGCGGAGAGACCGGGCCGGTCAGCACACAGACTGGAGCCATCCGGAAATCCACGCAAAACGGGTTTCGGCTGACGGCATTTTTGATCTTTAGATATCTGATGTAAGGCTGGAACATTATGATTAAATACGATGCCGGGCCATAATGTACTGTAATCATAATATAATTTTGAGGATCTGCCATGTATTTAATCATAAGGGTATCGTAATGTATTGTAATCGCAAAATAATTGTATTTAATCTTATTTAATGGATGCTAATGCTCTCCAGATAGTCTAAACCCTCGCCGAAACCAGGGTTCAGAAGCTCCTTCACCACCACCACAGTTGCTGCTGCGGTCGATAGGGCCACCGAGGAGTGTGCATCCGCCATGGTGTGCTTGCTGCTTGAGAAAAGATGCTCAACAGCAATGCTTACCCCCCGGAGAAACCGATTGAAAACATGTACGTACCTTTACGTCACTTGGTCGGGACAACCACAGCACTTCTCAGAACACTTCCTTATTGCGAAGAACTGTGAAACGGGCACTGCACTGCCCGGTGTCATACCCGGTCTGCGGAAAATGAGTGATTTCCACATAGAACAAGTCACTGCATTCAGGGCCAGGGTAGACCCGGCCTGCCGCGGTTGGCCGCCCATTGGCGAGGTCTGTGATCCGCGGAGACAGAGTCTGCCGAGACACTGGTGCCACGATTGGGCGCCATCTTGCACGGTGAGGTCGGCAGGGTCTGCCGACCTCTCAGTCCAACCTCGACAACCCTCGCCAAGCCCTCACCGACCTCTTCTAGATTTGTCGCCTTCTCCGGTTTATTTCGATATGTGCCCTTAGCTCTAGCCACACACAGCACCAATCCCTCACTCGCGCAACTGAACACTGATGTGATCACCGTCGGGAGCAGAAACAGCCGTCTAGACTCCAGTGATCTCCCAATTCTCCCAACATCCATAAAGAAGCCCTATACATGGATCAGGAGGTGCGTCCGCGGTCGTGGTGTTGTTGGAGATGCCCTCAACGAAGGAAACTTTGTGAAGAAACCACGAATTGACGTTGTCAGCTAGAATTGATGGGAGCAAACAAAGCATAATACTCTGGCATCTCACGTCACTCTATCACCAAATGTTTCGGGTCTCCGCAGCAGGTTTTGTTCTCAATAATTGAGTCAAGAATAGGTCCTGGAACAAATCTGAATGTAGGCCCAGGTCGACCGAGCTCCACAAACTCTGCCGACCTTAGGTCTGCTGCGCTCTGGCTACCAAGGCCCTGAATGCAGTGAGTGGGGCACTCACATCAAGTCGAGAATGGTGTTCAACTCACGTATCCTACAAGCCAACATTCCCACCCCGTTGGTCCTTCAATACCCTCCTCTTCAGAAAAGAATTCCACAAACGAGCGGATGAGATCCATGCTGTAGTTCACCTGTGTGATTCGCCTGCATTGTTCAGCCTCCAGGACCGGGAAGGCACACCCCGACAGGCAATTTCACGTGTGCTCGGCACCCGCCAATATATCAATTTGAGATCTCCAAGGTATTCAGTGACCAGCTCATTAGGAAGACCAACGGGAATAGAAAGAGGGAGGGCTTTGATGCGAGCTGATTGAGGTTCTCTCCGTATGTCCCCGAGGCCAAGACAATCCTTAATATTATGATTAAATATGACCCTCCTACCGTAATATAATGGTACTATAATGTAACGAACTCCCTTATAATACTAGGCCCTAAAATTATGCTCTCGCCATATTTCATCGTAATTTTAGCATTATATTTAAATATACAGAGCCAAAACCCGGATCCGAAAAAGACCCGGATCCGAAAAAAATCGACTTTGAGCGGCATCTGTGGGGCCTCCCAGCTGGGCGTTTTTTTGTAGTATACCTGCGAGAACTAGAAGTAATCTGGTGCAAAAAAATCAGGTCCATCCCACTGGTCTTCGCGCATAAAAAATCGAATAATTGCCAAAAATGGCCAATTTTTATCAGTTGCGGATAAGAGTCAACCACTTCAGACTAAAAACATGATCATTCATCTCTACGACATTTTGTAGAGCGAGTATTATGAGCTGGAGTAATCTCTCGATACTTCTGAGCATTATCCGATGGCATCGGAGTCGGCGAAGATGTCACTGTGATCTCCCATGATCGGCCTTTTCGGATCTAGCTCCATCTCGAAATTCGGCCAAATAAGTAAAGGTGCCGCGCGATCGGAGAATAAATTACAGACTATATGTTGCACCCTAGCACACTTGGCTATTTGAAATTACCTCCCACGGTTGTACAACAGGGGGTCAACCTTTTTTTTTCGAATCCGGGTTTTGGCTCTGTATTCAAATATAATCATAATTTTGGCCAGCTTTAATCTGATGTGCCGTTGATGAGGGCTCACTAGCGTGCATCAGCTCCCAACCAGATGCAAAGTCTACCATGATTTACGCACCAGATTTTAGGATGATGCTGATTCATGGCCACTGCCAGACAACATGGGGTCAAGCTGTTGTGGGCTGTGAATTCTATCACCATATCAGGAAACCATAAATTGCTTGGTTGCACACAGCCAGTGCTATCTACTCCTGGTAGCTCTGGTAGTAGCGCACTGTTTGATTGGTAGCATCTGGTAGCGCCAGTAGCACTGGTAGATTTGATAGGCAGCTTGGTAGTATTGGTAGATTTGGCATGCCACCTTGGTAGCACTCATTAGGGTTGTATATTAGCTGGGTAGCACTCAGTAGTCTGCTATGCAGTCCTTGGTAGTACACATAGTATTGCATGAAATGCTCAGTTGCTCTCAGTAATTTTGTAAAGATATCTGGAATCTGGGGAGCATCAGAAATATTATTGCAGGTTTCATACTTACGTAAAATTGTGATTCTGTAATGTTCATTCTAAAGAGAAGTCAACGTAAAAATCAGCATGTCCATGTCCATCACTCAGGAGATAGTAGAAGTCCTTAACAACATATAAGGACTCATTAAAAATTTGTGAGTACTTATGCAATAGGAATAGATCCAAGTGGAGAGGACAGAAAAATGTGAGGCCATGCATGAAGAATGCGCAGTAAATGCAATAAACCAGGGGCGCCTGCGTATAGCACCCGGAAATCCCCACAGTGCAAGCAACTGACTCAAAATTCCAACAGTCAAGCCACCATACCAATGACATACAGCTCCCAACATATGAGATTGGGACAAGGAATTCACAGACCGATCAACCTTCAAGTTGGGTTGATTCAGAAGCAACCACTTAACGGATGAGAATTAATGTGAAACAACCACTGTCTCTAATCTCACCTGATTGACCTAGTGGAATTCAAGGTGATTATTGAACTCAAGCTGACCCCAGTACCCAGACTTAGTCAATTATCACGGTATGGAGCCTCTTGACTATAATTTGACTTTGACATGTAGCATGAACTTGTTGAGACCAAGGGAGGTTAGCAAGCAGAGATGTCCGTCCATGTGGGTTGATGAGGGAGCGCATTTTCTATGGTCTTGTAAAGGCAGCCTCAGCTTGGCGCGGGAGCGTGGGAACTAGCAGGAGAATCCGAAGTGAACTCAATTCACAGTAGTAAATACAGAGTCTAGGAATACGCACTAGCGGGAGAATCCGAAGATAAGAAAGGATAAGGATTCCCATGCTAGGGGAGGTTTATATAACAAATAGGTACTAGCCAGTAGCACGTGTCTGAAGTGATCGGCAATGGTTCCGAGCCTGATCGCATAGCATGTTCCAGTGCGAGCAGCCGGACGAAGGGGGGCGAAGGGGAACGGAGTCCGGAGAGGCGGGGGGCGTTCCGGGTGGAGATGCGGCCTGGAGTGCAGGTGGGGATTCCAGATGGACAGGCAAGGCCGGACGAGGAGGGGGCTCTGGACGAAGGATCGGACGAGGAAGCGGAGCAGTGCGATGGGCCGGAGCCGGACGGACGGGGGGTTCCCCTGACAGGTCTCTTAGTGTAGTGGTAGTTTTGTACCTCTTGAAATTTATATGTTCTGAAGAGGTTCCCCGTTCGATTCTGGCTGCGAACATTCTATTAAGCCAACAAGTCGGTTGCTTGTTTCATTGCCAGAATATCACCAAGGGTGGCCCAGAGGAGTATGCAATGAAAGCCCACAGCAAGAGTGATGCAATATGTGGTTATCTTTTGTTTTATTGTCTCCCAAAAACCAGTACTCTGTAGCGCCAGCAGCTCTGGTAGCATCTGGTAACAATTCCTACCTAGTGCTACCAGATGCTAATGAGTTTGTGTGGCAGCTACCAAGAGCTACGTATTTGCAGACTTGCCTACCAGGCTACCACTTCTACTGAAGCTACTGAGTGCAACCTAGCAAAGTGAGATTTTCTTGATGCAGTATTGCGCAAACTCCCACACTCCAGGATCTTGCGTAGGGCTCATTATTGAATGCATCTTTACCATTGCTGTCCCTCTTCATCATCTTGGGTCTTCACGATTATCCTACAGCTGCCTGCGGGCACCCAGTTGCGAGCCGCGAGCCCATCAACAAGATCAATGAACACTTACAGCAGATGGGTCGTGCACATCACGCCGTATCACATTGGTTGACAATGAACCATTTGATGCGAACACTTCTCTCTTGTACACCACCATGCCCCCGCTCACACACTCCCTCAAATCTCCCCAAGAGTCAAGGACATGCGCCTGGGAAGGCTCTTCAAAATTGTTTCTGACGGATCCTTCAAGCCCTCAAACTCCTCAAAGCTCACTCTCATGCTTGGTGCCTTCAAGCACTTGATCTCAAAGGCCAAAATCTCGGACTTCAAGCCCTCAAGCAGCAATTGGCACAAGATTCAAGCTTCAAGCTGTCCTCTCTGCCACTATTTCACCACCGTCGCGTTGTCAAATTCCAGACTTGCATCTAGTGTTGCGAATGTATCGTTTGGTCTTGGGTGTATGGACCGTACCATTGGGGTGGGCGTGGGGGAAGCTTGGAACACTTGGCAGACGAGCGTGCCGATGAGCACAGTGTGGCAGGTTACAAGACATGTTCTTTATTTTATCATTGAATTGAATATTTTGCATCTCTCTTGCATTGAGGGTGAATATATGGGATTCTTGAGGGTATATTGTGGCTGTATGTGCAGTTGTTGCGAAACTGGTGAGCTCATTCCCAAAATGGCCAATTTTGAGCAGAGCCAATGAGGGCTGATCGCAGTCGACCAGCTGACCCATCAGATGGTATCGGATCATCCGGCTGGTACCACTAACCACCGCTGGTCAGCACTGTTCAGCTTTCTGCAAAATACCTGATGGCTCTCTTCCACCCAAGGACCATGCTCCGGTCCGTTGCCCACACCCCGAAACCCCTGCTTTGCCACCACGCATACATCCTTGACCGCGTATCCGTTCCCCGTCACTGCCGAGAAGATCTCACAGGCTGAAGCACAGCACATGACAGACTCCCACTACGGCTACAGAAACGAGTGAGGAGCGCGGCCATATGGGACCCTTCCATCAACCTCATCAGCACCCCGCTATCCTCCTCGTCGAAGAGGGATTCCCTCTCTACCCAGTAGTGCTGAGGCCCGTCTCCATGTGTTAGATCTGATGCACGAAGCCATAGCTGCTGCTTCGGGGAGGGGCTTCGTTTTGCGTAACCTTGTGCACAGTGTAATTCTACGAAAACTTTCAGCTGGCCTGCGGTACTGCCTCGCACAACAAAAGAAGACCCGCCACGCAGCCAGTAAGTGGCTTTGACCTTTTGTTTATCGCCGACTTACCCTTTATAGGTCTCTGAACCACAAGGATCCGAGTAAAAGTGTACATCGTGCCCAGTAGGGATGGCGGAAAGACTACAAAGATAAATACTGGGCCGCAGGTGCGTTCATTACCCAGTAAACTCCACTTTCCTTAACATAAATCCCAGTTCCATCTCTTCCTACCCATGGCCGTCACAACCAAGAAACGTACGACTCGCAGTGCAAAGAGCACCCCCACTGCAAATGCAGCGACCCTCCCTGGCTCCACTACCACCCCCGCCCGCAGCGCCTTGGACGCACCTACCGACAAGTCGCTAAGCTCGCCGACCCCTGACCCCAGATGTGCGCTGTCCTGCCAGGGATCCATCCTCCCAGCTACAGATGTGCCCCCTGTGCCCAATGGGGGCACTGCTGCTACCCACGGGAGGAGCCTGCTCCTGCCACCCTCATTCTCTCTCCCCTTCTCATCCATGGTCGCAAGGGCCGCTGAAATGGTGCACTTAAGATACGTGTGAAATGAATGCAAATAATGCTAGTGCTCAAAAACATTAAACACCACTAACACACACACACACTACTACTCCCAAAGATCAAGTGCTTCTCCCTATGAGTTTGGGCCCGGTTCGTAGTATGGGAACAGCGGGTTTGGATCTCAAATGACACAGAATATAGAATGCTAGGGCTGAACTATCCAGAAACAGCGCCTCAGAATACAATGTTCAATTGTGTAGCTCTCAGCTAGCAACCTAGATGAACGTAGGAAAAGGGGTGGATACAAGGCAACCTTGACTAGACGTCGCAGAATACCAGGGCAGAGATTGTAAGATTTGCAAAAATCCTCTTGTTGGCAATCCGAACGAATATGAGGCTAACACCAAATAGCTTCCAAGCTACACACACTAGGCAGCCCTGAGTGTGGACCTGTTACTTCTGACAGCAGGAACGTTTGACTAGTTTGTATCGGTCCTAGCTCACTATATGCATCCAGCAAGTCGATCCAACACACTACGGATGGCACCAGGGCGAAGGCAAAGTCACTGACAAGGTATAATCCAACTAGGAGTAGGGGCCCGGTATTCTGTCTTCTGTTAAGGCTAATCACATCACACCACAAGCGTCCAGTAAGTCAGTCCAACACACTATGTATGGCGCTAGGGCAGATCTGGGGTGAAGGCAAGGTCACTGACAAGTCGTGATCACGCTTCACAAGGGAATACACCCAATGGTTTTATACATGACGTCAACTAGGACAACAACGCCTTTCCTCTTAATTTTATGTTTCCAAGTTCCAGAGTCAACCAATCAAGATTCCAGTTATAGACTACTACAAGCAGAGTTTGTACACAAATCTCCACGAATAGCCTGAGACAACCTGCTGCCACGAACTAGGGCGCGATTAATCTGGTGTATTTGGCTGGAGCGCTGTCCTTTTATACAAATGAGGAGATAGTGTTTAAGTAAAAGAAATGAGTAATCAGAAATGCCTGGCTAGCCAATGAAATGGCAGCCGTCCTGAGTCGTCATAATCAAGTGTCCTTGGTAGTCATCGCAAATGACTTCCAGGTATAGTTTCTGCAGGTATTGGTAATTCCTAGGCTGTTGATCAGAAGCCTGAACTACGAATCCTGCCGGCCTGGAGTTGAATCCAGTCCAATAATAGTTCCTAGCTGACTCATGGAAGTCTCATGACCGTCCTAGAATAGCTCTCCATGCCGTCGTACATGTCAGCATTTGTCTATGGTAATATCTTCTGACACAATAGTTAATGTGTTCATATTTGGGTGACGCTAGCGCATCATGCCTGTCACGTGTACTGTCTCCTAGTCCTAGCATGTACCGTACATGTTCTTTCTGTAGTAACTAGTCGCCTAGATACTTGATATTTGGCATAGTCTTATTGTAGGTACCAGGCGCCCTCCACTAGCTTGTATAACAGCCGATCCTAGCCAGTTCTTCTACAATGTCTGAGTGTGCGTCCTTGCTAGCACAATATCCTTATGTTCTTCTGTCTCGGTTGCTCTTCCTAGGTCAAATAGCACTAATGTCCTATGAATGTATGGGTGTGGTTTGTCTCCTAGGGGGTTTAGACTAGACCCGTTCATAAAGGTGTCTGCCTTATGTGGATTCCTAGCTTACGGCCAGTGGCTGGAGCTCGCTCTGACCCTCCTTTGTATCACCGAACAGAGGCCTAGCGCACTAGTGTTACCTAGCGACGACTAGCTGCTGCATGCTAGCATAGGTGGTTTAATTGATAGGCCTAAGTTCGCAAAAATAGCCAAATGGATGTGCCTTGGCTGTTGCACTGTCTCACTGCCAGTGTTATGGCAGACACCGCCACCTCTACCACTGACACATTGCCCGCCAAGAGCAGAAAGGGCAAGGAAAAGGCGGAAGGTAAGCACGTAAAAATGACTCAAGGTAACCTCACCAGTGAATGCTACACCGTGCCAGACCACGACAATAGCTCATCTGTTGTGGGCCTAGAAAATGCGAACAATATGGCTGGTACCACCACACTCATCACCGACGAACCCCACGGACAGTGCATCATCGTCCATGCGCGCTTTCCCTGCCCCGGTGGAGACTGATTGCACTGCCAGAAAGAGCTATTTTTGCTCTACAACTTTGGTTTTGGGCTCTATTTTTAGATTTTTAGGTGCGGAGGGCCTCCTAGTGAAGAGCAGGGAAACGGAGGACACGAGAAAATTCACATATACCTGGGATTTTCTTGTTTTCTAAAGCAGTGCGGCTGGTGATTTTAGAGAAAAATATACCATCCACGTTGAGAAGAAACCGGAAATATCGGGACAGGATGCCTGAAATAAAATTGACAGGCACCTATGGAACTGTGCGGAACGTAACTCGGCACAGCCTTGCACTGCCCGGGGCAAAGGGGAACGGGAGGAGAACAACGGAGGAGCAATGAAACAATGGCGGAGTTTAGACGATCACATGATCACGTGATGTTACATTGTTCAGCTGCAAGTTGGCAGAATGACGCGTCTAGAACGCGTCTAGAACGTGTCTGGGGGCAACTATAACCTAGGGATGGATGAAGGGATGGGATACTGGTCAGAAGAAACCTTAAACAACGAAGGCTCATTGTTCCAAGGACACTGCATCCAATTTATGGGTGTTTTATCAAGAATTCACCAATAAAGAATCACCGGATAGGGAAGACTTGTAGTAGGAATTTTAAAACTCACCTAGAAATGAAGGGACGGGGTCCTAAGGTTGCGGGAGTATACGAGTACAAGACAACCCTCCGCTTCGCTCCGGTATCCAGGAGTGCAAGATGATGGAACCAATCCTGTTGTCAGCAACGGCCTCTGGGTCGGCTAAACGACGAGCAACCCGGCGAGAACCCCAACCAGGAGAAACCCGACAGTCGCTATGGTGATAACACACAGGGGACAGGAGCATCACGCATTAATGCTCCTTAACGTTGCTACACCGGAACTGATCGCGATCACATTAATTTATTTGCAATGTATATAAGCACGGTAGAATCTCCTTGTACAGTAGATTCTACCTTGTTAATCTCAGGCTTCTGCTTTGGCTTGACTTAGGGATTGTCTCCACCCTGTCCCACTTCCCCTTCATTCTATTGCAGGTTGCATCCAGACCCCGGGTATTATACCTGAGTGGATATCATACCCTGTTCGACTCGTTCCGGGTTCCACCTCACACCCCGACCCACGATATACAGCCTCCTAACGAGGAGTCCGTTCAGTTGGTCTTGTTGCTCGGGGATCGAACCAGTTATTAGCGACTGTCGGGTTTCTCCTGGTTGGGGTTCTCGCCGGGTTGCTCGTCGTTTAGCCGACCCAGAGGCCGTTGCTGACACCTGTGCAGATAGCAAAACATGTCACTGTTAGACACTGACTGAGGAATTCAAGAAAGTTGAGCTTAGGCCAGGGGAGATTTCGACAGGATTGTTTTAACAAACACTTTCATCAGTGAATGAATTGGCATGGTACATTAGGTGTAAAAGGTAATGTCCAGCATCAATTATTCCAGAGCGCCGAACTCGAGCTCGGACCTTTTGAACGGGGGATGACCTCCCAGTATCGCAGGCGGGGGGCACAGTGGCTTGAAAAGCAAATGAGACGGTGATCTCAGACACCGAATAGGCAAGGCAAGCAATATTGACAGAATCATAGAATGCTTCGAGAGATGTTACACCAAGATAGCCCACGTATAGCGCAGCAGCTTTGATTCGAAGCCCCGTACCCAGCAGACAGCAGATTTGGCCAGAATGAATGTCAAGGACGGGCGAAGTGGGAAAATGAATGAGATCTTATGACAGCAAGCCGCCTTTAGCTTGCCGAATGGGTTACGTGGCTTCACGGCTGGATTGCGTAGACAGCAACGGCTGCGATCGACTGCGATCTGTCAAGAAAAAAAACTGCGCACGAGTCAGCTGTTTGACAGAAAATGAAAGGACAGAGTTGAAAGGCGGAGAGAGAAAACAACAGAAGGGGTCAATCGAAGAGCCGAGGCAGAGGAAGAACAAAAGGAGAACCGTTACATGGGGATACAGCACGAACGAGCAAAATCTTGAAGGATGGATAATTCTAGATGAAATCGGCTGTTCGGAGAGGTAAGAGTCTGTAAGAATAACTCAAAGCTACGACGTCCTCTCTCGGCTAATATTACTTTCCAATAAATATTCTGAGTGACCCGGCGCCTGTGCCCAAGTTGAAAGATTGGACTTGCGTGGAATCACGCCAAGTCCATGCAATGAGTCCCAAACGAACGAATGTAGGAGTTGACGAATGGGAAAAGAATCCAAAATTCAAAGTCGTACTATTTCCACACAGGTTGACGGTTAAATTATCAAAGGGAAAGAACTGACGCTGCAAAACTAAGCGGATAGCATCAAAAAGGTCGAACGGACGTCTGAGCCATTCATTAGGACATAAGGATAGAGCAATTGAAGACTGAACTCATACCCTAGCTATGTCGCCTTTGTTCTTTGAGTGGATCGTTGTATGGGTTCTGAGTTAGGTGGATAAAAAAAAGGAAGGGTCGGATTAGAATTATCCAGGAGTGTGAAATGAGAAATGTGGCATACCCAATGGCTCACACAGTATATTCGATAAAAACATGCTGTAGAACAGAATTGGAGGTATGGAAGTAGCCAGTTGCCTGGAAGGACGGAAGGAACGAAGCCTGGAGTCGATACGTTTGTCATGGAATTCGCGCAATAGGAAACTCGAGGTCTCGGACCTGCACCGGTCGAGAGCTGATAACAGGATCATGAGCTACGAGCAAGATCGTTCGAAATCACGTTGGAGGGTTGTAGGAAATTCAAAAACGCTCGTAAACCCCCTCACAGATGTTCTTGAGGTGTTTGCTCGGCTTGAGGTTGAACCAGCCTTGCGATCGTCGGCCTTGACCATTCAGGAATTTGAATCTTGTTGCATTGATTGTCCTAGGCAGTGGAAAGGAGGGCGAGACGAGGTGGTGGAAGAGAAAGGGATGAAGAGCGATCTTCGGAAACCTCCCCGGTATTTGTGGAACTGATAGCTATCCGCAGGATCCGTCGAAGCGGAGAGTGCCGTTGGGAATCGGGCAAACTAAGCCCCTTATAGGATGTAGGAGAGCGCGAGCAAGTCGAATGGAGAGTGCGCCTTTATAGAGATTAAAAACGGTCGAGTGCCGCCATTGCGTATTCTCCGGCGGCTGTGGCGGACTGCTGCGCTTAGCTAGCGACCAGAGAGAAAACACAGAGGGAGACAGAAGGACTTGGGATAAATTTTGAGCACACCGCAGTAATTGTCGCAGTCGCTTGAGAAAAGCACTAAAACAAAAAGAGACGGCGGAGTTGAAATGAAGGTAAAGATCTGGAAAGCGTAGTGTAGAGTTGACTGTGCTATTCATTGCAATCTGATGTGGCGCAGAGAGAAAAATGAAGAGGCAGTGTTGGAAGCCGCAGAAATGCAAGATGAAAGGAGTTAACGAAAGAGTACGAACAGAGGAAATACAAAGGAGCATGGATATATGGGGGAATAGCACAGCCGAGGAGCCATTTCGTTAAAGAACAGTTAATTTGTTAGAACCAAATAGAAGGGGTATATAAGGACCCGCGAAATTGTAGTAGAGGATAATATACTTCGCCCAGGTTTACCCCTGTGATTTTGTTGGCTCTACGGATTTTTACGGGACTCTACGGATTACGGGAACAATACGGAACACTACGGAACCACGGAAACTTAACGGAATGGGACTTTTTGTTGAACGCTACGGAATTTGTTTAGATCTTTCGACCTTGGCAATACACACTCCCAAAACTTGCTTTATCTGAATTCGCATTCGCCGTATACTTCGGCGCGAACCCCCGAACACAACAAGGACAACAAGATTATTTTTGGTTTAGTGTACGCTCTTGGATTTAGAGCTGCACGGGTCAACCATCCTCTAGCCTTTCACTAGGCTGACCCATTTTCTTTTTGGGCCACTACGCCTTCGGCCCAAAATGGTAATTGCTCGTTTTTGCCCTTAGCTTGGTGCAGATTGACTGTTCTGCATGTTTTAACTTGGCAAATGTCTTGTCTCATGGATGTGGAAGGACTTGAAGCACATCTTGGGGCAAGGAAACAGTGCAGCATGCAGAAAATGCGCAAAGTTGCAAAATAGGCCTCCTGACATTGATGCTTGGCACATTGACAATGGGCAAATGTCCAGAGTTTCAAGACTATATTCTGGCACGAGTCAATAGCTTGTCTACACAAATCTATTGCATTCAAAGTAAAAGACAGGTGAATTCTGAGTGCATACAGAATTCACCTGTTTGTTGAGACCCGTGCTTTGTACCGATCTGGATTGGTTTTCAAGTGGGCATATGGCACATGTAGGGTGTATAAACCTGCATGAGGGGTTTTCAGGTATTCCAGACACAATGTGCATTGGATTTAGTCATATTCAAACCTCAAGGATGTAATTAAGTCCTTGAGCATGCCAATGTTCTCCAACGAGTTCCCAACACTCCTGAGAATTTCTGAGGCATGCTAACATTGCTTGAGCCTCAAATCATGGCAAAGGATCAACCTGGATTTGAGATATGTGAAGTGACAATTTGCCATCATTTGTGGAATAGGGCCTTACCCACCAAATATGATGGGGGAAAAGGCTTGAAAACAGCATTTGCCAATGTAAAAGAGTGATATTCAACTTTATTTGAGTGAATTTCATCAAGTTTTCACCAAATAGGATTTTGCGCAAGGAGTGTTATACTGCAGATTATATATGCTCTGCACTCCGCACTGTTGAAAACACTGTCTGGTCAATTCTTGACCAAATTTCATGAAATAAACCTCCAGATTGCTGTTTCACCTTGTAGCATCCTTTCTGTGATGTTCATTTCACCCTAAGTGGCCTCGGTAGCCCCCATTTAGTAATAAAATCGTGAACAGCCTTTCATCATTCTCACAGTTCTGACCATATCTTGGGCTGTATGGTTGCCTCTGTGCTAGTACATGGTATACTGCTTGTGCTATATGGTTGCAATCATATTCACTATCAGAAGTCAAGGAAAGGCTTGTGAAAATTCATCTGGAATATGTTTTTCCTCAATCCAACTGTGCTTGGGAGTGTTTTTCTTTAATCTGACTGTGCCTGATGGTCACACGGCTATAAAGTCATTTGGAAGGGTCCATACACCTGTCAGACAAATTAGGACTCCAAATAAAACCAGCCCAGCCCTTGTTACACATCTAATAGGGGAAATATCACAATTCCTTCCATGACCCATAAAATTTATATACATGGATTAACCATTGCTGAAATATGTTCAAGATACTTCAATAGCATATAGATATACAACAGAGAGTGCTCTGAGCTACCTCCATCTGTTAGATGGAGTATACACTATGATTGATGGGGGATCAGTGAGTTTGAGGATTATTCCAACATTATGGGCCAGTTGAGCAGCATAAGGTGGCTCCAGTCACTTTGGAACATATAAGACATGATATCTACCCAATTAAAACAACCAAAACAGTGAACCTGAACCGAAGCAAGAGTGAAAACGAAGAATTACCATTTTGGGCCGAAGGCGTAGTGGCCCAAAAAGGAAATGGGTCTAGGAGGCCCTCTGCACCCAAAAATCTAAAAATAGAGCCCAAACCAAAGTTGTAGAGCAAAAATAGCTCTTTCTGGCAGTGCAATCCGTTTTGTAAATGGTGCCCTGGTTTGACAAACGCGGCAATAGATCAATATTTTATTTGATTAAAATATTCATTTGAGCTGATGTGGATCAATGGATCAACCACATCAGCCTCTGGCAGGCCAGAGCGTCTCAATTGGGGCACAATCACAGAAAGTAGTGAAGTGCAGCCAAAGATAAGCCATTTTGGGATGAGATAAGACAAGCTAACAGTTATCCGGAGGCTTTGCAAATGGATCGTCCGTTAAGTATCGGGGACTTTGCAAAGCCTTTACCATACCAGCTGGATCAACCGCACCTCCCTGCTGAACGCCGCCAACACCACGCAGATCAGAGCGTACAAGGTGGTCGAGGCGGTCAGCCCTACCTCTTTCATCACCCTCGCTGGCGGCAGCACTGACCCCCTGGCAGAGGCGCCCCTCATCACCACCACCATTGTCGGTGTGCCGAATACCCGCACTGGCACTTTCCGTGTTGCTGCCCTAGGATCTAAAACCGACGCACACTCCAATATTTTCTTTGTCTCTGGACTAAAAGGATGGCCCAACACTGCACTACAGATGCTGGAAATCATCTCCACCACGGACATCACTTTCTTTGGCTATGAGCCGAATCCCCTCCCCTCCGGATTCCTGGGCACCATTGTCAGCCTCGACTATGATGACAATGAGGCGAACCTAGGGGAAGCGCTCTCCAAGATCACGCACACGGGGATGCAGAACACCCACTTTACTCAGCTCCTCCAGACGCACTGCGGCTGCGCCCCCATTGGTGTCTCTCCCGCTGAACTACTCAAGCAAGTTGCGGAGTCCTTCCGCATCGACCCTATTGAGCTCGAATCCCCCGGCGGCCTAGGACCGCGTATGGCATATCGTGTCTATGCATGGGTGACAACGTCAGAACCAGCCAAATTCTGTGCCATTCGCACCGCCTTCCAAGACACCGTCGTCGTCACCACCTTCCACTTCATAGGCAAGGTGTGCAAGGACTTCTCACTGCCCTGCCGCATCTGACACGCAATCAACCACCCAACCCCCTATGCCCATTCCCCCTCGTTCCGGGATGGATGAGGCCAACCCCGGAGACCTTCGACCTTGCAGAGCGTGCCAGCAGAGATGCTGCTGCTGCTGCTGCTGCGCGCAGCGGTCGTGGTGGGTATAACCCTCCCTGCAGTGGCTTCTCCCACGGTGGAGATGGCCGTGGACAGTAACCTTACGCTCCCATGTGTACCTGATGTCCCCTTGCTGCCATGTACACTGCCTATATCGTCTATACCTGCATAACTTGTACTGTCCCTACTCTACAATGCCTCTCTGAACATGTCACGATCCCTCCTGTACCCTTTGAATATATCCTTGTGCACAAATCTCTTGTCTCTAAATCTACTCTCAGAATTACCTTAAATATGTCTGGTCCAAACTAAGCCAAGGTATCAAAGCCCTCACAAATGGATCCACTGTCATGTTAAGACACTCTTCGAAACATTATGTGTGCTCAATACTTTATGTGCACTTTCTTATGAGCCGACACCCCAAGTTGGTTAAGTGATGGTGTACTGCCTAGGCCGCGCTCTGCTGATACACACCGCGCGAGTGGGAATCCCCGTGATGCTACACACCTGCGCGCCATGTTACGACCCCCGCAAATTGAGTTGGACTCGACCGGTGGGGTAAGGTGCAGGCCACACACACTAACACAAACCATAGCCATCAGCCCAGAGCCCCACTGGTGCTTTGCGATAAGGAAGCTGATAGATTATGACCTGTGGAGGCCTATTTAGGTCTGAGCTAGCCACACTGAGAGGCTTAAGCTGAAGGGAACGACTCGCATCCCCATAAGTGCGGGAATCAGTACTTCAGCATTCACTCACCTTGGAGGTCAGGTAGGCGCCGTTCCCGGAGAATGGTTGCTAGCCGGAGAACATAGTTGCAACCACACCAAACCGATTTAATATTCTACTAAGTGAGGGTGACAATCCTGGTAACAATGGTTTTAGCCTCTCCTTAACCGGAGGGGTTGGCAACCGTCCCATCAGCCGCCACCCCGAAGGATATAGAGAGATAGTTGATGGGAGCACCAGTGAGCATATAGGGAGTGGGTCAGTCTAGGAGAATAGCTGAAGCCCAGGAGAGAAATCCTCCGGGTGGTGGCCTGCCCCCTAGCTCCAATGCACTCGCCCGAATCTCACAACAAAGGGATGTTCCATCCCGTGCCAAGATAGCACAGCCTGGCAGCATACAGGCACATCCTACCGATGGGTGTTTAGATCCCTCGAGATCAACTACTCCAACAAGTAGTGGTGACTCAAATGCTGATGAGAGGCGAGCACCTAGGGCGACCGTTCACGGTGCCCTTATTTCGGACCACTCCGTTTCCCGACAAATGATGAATCTGCCCCTGCTTTTTTCAACAACAAGAGGGAAATGCAACACCGAGGCAACCCAAAAATTATAAAGAAGACTACTGCTCACATTCGAGTCGCGGCCGTAAATATCAACGGCAGGGGGGGCCGATAGTATAAAAGATGCAAAACACAAATGGCACCGCCTAAATAGACTACTCTTTGACAATCGCATAGGAGTACTAGCAGTAGGGGAGACCCACCTACTTGATGCAGAGACAGAAGAAATAAATGAGCATCCAGTTCTCAAATCCAGGATGAAAGTCTTTACCTCTACCGATCCTGATGAACGCCTGCGAAACCAGAAGGGCATTGCAATTGTCCTGAACAAGCAGTTAACAAATATAGCAGGGGTAAAAACCTGGCATGTGGTGCCCAGACGTGGAATTATGGTCACAATACCATGGCATACGGACCTTACACAGACTATACTTGCAGTCTATGCTCCAGCCGGCAATGCTACTGAAAATAAAAAAACTCTGGGATGATCTATATAACATGTTCATGACCCAAGCAAGTCTCCCGGTACCAGACATGATGCTGGGAGACACGAATATTGTCGAAGACCCAGTAGACCGACTGCCAAACAAAGCAGATGATGCGGGGGCTGTATATGCCCTTGCCTGGCTCAAAAGACTCCTAGGTCTAATGCACGGGTGACGTACAGTAAATCCGGATGAAAAGGCTTACTGTCACAGACAAGCCTTGCGTCCAGGAGTGCAGTACTCAAGGATTGGGTGGTGTGGTATTAGCTCGTAAAATGATGTGATAAAAGGCTAACTACTACAGATAAATGCTACTCTACTTTATACTGTACATCATAAACTTGAAAACTGGATGAGATCGACCTGAACGTAAACACTGTCCCTACTCCAAATATGAAAATGGGACATGCATTGGGAGGGAAGTGGAGGACACGAAGGGCAAGACCGGTGAATGGACGGGTTTTGCCATTGAGCGCAGAGAAAAAAGAAGGATACACACCATGAGCGCACCAACTTCCGAGAGAGAAGCGTGTCTCACCAGCCTCATTGCGCGGAGGACCGCTTTAGCTTGCGGTATCCGCGCCGTCAGCTCCACGATCGCATTGACGACTTCTACCTCCGGGGAGAACAGTAGTCTGAAAGCGCGGACAAGGCTATGCTTTGCGAGGGCACGCAGGAGTTGTCCCTGGCAGTGAGCCCGCCACTGCATACTGCAATACTATACCTGCGCTAAAAATGCTCATTGAGACCTTCCCCAGCCCTCGAACACCTTGCTATATTCACTGTAGCGTGTCGTCGTTAGAGTGTCGTACTGTGCAGCGCCTCGAACAGCTGGCGGGCAGCTGCGGCGGCGGTGGTGGTTGAGAGGAAAAAGAGGGTAAATATTTAGACGAACAGAAGCTGGCGATCCCCGATCAATGGGATCTTCGCAATCTTTCAAACAGAGTTGCCATTTTAGGAGGTGCGCCGATCTGCACGATGTCTCGCACTTGAGGTAAATACCGGAAAATGAATTACGCTTGTGGGGACAGTGCGGAGACCGTCGGGCAAGTGTATGTCAGTGACGTGAACTAAACCAAGAGGAGACGCAATAACTGCCATGGTGACAGACATTAAATTGGGCCGGAGATTACGATACGAGCCGGAACAACCGCGGCGACCCGAGGAAGAGTGACATATGAGCGCGTTACTCGATAGTGAGGCGCGGTGTCAATCCTTCAGCCGTGCTTCGCTATGGTTCCTGCTCATACAGACCCCATCGGAATCTGCACCATAGAGAGGCCAGGACGGTCCTGGACGTGCGCAATGCTCCTAGGACCTTCCAAATCTCCAAATCATCCAGCACAAGAACGCTGCTGCCGTGAGCTTCCTTCCACCTTCTCTTCGTCATCTTGGGACAAGGGATGCAAGCTGTGCAGTTCTATTTCATCTACACTCCTCGCCCCGATTTGGATTGTGTGGAAAGTAGGCGTTCGGTCACGATTGGGGTCCGTATATCGTCTGGTGATCCGTAGGCTTGGTGCGGAGGTGATGTCGGAGGATGCCGCGGCCCTGTCGAGTACGTTGTGCTTGGAACGCGCGAGAACAATAAGAATCGTTGGGTACAATCCCTGGGAAGGGCGAAGTCAAAAAGCTGAGGATGATCAAAATTTCTAACGCACCACAATGACGCTGCAACTATAGGCGTAAATCTTCGAAACGAACGCAAATCCCGACAGAGACTCGATCTCCGGGTCAGCTGGTACCGACAGACCTGCAAACACTAGTTGTATGACCTGTCCATGTCGCTTCAGATGAGAAGGCGGCAAAAAATAGTGCACCCACGAAGAAGAGGAAGTAGAGAATTCCTGATTCCACCAGCAGGACAAGTATTCTCTCGATCTGTGTCCCCTTTGTGTTGTTCGCGCTGTCAACGATACTGGCGTTATCTCTAAGGATGGGCGCAATCGACTTGCGGTATTTCCTGGGTCCACATTGAGGGTCTTTCATCCGCGGACAGAATGAACGCGTACCATGCTGTCAGCCCGACCAGACCCGTTGCGATTGCAGTGTTCGCCGAGGGCATTACATATGTGATAATTTGGACGTCCGCGCAGACAGGACTGTTGAAGTTCTCTTGTTGAATGTTTGGCCCCAGTTTGAAGATGCAGACCGTGAGCATTACGGTGGTAACTGCGTCTTCAGTAGGTTAAATACTTTCACAAAGTCGAGAGGCGTACCGAGAGAGCCGAAGAGAATCGCACAAGGCACGAGTAACACCCAAAGACGGCCGGAGAAGGCCTGGAGCCCCCAGACGCGGTGTATGATGATCGCATCTCCCAGCAAAGTCTGCACGAAAAACGGTTTATAAACCAGCGAGTCGAATATGAGCAGAGGGCTGACCATAAACGCGTAAAGTACGTCTTGAGCGGCCTCCAGGCGGAAGACAAATGCGAGAGCATTGTGAAATTTGGCGTCAATGGGATTGTCGGAAGTCTCTATGAGTGTTATTTTCGCCTCCATTATGAAGTTTGCAAGATCCAAGGTCCACAGGACGATGGCCATTACAAACATGGTCAGGATGGTGATTGGAAGTAAATAGCCTCTTGCCCGTTGCTTGACACTGTGTCTCATCCTGCGTAAACCGGAAACATACGTCAAATGCGTGTCACAATCACGCTGTCAAGAAGCGCACAGCAATAGCGACTTCAGGGCGAAGACTCCGTATATAGCTTTTACACGCGGTCAGACAAAGACCCCAAGAGTTGACGAAGCTTGGTACTCAGCAGAAGAGTCTCGCATGTAATTGCTGCAAAGGCCTGCACCAT
Organism: Mycena galopus ATCC 62051; assembly: GCA_014925785.1. NCBI lineage: Eukaryota > Fungi > Basidiomycota > Agaricomycetes > Agaricales > Mycenaceae > Mycena > Mycena galopus. Next base: position 1,238,985 of record WIQG01000013.1, on the reverse strand, counting down.
GTCGCGGCCGATCTCATTCAGTGAAGCAAGCTCATCGGGCGTCATGGTGCGGGAGAATCTCCACATGTCAGCGATGCGGTGGCCAATCTTTATAACGCGTTCCAGTGATGATCCCGATTCCCGGATGCGATACTTCCACCAATGGGCATTCGGTGCTAATTTGCAGTTTTGCCACGGTAGGCCGGATGCTGCCGACATAAGGAATTGTGGCTAAGAGGATCCTTCAATCTGTCATCACAGTTGGACAGGCGTGATGTTGGTCGCTGAGACGTCGATTTGCGTGAGAGGTTTCCGCCCGTCGTGCGAAAATTAAGCATTCCTGACAGGATTCGCAGGTAATGGCTCGCTGGTACCAGGCTACTGAGTGCGACAAAGGGAGTATGTGCGCAGCTGGGGTTCGAATCCCTCAGGGGCCATAACGATATTCCATTGTTCTTTTGTTGGCGTGGAATTTGAAGAGTGTGGGAGGTCGCCGAGCGGATGCAATTCGAAATCCTGGTATAATCGAAGTCGCAATTCTATTGTTCTTCTCCAGATGATTTTTGCACCAGTCTTTACCCTTCATTTATCTTCCTTGACGTACCTCGTGAGGACGAAGTTCAAAATTCAATCAGCCCTCAGCGGAGAGCATCCATACTGGCCCCCATCTGCAGCTGCGAAGCGGAACGAGGGTCGTTGCGAAAGGATCTATGGCGGCTCGGCATAATCCAGGCTGAGTATAGATGGCATTGTATGTGCATGGCGTAGGTTCGAATCTCCCAAGAGCCATTCGACGAGTTATAAGTGTTTCTATGATCATTCTCTTTCGGGGATGGCAACCTCAGCCGTAATTTCCGTCGTAAGTCCGTCGTTCGCATGTGAGAGGGACAATGAGCTGCATTTGTGGCTATTTGTGGGTAAGAGAGATCCTGCAAAAGTTGAACGTACAACTCGCTGCTCAAACCCCTATCCGCCGAGATCCCGAAATAGCCGACGGCCAAAGTGGCTGTGCCACTCCTCTCTTGCTTCCTCCTCTTTATTCTTCTTTGGGCTCGACTACCTAGCTTTATTGATACTACTCGACACTCGCTCGCTCTTTAGTCTTCTTGTTTCTCATCTGGTGAACGTGTCGGTCTCCCTCCTTACGGGACCCACTCGCACTCGCAACGACGTTACGACCCCGGCGCCCGAGTCTCGTGCCGGTCACCGAGAAGCACACCCGGACGCTTCTAGCCCACCTTTCATTGGCCGTACCTTAGCAGCAAATTGCGTCGCCCGGGCCGGGTATTGGCATGGACGACGTCGCGACCAAGCCGTCTCATCGAGTGAGGAGGAGGTGCTTCAATTGCTGCACGACGGACACAAGTACGTGGCGGATGAGTAATCTGAGTAGTAATCTGAGACCAGGTAAATTTGTGAGTATTCGCATCCCTTTCACTCGTCATCGGAAGAGTAGGTTGATACTGACGCGCCATGCACGCAGCTCTGCCCGGAATAATTCCCGGGTATGCACGGCCCACTCGCGAGCTCTACGCTTCGCTCGTGCACGTCCCCGCAGTAACAGCAACAGGCTCAGGTGAACGTTGTGTCCATCTTTTTGGCTTTCCCCTTGGACTTTCTTTCACCCTTTCTCCCCTCGCTTTTTTTCCTTCTCTCGCAATCCCCGTTTCCTCTTTCCGGACGGCTTCTGCATGTTTCGTTCGATTGGAATCTATTCCAATGTCGTCGCTAAGCGTGCCTGTACGCGTGAGCTCCGTCCCCCGCCGCCCCTTCTTGCTTCCTGGGTGCGTTTGTGAAGGCTGAGATTGCTCTTCCTCTCCAGGTGAGTAGCTATACTCGAGATGGCACCGGGCGAACGAGCGAGCGAGCAGGCCAGCTAGCCAGTGTCGTGCCATTCGTCATTCCGCGTGGGGTTGGTGGGTGTCGTGCCTGACAACCTCGAGAATCGCGACAAGCTTGCACAGATGACTTTTACTTCCTAACTTACTCCTTCGTTCTGCTTTCATACCCTTTCTCCTCCTGCTCCAAGCAGGGGCAGAGCAGCGTGTGGAAGGACGACGAGTTCTTGGCCTCTCCCCTGCGTGTCTTTTTCTGAACCTGTACACGACTTCGGATCTCAGGTTACGGCTGGAGGACGCCACGTCCAACGCCTCTTCGCTTCGTTGTGTGCACCCGTCTCCGTTTTTCGGCACATGTGTCCCCGTCTGCTGGTGTTTTTATTCTTTTTGAGAAAGGCAGAGACGTAGAGGCGGGCATTACCTTTTCCGGACGAGTACGAATGATTACGCTGTACTCGGCTCGAGATAGCGGGCGAGTTGGCTGGCTTCGTCTCATTTTTGCGCCTTGACCGTCGCTTTCAGCTTGCTGTTTTGCTTTCCTCGCTGGCTATTCGGGGTATCTTTTGTGGGTCGTCCTCAGCCATGTAAACTAGTGAGCTGGAGCTGGTAAAGTAGGTATGGACGACTACGGAGCGAGTCGAGTGAGTGAGCGAGTGAGTGGAAGAGGGAAAAAAAGGAATGCCGCGACAGGTGATGTGACAGTATAAATATAAGGATGACACAAGGTCCCCGCTGGAGTCACTGAGCATAAAACAGTCACTGCTCGTTTACATTCCTCCGAGTGTAAACACATGCTAGGAATTCAGTCTAGCCTGGATTGCGATGAGCATTTGTTAGCCGGTTCGTAGCTATGTTGGTTCAGAAGAGTCGGACTACCATTATTGCATTGTGGGAGCAGAAGGTAGGTGATCATGACGAGGACGCTCGCTGACATGAAAAATTAGCCATGGGGGGAGAGCAAATTTGAAGCGGGGGAATTACATTCTTTTTGTCCAGGGCCAGGGTATGTCGAATTCACATTGCAGCGATGCCCTGACCATGGTTCCGAATCTTATTGTTCCTTTTGTGAAAATGATCGAGGTCAATAAAAGACCATGCGCGAAGCGTTGCGCGCTGCCCAGAATTTCGGAGTATTTCACTCTGCCCACTCGCTGCACAACAGTTCCAGGGACCCATCGCAGCAATATCCGCGTATTCTCGTTCAAGACCATTGGGTATCAATTCCATGGTGTAAAAAGTATTCTCTAAGAGGCGTTGTTGAACACTGGCGGCTCTGAACATCATGTGATCGCAGCTGCCGAGGTGCTGGCCGGTGCCGACAATTTTTGGGAAACCGGGTTTCCAAATAAAATTATCGCCAAAGTCTCATTAACATCCTTGGATTCATATTCCGAATGAGGATCCAGAACATAAACTGCCGAATGACTGACTACTATATAGTGATACTAACCCGCGTCCGCAAGCTCTTCAAGTTCAACTTTTGGTGCCCTCACATTCCTCCACTCCGTGGCCAATGATCCCACCACAGACAGAGCCGCCACCGCCAAACAAACATATATCGCTGCGACGAGCGCATCGTTGTACACCGTGAGGACCTCGGGAAGCAATGCTGGGTCGACGGCAGAGTGCAGGCTGGTCGCACCACTGTTGAGGACGATGCTGGGGTCGATTTCGGGGACGCGGCGTATGAGGCCGGCGAGGAGACGGCCGCGGAAAACGTTTTGGCCGGCGGAGACAAATACGGAGCCGCCTACACCGGTGCAGTGGAGAGCAGGGCCAAAATCAGATGCACTGGAGGGTAAAGAACGGGAAGATGACGTACCGAGCGTTTGCATGAAAAGGACAAGCGATGTCCCGATCGGCACGTCCGCTTGAGGACCGCCTGCGCGACCATCAGGGACTGCTGGATCCCGGCCCCGACACCCATACCATATATAATTTGGTACCCAATCCAGCGCCCCGTGCCGGTGTTCACGCTCAGTGTAGACAGCACCCCGGCACCGACGGAGGTGAGGACCGAAGCGAGTATCATAAACGGGGTGTAATACCCAATTGCGGTGATTAGTGCGCCGGCTGCGAGCGACGCGAGAACGACGGAGAGGACCAGCGGGAGGTTGTCAATACCGGATTGGATGGCAGACGCGCCCTTGATGGCTTGAAAGTATGGGGGCAGCTAAGCAGGGGGCAAAGGGAAGGCGACGGCATTAGCGTTACGGGAAGGAATGTGGGAGTGAGGGAGGGTGGAAGGGCTCACCAGATACACGAGATTCAGAAACGAGCCTCTGAGGAGAAAGCAAACCACGCAGCAGCTCTGATACCGGGTTGGTTGAAGACGCGGGGCGGGACAGTTGCGTCGTCCCCCTTCCATGCTTGGATAGCCACAAATGCCACCATCAGAGAGCCGAAGAGGATAAGGAGGGCGATAATGCGTCCTTTGCTCCATGGATAACGAGACCCGCCCCACTGCAAGGCTAAAAGCAGGCAGACGACAGCCCCCATGAATGCGAGCTGCCATAGGTGTCATTTGTCGGAAAATATTAATTTGCCTGATAAGGCTCCATCACTGCATTCCGGGGCCGAATCGACAGATCCTGCCGAGCTTTGCCGATGTCTGTCGAGCTCTGCCTAGCCGCCTCGGTAAGGTCTGCCGATCCTTGCTCGACCGAGCTATGCCGACCGACCGCACCTCGGTAGACCCTGCCGCGGTCTGCCTACCTCGTCAATGCTAGTCTTTCCACCCATTCCCTCGATTATGGCGGTTATAAGTCAGAGCGCCCAAGAGTCGCTTAAATTAGGCTTGACACTTGATATAGTGATTAACTTTAACCGACCCTGCTGTTTCCACCACGGTGAGCAGCGGCAACGAATAAGTTCTTTTTCCTTTATTCTCCTACCACCACCACCACCACGGGCTCGTGAGCAGTGAACGACCTATAGACTTGCAAAGCTCTCGCACGGCAACTGGCTCACGTGGGAGGCTGGCGTGCTACCTCCTTATGTGGCAATTATGTGTAGCAAATGCCGTGACAATTGATTGGATAACCGACTGATCTTCGGCCGAAAACGTCACACTCACATCAAATGTAACACTGTCATCGGCCTTCATTATCCGTTCTTTAAGATTTTCCTCGTTCGGCGGCGCCCATCACGTTGCACATGTTGTGTTTTTGCTCGATAAGGCTTAATTCACCCGCTTTCGCTCTCGCGCAGCGTCCTCGTGGTCCGCTACAGACTGTGCTTCTAATCTCTGTCTCTAGACCGCATCTGTCCGGTTTTGGTTCCCTCGGATTTCTGGCCAACTATAATCTCGCCCACATCTGCGCTTTTATACCACTCAGAAGATCTGTCTTAAGGCTCCAACCGTTTTCGTTTGAAAACGGTTTCAAACGGTTATAACCGTTTTTATTTCCGTTTAGTTTGCTGGGGAGCTCAAACGGTTTAAAAACCGTTTTAAAATGGTTTTAAATGGTTGGAAAAATCAATTACTCACCGAGAAACATACCAGTGGGAATACTATATCGCACTGGGATCCTGGCCACCTAAGGGGTTTGGGGCCGATTTCGGTTGTCCACGGGGGCTTTTGCCAGGTTTGTTGGCCCTAGTCAATAGGCGCGCATCCTGCGAAGAGATTGAGCATATTTGTGATAATTTTGGTGCCGTTTTGAGTGTCCAAGGAATTTAATTTTCAAGGATTTCCCGAAAAGGTAATTGACAGGGATCCTGGCCACCCTCAAAAGCCCATTGTTGGCGGCCAATGAGGGCCCACGACGTTTACCGTAGTGCATATGGGATTCATATAATGTATTTCGGGCACTTATATCATACATTGGGCCTCGCAAAAGTGGAGTAGCGAAGACATTTTACAAAGGGCCTCGGCGGCGGAATCCATACTGTCATCTAAATCGGGCTGGCGCGCCAGTGGTAAGACGCTGTTGGCTGAAATAAGTTGTAGGGAGGTTTATTGGAACCCAATGGACCCACTTGAATGCATATCCCCACCCGCAAGGTGTACTGTTGAGAACCCGACATTTAATTTTTTTTCCAGCGTCGAATGGGTGATTTTCTATCTGCATTCATATTAGGAGGGAGGCAGAAGCATTCAAGTGTCGTATTATAGAGGATATGCATGCCTTACCTATCATAATGGATGCTGCAAGGTGTTGGAATTATAGTCTTGAAGAGGCCATCGGTATCTCGAATTTAAGAGTGCGATCATCGAGTTTCTGTTCCAATTGTGTTTGTGAATTTGGTCACAGAGAGCAAGTCCTCGGGCAGATAGTACATACTCAGAAGGAAGCCCCATGTTTGAGCAGAAAAATGAGCCCCCAAGGTCCCGGATCCCCGGCGTATTGGTTGAGAAACAGGCGAAACGGTCGCTCGGGGTTATCAAATTGGCGTTCTCACCTTCCGGACCGCAATCAACCTGGGCACAGCTTTGGATCAACTTATCACTTTCGGTTGAAATTTGGTCTCAAGGTGCGCAATGGGTCATATTCCATCATGAAAGTACAAAGGGGAGATATTATATGCTCCAGTGTCTTATATTTGACTTGTGGCCAGCTTCCTAGTGTGGCCAGGATCCTAGTCACTGATAGTACTGGAGATTTTTTGAAGTTCACGGCAGTACTGAAGGGTGTGGAAGTCCTCTCAATCAATCAGTATACTCGTATTCACCCGTGGCGCTCAAACTGAGGTATTGTCTTCCAGATATGGTGATGTCCCATGTGACTAATTGTTCAAAGTCGGAACTGATCCGTCGTGTTTTCCCCTTAAATGCACTGTGTCGTCATCGGCACACTCCAAGACTCTTTTATGTCCCCCTCTTCCTCTTATGGACTGGTTAAAATTTCAGTGTGCCCTTGTAGTTTGACTAGCCACACTCAGCTTCCAGTCCTCCAGAAACACACTGCCATTTGACCGAACTTCAGTGACCATTACCACCACACTCTGCCCCAAGTTCATTATTTTGGTGTGCAATAATGACATGAAGTTGTTCTCAATCCAGTACTGCCTCCCTGCATGTCCAATTCTGCGAGTTCCAAGGATCCTTGGTTTTGGGGGAAATGTCTCCCAAAAATACCGTTTGAAGCGGTTTTCAAACGATTTAAAACGGTTTTATTACCGTTTCCATTTGATTTGACCTGATCTTCAAACGGAAACTAAATGGTTGGAGCCTTAATCTGTCTGCTCCCGCGATATTCTCTTCCTCCTTCCCTCTTCCTCCCTCCATCCTCTCCCAGCGCCTCTCTCCATCGACGAAAAACTGTGGCTTTGTGCACCAAGATATTATGAAAACCCACTCATCCAACCCTATCTCAAACAACGCATCAATAATTTGGTCTGGCATCGAAGCCCTTCAAGTTCGCAAGCCGGAACAGACACTTTTCTTTCTAGACACTTGGTTGCCCATCGACTACGTTCTTTCATGCTCTGCGTCCTTCTCCCACGAAAGCTCGACTCAGAAGTGCAACACACAAAACTACATCAAGCTCTGTCAGACGACGTCCCGAACGACACCTGCTGATGATCTATGATGCTGTCCCCCCACACGTCAAGCGCATTCTGAAGTCTGGCTCTCACTTTTGTTGGGTCCGTCTTCGTTCCTTGCTTCGCGACCCCTCTCTTCTCTCCCCCTCCAATTGCGGTCGGCATCGAGTGTCCCCATCGCGAGAAAACAAGACTAACTCATATATTCACAGGCAGCAGCATCCCGCTCAACTTGCGCAGCACGACTGACAATATACTCTACTTCGTGCTCAGCATCGTGCCGGTGAACTAGGGCTTGAAACCGCTCGGGAGATGTAATACATATGCGTGAGTGGTTTCTTTTCTGTGGTGTGGAATGGCCCTGTTATTTTCTTTGTTGGCGGAGAAAGAGATACAGAGGAGTATGAGGTCCGCAGTCTCGAGTCCATCCGAGTTTGGGTTCCAGGAACGCTGGCGCTCTGGACCGGTGTGGCGGAAAGCGCGGAGGTGTGTCCCACAGCCTCATGGGCCCCTGCATTCTTTTCCCATTTGTTTCACTTCCTGCGGATGACATACTGACAGAGCCTCACAGCGCCGTCTTGAACGTCTTCGCCTGGGTCCCGTCAAAAGCACGCAAGAAGGTTAAGACCTCTGCTAGCGAAGTACCGGACTTTTAATCTCAACTTTCAAGTCGGGATCATTAGTTGTTCTCCACCTTTCTAATCCATTATATATATATACGCGAACTTTGTCCTCCGAGTCCTTACCCCCTTCCTATGAATGAACAAATTATTTTACTCCATCCGTCCCCCCTCCCCCCTCCCTCGTCCTTCTCCTTCTCCTCCTCTCCTAACCCTTCCAGATGCTTCTTCCACAAGTCCATTGCTGATATCTGCGTTGATTTCCGTTTGTTTAGCTTGCGGCATTTCCTTGCGGGCATCGCCCGTTGTTCCTCCAGGGTTTCTTGAATCATGCGCAACATTGCTGAATTCTTTGCGGCCGGCGACTGCCGAGCCAATCTCGATTAGGTCCAGATTTCGTGGACAAAGCACGTCTTCCGCCCTATTTTCTTCCTCACTTGCTACTGTCGGGCGTTACTAAATTCCTTTTTGATACTTGGTGGGTAAGGCCGCTGCTTTGCACGGCAGGTCCTCATACTTATGGTTGTTTAACAAGAGTTTTCTGTCTATAGTTGTGCTGGTATATGCACAGCAGAAGCTGAAGACAAGCTAATATTCTGTGTAAAAAGCGTTAATAACACTGTACAGTAGTTTGTGAGCGCGCATCAGGCATGTGCTCGATCTCAGATATTATGTGCTTATGTTGTCTTTACAACCACGTTATGGTAAAGAAAACAAACGCCAGCCCGAGCGCCCCACATACGGAGAATTCCGCTGGTGGCTATGCCCGGCCATCATTCTGCCGGGATGTTCTCCGGATCATAACCATGTTGCTATATGTTTGTCTTTCCTTTCTTGCTCTTGACCACCATGCCAACCGCCTTCGGAGACTCTTCACCATTCAAGTTGCGCACAGTTATGTTGAGATTTTCGTTGATTTGCTTCCAATCTGCTTCGTAATACCTTTTTGTTGTACGTACTTACCTTTGTTTCTGTAAGACTGTAACTTGCTATGAGCGAGATTGACATCACCTTGGTCTCAAAAGCTCATACCCAGTGAAAACGGCGCCTTCGGAGGCATCGCCGAGTATCTTTACGCCATGCTAGGCTCGCCAGGTATCACGAGGCCGCGCTTGTGAATCCCTCCTCATTTTCGCATGCTTGAAATTAACTTGGAATCCTTTTACCTGACGTCATGAGCTTGCGTTTAGACTCTGAGCGAAAGAATTTTTTTCACTTTCCAAAGCAGTGTAACCACGGCTTAAAAGGAGTGACCTCATCGCACCGGGAAATATCGGACAAGTGCGGAAAGTGCGTGACGTGTCCCGCACTTCGTCTTCCTTCCCCTCGAGCCTGGTTTCGCGTCTGCGCGTGTATCTGCGCAACCGTCGTCTCCACAAACCCGTACTATGTACCGACTTCCGTGGACAAGGAGCCCAAGCCGCTTGCCTTCCATCGTCGTCTACTGGAGCGGGCGTCCCACGGTCTGACTCCTCTGACCCTCATAGGCTCGCTGGACTTTCTCTGGACTCTCTTCTTGAATCTCTGCGCCAAGTTTGACCGGAATGAGCCTGTCTTTCAAGCGCGCGGTAGAAGACGCAAAGTCATGAATTCAAGCTCCAAGCATCATGAATCAAGCCTCGATACGACAAGCAAGATTTCAATATAACTCTTCAAAACCTCCCAAACCACAGTCTCTTTGTCCAGAGTGGCAGCCTCAAGGTAATCAAGTGCCTCACGTGTCGAAATCGAAGAAGACCGAGTGGAGTCCGTTACAGACCAGGCTTCCTCGCGCTGTGCAAGTCCGATAACGCACTCGTTTATATGTCCAATGCTTCTGCACCTGTGAATCTAGCGACTCCTTGATTTCATTCCTTCCAGGATTACGAGGATGCTGCGGAAACCAGAACGGCTCGTTGGTGCTCTCACATCTCCACGTTTTCGACCATTTTACAACGTTTGTGGACGTTTGACATTTATCAACGCGGCGCCTGATTTATTCATTATTCCCAGAGCGTGTGATACGACATGCATCCGCAGAGCAGCTGGTAGCGCGCAGGCCCGCGGAATGGAAATAAAATTATTGCTGTATTTCGTGCAATTACAACACCACACGATACCTTTCGATCCCGAGAATAGCAAGGCATTAGCAGCGTCTGGTATTGGCGAGTATTGCGGAACATCCGAAGGGTTAAAACTTGCGATGACGATGCGGTCCGCGCCTCTGCGAGGCCTAGTCGATACCAGGTGATGCCTCCCGAGGCGCCGTTTTCACCGGGGCTCATAGCTCATCTGGTCTTCCGTTATAAAATCCTTTCATCTCATCAAATGTGATTGATGATTTCAACTTGGTTCATTCGGTCTTGTAACGGCAAAGCGCCAAACGCACAACAATACACCCTTGACGCAGACCAGCTACGTATTACATGAGTATTCACAATTTATATCATGAACCTCAGGAATCGTACTCCGATTTCGCATAAATAACACCTGCAACCCTTCTGGTTACCTCGTCAGAGAGGCAAGAATTTAGAGCAAAAGGTGGGAGAGCGTGGAACTTGCCATCATATTCACACTTTCTTCCTGTACCAATACCATCGTGGTACCAAATCGACCCATCCTCCTTGATAATGCGGGAGGTGAAGTGATTTCCCCCAGAGTACAACACTCCTCTGACCGCATACCTTTGTCGGATATCCCCACTGGCAGTGGTGAGATGTAAAGCTGCATCAATAACAATCTTTGATTCCAAATCAAAAGACAAGTATAATATGTCAGGGAAGCTATCCAATTCCAGGATATTAATCATTCCGTTGCGACATTCAGGACATTTTCTGCTGGCCTTCTGGATTTTTCGTGCTGCAAGCCAGTGAGAGATAGCATAGTGGTTTTTATATCGCAATCTCAATGCTGGGGCCTCTATGATACTTTGGTGGGCAGAGAACCAGGGAACAGAAGCCTGGACGTGATCACACTGCCCGCATTTCGTGGTCCGATGTCCCCAAGTGCGACTCCCAAACATTTCGCTAGCGAGCAGGTCCAGGGCAACAAAATTCCGACCCTCTGGAAAATCTCTCGGCCTCTTTGCGTGCAACAAAGTTCGCACAGCGTCACGAGCTGCTTCCAAGGTGTCCGACTTGGACTTGTACCTTTTAAACCCCGCTGCTAAGCATGCCAGATAGCTTGTGGAATTTTGGAAGCGTTCAGTCCACTTTGGTGCATGTGACTGCCATACATCATATAAGGGCGCAAACAGTGCGTCGTAGCTGCAACTATAATTGACTTGGTCCCATTTTGTAGCCATTGGGACATCTACATCCTTCTTCGCTCTTTTGTGCATTGGACTGGTTTTCGAGGGTTGCTTTCGCTTGGGACTGGTCTCTGTCTTGAGCTTATCTTTCGGTATGTCGTTTCCAACCAATTGCCATCTGGATTTCTTCACGACAGGCAGGCTACGGGGCTCATCCCCTTGACGCCATTTTATCGCGTCATGTATACCTTCTGGGTCGTAGTTCCGACCTCTGTATTCCTGATATGAACGGAGGAGATCAATGCGGTCTGAACCACACACACTATCCGGTAATTGACCTTCGTATCTAAGCTTCGTAATTTCGTTCAGCATCTCCAATTCCCGGAATTCTTGACGCAAGAAACCCGATATCCCACTTGTTATCAATTTCGGGTCGAAACCCTGTAAAATCACAGTACCATCTGCAGAGGTTCCACGCGATAAAGATGTGTAGTATGAATAATGAGTCAGGCAATTCGTGAGATCACAAACATTGAAGGTTCGAGTCTTCCCTTGTGATGAATAATCTGTCATTGCGAAATTCGGCAAAACTGGCACCTGTTGTCTTGAGATGTTCACAATCATGTCATCTGGTAGCGAAGCACATAGTTTGGTCGAGTTCTTGGTCAGGACAACCACATTGTCGGGCAACCCAGGAATCTGAATGGTCTTTGGAGGATCCGTTAACTTGACAAATAGTGCATCAAGGATCACTTGATTTGAAGAGCCTGTGGCCTCCTGCCAGCCCACTACCGTTGCCTCTTGCCCCTTGGTAATGCACAGCTCTGTGGCCTCATTGTTGCGTATCATAATCGGCATTCCTATGCACATACTCAGCTTGCCTGGAATATTGTCGCTTGTACAAGCCGGAGCCTCCCACAATTCGCGTTTCTGCTGCTGCGTCAAAGCTTTCTTGGGAGGAACAACATTCTTGCCTCTGTTTCCTCGAGAGTTGCGTTCATCCTTTCCTGTATTTTCGGCAAGAGTATCTTCCGCATAAAAATGTGTCAATTGCTGGCCAGTTTCCGCTGCAAATTTGATGCAACCAAGGTCGTTGACTTTGTCTTTCTGGGAGTTCCATGCAGTGATCAGAGAAACACCTTGGAACCGTGGGTCGTCGAATGTAGGATGGCCAGCTCGTTTACTGATCTGTCGACTACGCAGAAAGTCGAGATCTTCTTCTGTGCATGCCCCGAAACGCATGTTCGACAATGCTAACCTGAATTTAATGTCGTCAGGTGACAGGGTTGTTTGCCGCATATTCTGCTTCAGGATTACCACAGTATCCACCATTTGCCAAATTATTTTGCCGATCGTATTCTCCTGGTCGGATATCCTCATGCCCGCGCCCAGCAGAGGAGCTACCTTGGAACTCCCGCTGAATAGCGGCAAGCTTGCGACTGGAGGGAGCTGCGCAAAATCACCTGCAAAGCACATGTTCATACCACCGAATGGTTCATCGTGTACACCGAGTGCCCTGGATAATTTTGCACTGATTTTGTACATGTGCCTGCATGAGATCATGGACACTTCGTCAAGGAAGATATATTCAACACCGCGCAATCGCTTTCGGACCAAATTAATATGCGCACCATCACTGCGTTCTCCAGACTGCTTGTCGACAATCCCCAATACCGAATGATAAGTGTATCCGCCTAATAGGGCGGCTGCAGTTCCAGTCGGAGCAAGAACTAGGAAGCGATGGGATTCCTCACGTAGCTCGAAAAATGCAGTCAAGGCTTTGATCACTTGAGATTTTCCAGTACCACCGACACCACCTAGATGCATTTTCAGTTGATCTGGGTCGTCAGCAATGGCGTGATTTGCAACCAATCTGAAAGCTCTTTCCTGTTCCTTATTGAGCTTGTACTCTTCCACTATTGAGTCAACAACTGTCATGGCCTTTTTTTCTTTGGCTTTGAAGTACTTGGTGAAATAAAACGAGTCAAGCAGAAGTACTTTGCCTATTGATTCGGGTTCTCGAATGGTTCGCTTAGCCTTTACACCTTCTGGCGCATTCTTGATCTTTGCTTCCAAGGCGGCATCTTTCGCTGAAGTAATTTTGCGTTTCCATTGGGAGCCTTTCAACTTCAACGCCGGAATGAAGCGTCCAAGATCTAATCCTGTGATGGTGCGGACTCGCGTCCACCCGGCTCGTTGCATTACCTTTGCAGCTTCCATCATTTTTTCCTCAATAGCAAGCCATTTGCGTCCCTTGCTCTGCGCTTTAGGAGAGGCAAACTCTGCATCTTCGCCATATTCTTGATATTCTTCACTGTGATCATCTTGCTCATTGTCAACGATGTACCTCGAAAATTGTGGCAGAACTCTCTGTTGTTTCTTATCCAAAGCAGAATAGTCGTCGCGAGCATCATTGCACTCATATTTCACGTTGAAGTGCTTCATTTTTTCCAATGCTCTCGGAGAAAATTTGTATTCGCGGAAGGTTTCGTCCCAATTATCTGTGTCGGTTTTAAGGTCCTTTCCTGATCGCCACGGTTTGAATAAGGTCAATATGGTCATGCAATAATATTCACGGTCCCCTTGGTCGACGCGCGGCAGAGCTCCTCCAACAAAATTCGGCGCAACCTTTTCCAAATCTCGCCTATCACATCGGATGTAGTGCGTTTTGTAAAGCTCATGTTCAGGCCGGAAGGGATGCATCGATACAGCGTCGGATCGGTCCCCAACTATCTCGTCTTTGTTCCCTTCCTCAAGATCGTCATCAAGCCAATCATCATCGTCAGGAGTGGGATCATGGGAGATTTCATATGTTATTCCATCGGTGGACGCCTCCGCAAGGCTGTTCAGGAACTCTTCCTTCTGTTTCGGGGTCCTTTTTTTTCTGCATGTCATCTGAAAAAATTCATACAATGAGGTATTATCAAAGGCGGAAGGTCGATGAATATAATCATCCACATTGGTTGTGCCCACATACTCGCCATCAGCACGTTGCAATACAACTCTGTCATCATCATCGCCCTCAGTCTCATTATCTGGTGGGTCCAACGTGGTTAAATCAGCATGCACATCATTCCCTTCAACCGGTATTGTAGCCCAACATTTTCCTACCTCGGAAACGTAACTCTTCCACCAAAACACCTTGAACTCGAGATTTGTGTAATGGTCAGGGTTCTCGAGAAGATAAAGGCATGCCATGGGGCTTCCAATTTGAAGTTTCGATGTTAATACATTGACCATCTGCATGATGAGAGTTCGCGTATTTTTCTTGGACTGTGCAGACCCTCCAAGAGTGTCCGTCTGTTTGTTTATAATATTCTTGACCGCATCAAACATATGGTAGATCTTAAGGCTAGGCTTTGTGATATAATCTGAGATGTAGGCAACAACCGCCTTGATGGAAGTGCCGGAAAGCAGACTCGTGATGTCCGTATTGCATCGCAAAGTGTAAGTAACCACCGGTGTGAGAGTATTGATCCACGCTTCTTGTTTCTTCATATTAATATATCCATCAATCGGGTCCACCTCAGTTTTCATGAAAATGTCCCGAGGAAATCGAGATCGACAAGTCCCATCCTTGCGGACACATCCTCGAACTTCTTGCCTTATTCGGGCACCTGGTTTCAACGGCTTCGACAAATCGGTTCCAGCCACAGGCCGCCGGCAATCATGCACGTTTGACCGCAATATTAAATCGTCAACGGTTTCCCGATATTCCCTTCGCCACTGTGAGAAGTTTTCACAGTCGTTGCATTCCATCTGATCACAATCCTTGCAGAGAGGAGGAGGTGCTTTCGGGACCGTCTGAGTTGGGTCTGCGTAATTTTCGGGAACCGAAGGCACGAACTCGTCGTGAATCACATCATGGAGTCCTTTCCGTTCCTTGTGGAGGTAAGGCACCTTCGCCTTGACTTCGGCCAGAGTCCCAGTGAGAAATTCACCCACATGTGCAGATTCCAAGTATGCAATCATTGCTCGTTGAAACTTTCCGTCTGCTGACAACATTCTCTCCCGGATTTCTTGCGGAGACAAGGCACCTTTGATCCAAATTAACATGTGCATATGCAGGGTGAGTCGTCCTTGTTGTTCAACCGTCCCGTAGTAGCTGTCCGTATTTCCATAAAGACCAGGGTGCTCGGAATCAACACACAGGACATACTGGATGAAGGCACGGGTCATGTGGTCAAAGAATCGGGCAGCCGCGACAGGATTACGAGCGATGAGTCTCATTCTTTCATCCGCATTTCTAATCTTCGGTGTGAAGTATATTTTCTCATCCGCAAAATACAAGCAAAGAGGGTGATTATTATCTACAGGAGAAAAGGTTATAAACCAACTTGGTGCGCCTTTGAACGCTATCAATGACCACACTTCATTCCTCATGTACTTTTTTGAGGTCATGGAGCCTTGAACATGACCTCCGACATGGTCCAAGTCCTTCAGAATATCAAAACAAGTCTTTTCCGCCTCGCTTTGTGGAACAACATGGTCACCGGCCTCTAGTCTCTGAGCGAGATCAGCCAAAACACCGGGTTCAACTGCAGCGAGCCGCTTCACAATGTCCCCAAAATTCTTGCGTTTTGCCAGTAGATGGCTTCCTGTAACGCCAGACTTGATCTGGAGGTCATTGAATGCAACCATTGGGAAATATAGGTCGGTTTGGAATCGTTTGTCGTAATACATCAGCAAGTGATGCTTGTGTTTTGCCTCACTCAAGCGTTTCTTGTGAGCTGGGTGTCCAATTCCACCGAGTCCATATGGAAAGAGCCAGGGAAACATCTGCGGATACAGCTGAACATTATCCCAGGTAGATTCCGGGGTTTCTGCATGTCCAATCCCCAGAGTTTGGCCTCCGTTTGCTAAATGATTCAAAGCTTTAGCCTTGAGTGCATCGATCTTCATATTATTATAATGTTCCCCGGTGAGACCATGGACCGCAAATGTGCAGGGACCACTTATGGTACCCTCTTCTTCACCGTCATCATGGACACTCAGTTGTTCCGCAACCTTGCTTGTTTCGCCGTCCTCTGTCTGTTTCCATTCAACGCTGCATGGTATACCATTCTCAGGGAGGTCTGCGAGATTATCCAACGAAATTTCCAGATCCGCATAACCAGAATGGTTCAGCTTCAACCAGTCAAGGGCAGTCTTCACTCTGTCTCGGCGTACCAACATTGGTGTTCTCCGAAACTCTTCTTCAGTGGGCTTCGTAGGACCGAGGAAAACAAAAGCCAACACCTCACTAAGTTCATCTTTCGACGGGGGCAAGACGTTGTAAACCTTCATAGTGGGGTTCGCAAACATTATTGCATTTGCGCTCAATTTCCCTCGTCCCGAGGCAACCCTTATCACGCATCGATTATGGCGAACCTTGGCAACCAACATTTTCTCTGCGTAGGATAAATCTTGGAGTTGCCAAGGTACTTTGCCAACCCATGTATGATTGGCTAAACTCCGCACAGGTTTGATGTTTTTGAGGAGTCGGGCCTCGCAATCGGCGCATACATGATCACATTGCTCATCCATAACAGGCCCCTCGAGTTCTGTAATTGGGTCATCGCTGCTGGTCCGTTCTCTGCGAGTTACACCAGGTACCTTCAACACATCATAGTCTAACTCCAGCTCAGATTTTGGCGTGAGCTCAGCAAAAGGGACTAGCAATCCGCATACGGCACATCCAGCCTCCTGTAGATTCAGAGGATTGATTGCTTCGCACATGTTTGAGATGATTCTGTGTTCATCGGCGGTGGAAGGAGGGTCTGGCGGGAATTGAGAGCACTTTTCACTTGGATTTGAACGGCTTGCCAAATTTTTTATTCTGATAGACTTTCTCTTAAATTTTAGAGCAGCACTTATACGTGCTCGTGTTTCAGCACGTTTTCGCTCACGAAAATCGTTGACTCGTTCTCTCTCGTGTTTCCGAACCTCCAGCGTTCTGTCCGGCACCCTTTCGAACACAGTTGCGGATGCTGCACATTTATCTGAACAGACATGATTGGCCACAATGTTCTTGGCTTCATCTGTGATACGTCGTTTTGGGATCTCAACACCATAATGTAAATTCGCTATTGCATGCAAATTTGCCTTCGTCAACTTGGGAGCGAGCATGCGAAGAGGGATGTTGCATACTATCTTGTTCAAATCACCGGAGAATTGCTCACCGAGATCTTCAATTGAACCATGAGAAACGTACAAGACTTCGCCAGTTTCTGCCCATTCCCGAGCATCACCCAAATTGTAGGGCATTACTTCAGCAACCATTAGGCGGGAATGTTTTCCGCCGCCAAAATACTTGCACGAGTAATTGACCTTCGGAAAGGTAGAGCTGTAATTAAGAAATCCAAGTAAAGGAAGTGCTAGAAGCGCGATACGCGTCCCATAGAGTATGGCGCGATGAACTGGAATAAAATGCCACACAGTTTCGGCACATAATTCACGCTGCCAGCGATTCACAAAATGGTACAATGGCAAAGCACGATAATCGTGTTTGAGCATCGTATAGCGTCTAAGACGTCCCTCCAATCGGGCGCACCGGCTGCGAGGGCAAGAACTTGTTCCATAGCCATGAATGAAGACCAAAAGATATTGCATGTTCAGCAAGAGGAGATGTGCGCAACGCATCCAGGGATTCGACAATTTCCAGAGCGTCTCCGCTCTGTCTGCAACGAGCAACCATTGGACAAAAGCATCGTCGTGCAATTGCATCAAGTCTCGTTCATTATTCGGCATCAAAAAACAGATTTCTATTCTTTTTCCGCCGACAGCGTCGGCATTCGCAGAGAAGCACCCTGCTTGGGTCTCGCCCATATTGACACAAGAGACGCCAAGAGCGCTCGAGGTTGAGGTATCATGTCTCTTGAGTGCAGTAAGAAGCAGCAAAAGATAGAAGATTGCATTCCATAGTAGATATCGGGGTCGCATTGAGGTGGTTCTAGACAAGATGCGAAAGGGGTCAAACGTCATGACGACGCAACAATATGGAGACTAATTCGGCGTCCTGGTTGCCGTGATCGATCGCAAGGTAGCAACTGGATTGTGATCGGAGGTTTGAAACAGAAAGTTCTCAGCAACGAGCTCGGAGCCCGAATTATACAGCCTGCAGGAACTGACCTTGGGGCAATGGGTGCTACAAACTATAGTATTCAAGCTGCAGTGCATTGTCCAGGAACTTGACGGATAGTAAATGCAAGACACAAAGGGGCGCGTGGATCACTGATGTGAGTTGTAATATAGGAGCTAAGGATCGATCTTCGTTGAGACAGAAAAAAAAATTGTGGGCAGAAGATTGTGCAAACGTGTCGGATATGCGTAAGGAGTTCATTTGAAGTTAGTGACTGCATTGTTTTTGCCCTCGCTGACACGCGAGTTTCAACAATCAAACCATTATCTCAAATCATGGACCAGTGTGACATCACGCATAGGCTGGCCAGAGCGTGATGTCACAATCCCCAAAAGCTAATGGAAAATGTCCATGCCCCACCTCCTCCGGGATTTCTCCCCGCTGGGTCTGTACTGACTACTGGCCCCTTCATTCCGCCACCACCACCGGTCTCTGCCCCAAATCTGAATGTCCATTCCCGCTCCCTGATCGCACCGCTCTTTATCAAACTGCTACAGCATTGATCCGCACCAAATGTCGCCGATCTTCTTTTTTTGATCAGGTTTCCAAATCAGGTGACAGTCGTTGTGCCAAGATTAGACAGTATTCCATTGCTAGATGCACTTCTTCCAGGTGGGTCTACATTTCTGAGGCTTACATCTGTCCAGTTTCCAGACTTCGCCGCTGTTGCGCAATTGATCCGCAATCTTTTCGAGAGCGGTGATCGGATCAACATCTTAGCAGGAACTGTCAATTAAATTTACCGATCAAACGGGTATGCTGAACGCGTGGGGTGGTTGCTCACACAAGACAAAAGATTTGCGCCTATGGACCATAGTTGATGTATATTCTAGAATTTTGGCTGGACTGTGTTCCACCAAATAGAGCCAATTCCTGTTTGAGATCACCACAGGCCGTGGTGGCGCAATTGTCTCTAAAATAACAGGTACAGATATGGTCGCCTTCTATTTCCTTGCCACCCCCCGCCCCCCCCCCCCTCCCGCCACCAGCATGTTCAGTTCATTGAGTGAACACATTGAGCAAGACGTGCTGAGAAGGTTGTAAAAGAAGTACGACAACAAATACAGACTTGACCGTGAATGAAGACCATCAAGGTTTCAAGTTTGCAATACAGAAAGTCGGATTCTACCCTCGCAAAAGACTTTACAAAAGAAAATATAAGTTTTAACAACTTTCAACTTGTAACCCGTCTTTCCTGTATTTGTAAGATCACCTGAAAATTGCGGGCTGCAAGGTCAAAAAAACGTAATGACCAAGCATTGAACCCACAGCAGGCGCAGTTCCCATTACGCTAGCACCACAGCCACTAAATCCATTACAAAAAATGTAGTCCATCTCTTGAAATCCATTAGAAACAGGCCTCTACACAGCCACTATTGCCCGTTGTTAAAAAACCCCGTACAAGTAAATTCACTCGATGTTCAGACCGCCTTCGATTGTTGAAAAGAACGACTACCTATTACATAAGTATTCGTAATTCAGTACACAACCCACTGGCACTAAACTCAACTTTGGAATGCACCAAACCAGAGCGAAGCAGAGGTTCTGTCTTGTGTAATAGAAGGCACCTCAAGAAAGCACGGAGAGCCAGGATAGGTGGTTCTGAGCAAACTAATGGGCCGACCGAGGTAGCCACAGCTCGGTAGACTCTGCCGAGGCGCGGGTCTGTCGACCTCTGCCGAGGCGGCTCGGTCGAGGGTCTGCCGATTTGGCCCCGGAATGCAGTGCATCCGGGCCCATCAGGCCGTAATGACAGCAAGCCATATACTGTACTATTTCGACCAAGTGTTCAGGTGATGCGTGACGTGGGCCTCTGAACTGAACACTTTTGGTCTTGGTGACGGTCACATTCGACTTTTGTCGCTCAAATAAGCAAGAAAATGCCAAAATTTTCGTTCCGGAATTTGCCGGACTCCCATATATGGTAAATTTTCTATGATTGCCGAGAAATGAACACTTGGGAAAATGAACACCTTAGGTGACGCGTCACAAGGCCTGAACACTTGGTCGAAATACTACAGTAAGGCCTGATCCAATAGGAGTACTGGGATGATAAGGCCCTTATAAGATCATGATAAGACGGATGAGAATATCGTAAGGCCAAAATAAGGCCGCCATCAGACGAGGGCACTCTGATTGGCTCTGATTATCCGTTCTTTAAGATTTTGCTCATTCGGCGGTGCCCATCACATTGCGTATGTTGAGTTTGTTCTCCATAAGGCTTAATTAACCTGTTCTCGCTCTTGCGCAGTGCCCTCATGGTACTGCGCCGTCAAGTTTCTCTCTGTTCTTGAACCACCCAAATTGGGGGCCCTTGCCTTACGAGCCAGCTGTGATCTTCACACCCACGTCAACGCTGCACCTCACAAAAGAGCCGCCTCCATCAATATTCTTTGCATTCTTCCCTCATTGTCCTGCCCGCAACCCCCCTCTCTGCTACCTTTGTCTCTCGTTTCGTAGCGGCCATCGTTTTCGCTCAAACCACCACTTTCTGGCTGTCAATGGATGGATGGGTCAAGCTTGCTAGCCTGCTGCAAGCCTGCCGCAAGAAGTTAACAATCGAAGTCTCCCTGCCCGAAGGATGGTCGAACGTCAATTCCGCGGTTCAATGTCATGCACAGCTCGAAATTTGTCTCGTCATTCGCTTTGCAAGACAACGGACCTCCCAACTCATCACTGGCTGTGGCTCTCGGTTTGCGCTCCGTTTGTCCTGCTGGAAAATTATATGCACGAAACACCCATCTGCGAAGTTTCCAAGATAACAACTGCAAAAATCTCTCGAGTGCAAGCCAGCAGAATTATTCACGCTGCTCAACATTCCGAATTAATCAATTTCGGTTTCCTGCGCATCAATATTCTACTGAAATGCTCGCAGTCTATGGCCTTCCGACCCAGTGCGTGTAGCTCCATTGGCCTGTGAATAACCCTCCGCCACTCACCTCTTCTGTGCCAGCGCACTGATTGATGGGTTGGATGTCGCACCATCATGGCAAGGTTTGTACTGAGTGTTTTGCATTCTCTATATTTGCAACGGTAGGCCACTGTTGTATTGGTCTGCAAACCATTGACATAGTATGCCCCAGAGGTTTGAGCCCGCGCAAGGTGTCCACAGATTCATTGCCGGTTGATCCTCGACTCTGTTCGAGGCTGAGTCTACGGTGTCTATTGTGTTCCTACGCCGATCTCCTCTTTGACATCTCCCCACTCATCTCGAGTTGCTTCGTCTCCCTCAGGCGACGAACTGCATCCATCCGCATTCATTTAAAACATTGCGTCCGCTTCGCAAACTCCCCAGGTCTCATCATCCATTCAGGCGGTGCCTTTCTGTTAAGCACCATGCCGGAGGTACGTACACACCGCTCTTCGGATAATTTCCACTGCGCTTTTCATTAATTGACCGTTCGATTTCCTTTCCCAGTTGATGTATCTTTTCTCTTTTGGTTCACTTTGGTTGGGCTCGTGAATCAAAGTTCTGTCAGTGCCTTTCTTAACACACCTCTTCGTTCACGGGCGACCATCTGACCTGCATAGTTTTTTGTTGACCGGACGCAGTTCTACGCAGTTGCAGCCGACTACGGCGCAGTTCCGTTTGATGATTATTGTCAGCCTGTTCGGTTGTGGGCATTTAAAGCTAGCGTGATTGTACTCGGCTCCAGAGCAAACTATGCTGGTGATTGTACTTTGGGGCCCGGCAACGCAGGAAATACAATTTGTGCAATAGGAAATTTGTACGGGTGGTATTTCCCGTTCACTCCGTAGTAGGCTTCTATGGAAAATATTTTTATGACTGATCTGACTTTGTTTTTGCTGTTGTATCCCGCGTGGAGCGAGGATATGCTACTTACATGCCATGGTTCTCGCAAGTTGCATCTCCGAGTAGCTTTAATCGGGTGAGTAAGATCTACCCAGCAGTCATTTTTTTTGGTAGTTTTATCAAGTTGAACGTCGGGTTTAATCAAACAATTCTTATTGCCGGAGCGAAGCGGCGGCAGGTCTTGTAATATTTGTCGGGATCTTATCAGAGCCTTATAACGTGACCTTCTCATAAGGCCAGTCAAAAATTTCCGACATTGTCAGTACTGCGAACATTTGGTCAAGGCCGAATCGCGCGCGCACCGTGCCCCACGGATCAAACCGCTCAATGGGCTTTACAAGTGGCATCGGCTGGACTTCCTGGTTGTTGCCTGGGGGTTTGAGGAACAGCGCAATGACGATTACGGTGACGGCACCAAGGTGGAGGTTGATCCGGAAGCAGCTCAAGTCTTTCTTTCAGCCGCGCTCCAGCACCGAAGGTAAGGACTCACAATCTCCAAGAGGCCTTGTCCGTCAAGGCTCCTCCGAGGAGCTACCGGCGACACTGCCAGCCCAATATACAGCGGAGATGAGTCCCATATAAATGGAACGCCGCTCAAGGGGGACCGCGTGGACGCGGATGATGAGCGTGCCTGTTGCCAGTCCAGCGCTACCTAGGCCTGCGATAGCGCGGCCGATAATCAAGGCTGTAGAGGAGGGGGCAACGGCGCAAACAAGACTGCCTAGTTCGAAGACACCGATGGCGCCGATGTATACCTGTCAACTCGGTTAGTGAGCGAGACAGAGGAGGAGACAACATGAATACCCATTTTAGTGAAAGGAAAGAGTAGAGGCGTCCGAACAACAGCTGGAACGAGACTGCCGTGAGGAGATATCTGGCGGCAGTGTCGGCTTTGCAAAAATCTACAAAAGGGAAACTTACGCGCTACCGTACCTGTCAAATTGAATTTTTTGAGCCAAAGTGAGAACATAATTAGAGTGTTTGCGGTGAGCCACCGGTGGCAACTGGTGGCTCCTTTTACGGATTCCCCTCGAGGCCATTTAGCTTGAGCTAGCCACTATTTCATGCTCCCATTGGGAGCTCTAAATAGTGGCTCCAGGGGCTCCCAATGATTAGGTTTGGCTGAGGAAAAATTAGCCACCAGTTGATCTGGTGGCTCACCGCAAATGCTCTATTATAAGCAGCAAAAAGACGCACCAGCCAATATCGTCAAGGCTATGGAACTGGTCGGTGATTTTGGGCTGCTCAAGAGTTAAAAAGGAATTTGCAATGAAGAATAGGGGCATACAATCGCAACCGCGATGATAGTGTTGTCCTTAGCGCCGGGTTAACATTAATCGCGTACAGAAACAAGACGAGGTACGTGCCAGAGCAGCGAGGAACATAGAGAGGCACAGAGCAAGGCTGATGAGGCCGAGTTTCATGCCCGTTGGATATTCTATATGTTTCTCTGGCGAATTGCCCGCGATCTTCTCGGTAGAGAAAACAGGCGGAAGGGCTGATGACTCGTTGGTGCGTGGAACAAGATTGGATGAGGAGAGGGGCAGAAGGTTCAAGTTTTTGTAGGTTGATGTCGAGTCATCCCGGGTCCGTCACTTCTGTGGCTCGGCTGCAGCTGGCTCTGTTACTGTATCGCCAAAGGATCCGATCCTTGTTCATCCGCACTTATTGGTGGAAGTTGAAAATTTCGTCGGCGACTTCGAGTCACTCTGATGTACCGAAATGAAGTCTGGCTCGCGAAAACGTCGGCTCCCGGTTGACAACCAAGTCGAAAGGATAGGCGCTTTCGATTGGGAGCAAATTTCGGGCCGCGCAGTTCGACTGAGTGGCATACGTCTATTTCTGGCCGAAAGGCTCTGATCACTGTGAATTCCCCCTCAGGCTTTTTCCATAACCAAAACTCTGCCGAACTTTGCTAAAACGTCTATCGTTTTCGACTTAGCCGGAAACGTTAAAATTTGATGACCGAGTTACCTTGCGCCTCAGTCTCTAACGCAAGGAAATTGAAACAGTTCGTTCAATTGAAAACCGGCAAATTTGAGGGCCGCCAGGCCGATGGCTATGCCGCGCTATACACGGCATTGATTAGGATTGCCGTCTTCATAAGCTTTGGGTTTCTCCAAAGGTTTTTCTTTCTCGAGTAATTCCGGGCCAACAGAGTGAATGAGCGAGCGGCGCAGAGGCGAGGTACACGCGTGATGACGCGAGGCCGAGAGCGAAGCCGTGTCCTTGTCTGCAATTTCAGCCCCTGCGCTGGTGTTGCAAGCGGCTGTGTCTCCTTCCCGCCTCTTTATTTTTGACCCCCTCTTCTCTTCTCGTTTTGCCGCCGCTGAGTCGTGTTCCTTTCCCTCCCTCCCAGCCCTCATACCACGAAGAGAAAACTCCCACCTAACTCGCCCCCACGCGCAGCCCGCAGCGCCATCTGCGGCGCAGAACTCGAGCGAGTCGCATAATAATTCGTCCGGGCCCACTACTCGCAACGGCGCGCAAAACGGTGGGAACGGCAATGCTTCGAGCTCGCGTAACGTGCAGCTAAACAGCTCGCACCGCAGCCTGAGCCAAAAACTCTCTGGCGTCGATAGCTTGAATGGGGGGAGGGAGGCCCCCGTCGCGGAAATGAAGGAAGCAACCCGATTGTTCACAATTCTCGTCGCTGAGTCTGCTCACCTCATATAAAAAATTAGATGTGACCGAGTATTGTCCAATAAGCAATATTCAACTGTTCAAACACTGGTATTCAAGTTTTTGAGGTCAAAAACTGATGTTAGGCTGAAAAAAATGTTTTTGTACATAAAGTTTAGAAGCTCAAATGGCTAATAGAGTATGAGATAAATGTTAGTTGGTTGTAAGAAAGATATATACGTGTCCAGGGAGTGTATAGAGAAGCTTTCTCACTCTGAACCCACAACTTCCGTGATCCAAGCCAGTGTGAAGCCAAAACTTCAAGGAGGTGGCTGGAGGCGAGTTGAAGAGCGGGTGGAGGTGGAGAGCGGAGTAGCGCCCTGGTTGAGTGTGTGGCGTCTCGGCTTTTCCCGCGCCTTTCGTTTTGTGCGGAGGCTGAGGCGGGATGGGATTTATTTTGGACTGTGGGGGAGCAGTGAAGAGCGAGCGCACTATTGCGACAAACCGGAGGTGGAGTAGACAGTTGCTTGACCGTGTCTTTTTCGACTTTCCTCTAACTTTCCCTCCCTTCCCTCTTTCTCTTTCTCCTCGAGACCGATCCCTCTTCGCTTTTTTGCCGAGGCGGAAGCGGCCATTTCCTGACTAGATCAGCCTCATCCGCCAGCGGAGCGGGAACCTATGTGCTTGGAGTATCAATTCCCTCTCCAGTGCTCCCCTCCCCACGCGCTCCTGTTTCAACAGGCGCAGGCTTCTCTGTATTTTCGCAGCCGCCATGCACCCAAAACCAAAACCAAAATCCCCCTCAAGCGCACTCCGCCCCCCGTGCTACGGGGGAGCGACGGCGCACACTCCCCCTCCCCCAGACTCACCTGCGTCGACTCGTTGAATGTGCTGCCCGAGTCCACGCTTAGGACTGGGAGTACTCGGCGGAGAAGGGGGGGGGGGGGGCGGGGGGAAGGAGGAACGGAGGAACGGAGGAACGGAGGAACGGAGGAGGGAGTGGAGTGCGGAGGGTGAGGTGGAGGATATCGGATACTGGCGATGGTCAGCACACGTGTATTGGGATCCGGACCCAAATACATCAACGCAGACGCACTCACAGCCGTACGCAGGACGAATTGAATGTCAAAGGCCTCCAGGCGGAATGTAACGACGCCCAGAACAAGCCTGGAAGCTATTGATACCCCCCATTCGGTGTGTCTGGGAAGACCAGATGGCACACGGATAGAAGGAATCATCACATCCACCGTATTGAATCCGGGATTGCCGGCACGTCCGGCTCTTTTCCTGTTTGTTGTGGGGCTTTTGTTCCTGGGGCCTTCAATTACATTATTCGACTGCTTCCCTGCTGGTCTGACTGTATCCCAATTGTCTCGCGACAATGGACAATCTGTATCAAATCTAATTTCGTGGGTCATCCAACAAAACTCTGATCTGTATCTCGCCGCAAGATCCGCGGCCATTACCCACCTGCCTGCATCCTGTATATCTAGGATGGATATCTTGAATGCAGCACGCCAAAAAGACTCTTTTTGCAATATCGTTTGAATTCCGTGTGTCATCCTTGAGAAGTCGAGAACAATTTTATGACCTATCCTCCGCGCCCTT
This sequence comes from Mycena galopus ATCC 62051, assembly GCA_014925785.1. NCBI lineage: Eukaryota > Fungi > Basidiomycota > Agaricomycetes > Agaricales > Mycenaceae > Mycena > Mycena galopus. The sequence goes on along the minus strand of WIQG01000013.1, from coordinate 1,212,668 downwards.
CGCACCGCACAGAGCATAAAAGCATTCATGTTCGTCGGAACCGGTTGACCTCACAATAATGATTCAATTCCTCGGTCTCCTTGCCCTCTCTTCCGCCCTCGTCGCTGCCGCTACTAGCCAGGTCCTTGCTTCACATAGTGACCTAGCCGCCGCTGCCGCTGCACCCAATGTGGTACACATCATTGACTTCGCCGGCAATGCTTTGAACATCGATGGCGATTATTCGTCCGGATCCGAGTTCACCCCAGTCATCAGCTACCCCGAGCAAACAGCGGCTCCAGGTCAGGTGAACAATGAAGACGTAAATTGGCTCTTTCCAAATTTGATCTGAACTATGCGCGACTGACACAGTTTCCACAGTGGATCTTAGTTCCAGGCAGCTCGAACGCTGATTTTATGCTGCAGAGCGCCGCATGGCCATCGTTGTTCTTGTCCTACTCCAGCTTCGGCGTCGGTGGACCAGGTGCGCCGGGCATCCACGCTCAGCTTGTCGTTCGTGAGGAGGCCAACGCACCGTTCTGGACCTTCACCGCGTCGGGTCTGGTTAACTTCAAGTCAGCCCTTCCCTTCTTTTCCATTCGCTCTGCTGACTCTGCTCAGCATCACGGTTCAAGGCACGCCGAGCGCCATAACATCCTGGGCAGGGACACTGGCAGACGGAGAACCTGCTGCACCGGTCCGGCGCTTTCTTGACTTGCTCACGAAAAGCTGATTTTTAATCCCTCTCTCAGCTAATCCTCATCGGCACCGAAAGTCTCCAGAATCAGATTTTCACCGTGGCCTCTCGTAGTAAGTCTTCAACGTTGGACACATATTGTGACTCACTGTGTTCCGGGGACAGCTGTTTAATAGTATCCATCAGCATGGGTCGCGTTGGAAGCGATGTTAACTTCTGGCCAAACTTATAATTATTGCTTGCGCCATTCTTCTTACATTCCCTGCTTGTCTTCATGTTCTTCTACTGTTTTCTTGGACGATTGGTTGAATGAATTGTGATATTTCATTTCTCAGGGCAAAACTTTCAAATTTCAAACGCACAGTTTGCGAGAAATTAAAATTGCCTTTGTCCAGCCGTCTGTCTGAAGCCTTTAAACCCCGACAGCTGCCCCAAGTCCACACTCAGTTCTACAGTGCCGAATCCAACGTGGCTTAATTTATTGGGGCTACGAGTCAACCGTGAGATACTATGAACTCCTGCATGTCTCTGCACAATGTATGTGCGCGGCAGCCCCGGGTTAAAATCCCGGGACCCATCGTGATGGGCGTGGTATAAGCGTGACTTGTTCTTTTCTTGAACCTCTCCGGAGAGACCATTTCACAGATGGGAAGTGAGGAATAACGGGCGGATGTCTGGCAGGCTTTACTCGGTTTTTGAACAGTGTTGGGTTCAGCACCAGGTCGCTACACTTGTCGGTGGAACTATGAATCACTGTTGTCGATCTGACAGTGGAAGTGTCGGTCTTAGAAAATTAGAGTTCAATTACTGTAGAGAGTCGTTGCTTAAAATGAAAAGATGCGCGCAGTGCCGCTAGCTCGTGAACGGACCCGAAATGAAATGAAGGTGAACCATGCACTGCTCGTTCGTCTTCTAGCAAAATAATTTCGGTGCGCGGGGGGGTTCAAATCCTCTTGGTCATACGGACAAAGTTCAATTTTCATTCACTGCTGATCTAATCTTTTGGCCGTGGTGGATAAGGGGAAGGGAAAGGCCGTGTATGATTTTCACCAAGGGTAGTAGTCGTCGGAATGTTCGGATTTTAAGGTAATTTAATTGAATGGACCCGCGGCGTCTTGTAGGCTGGAGTGCTGGCAGACTAGGGACCTGTTTCAGTGGCGGAGATAGAGGCCGTTCTTGGCATGTTTGACTTGTCTTGCGTTGACCAGGCGGTGAAGAACTTGTCCATGTATCGGGAATCTGCGCAAAAAACTAACGGACGGCGCGGGTGACGTTTTAAAAACCCTGCTCGGAGCGGTTTCTCTCTTGGTTAAATCGTCGCAAGCACAGTTTTCCTCTGCTGCTGAGTTCTGAGCAAGATGTTGAACTTCTCATCTAAACCCCCTATCCGCATGGAACAATGGGTGATGCGATCACGGTGGCTGTGGCACGATTCGCGCTCCCTCCTCTCTTCGTCTCCGTGTCTCTGCGAGTCTCTACTCGAATCAACTATCGCCTATCGCCACCCTCTCGCTGCTCGTTTTTGCTAGCTTCCATCCAAATTACATAAGCTCCTTGACTCACTGCTGAGGCTTGCGGGAGCCACCCTCGGACATACTTACAGCCAGACAACGCGCACCGGGGCTCGCCATCCGCCACGATTTGCTTCCATTCCCGTAGGCGCCTGAAGGCAGCACGCCGCCGCACCCAACAGCACCACGCGCACGACGTGACCCGCGGCTAGCAAGGCGGGTGCATCCTATATTCCTCCACTCGCACGCGCATACCATCACGCCCACAGGCGAAGCAGCCCGCACTACGGGCCGCGTCCGCCGCCGGTTCTTCTACTGCTGGAGGTTCCTGCACAAGCGCGGCCCACTCGCGTCCACGCTCCGCTCGCTAACGCCCCGCAACAGCAAGAGCGTCGGCTCTTCCCCCTTTTCCCTGTCTCCCTCTTTTGTTTCCTTCCCGTACCCGTCTTCCGCCGATCTTCCTTCCTTCATTCTTTCCTGGGAGCGGAGATTACTTTTTTTGACGAGTACGAGTGGTGCACCACACCCGACTCGAGATATAACTTCATGTAAATCGACCTTCTGCGTAGCCCAGAGGGGAGGGCGAGGATCCCGTTCGTTCAGGATGCATACCAACATCTCCTCCCTCCCCTTGTTTGTCCCCTTCGTCTCTTCTCTGGTCTTATTTTCTCTCTTTGCGTTATTTCTGCGCTGCCCTCCCTTGTCTCCCCTTTGCCTTTTTCCATGGAGGTGGAGGCGGGATTGAGGTCGGGGCGACTAACGATCATGCGAGTGGGCAGGTGAGCCTGGCGACGCAGTTGGTTGAGGTGGATTGCAGTGGCGCCCAGCCTGTGTGGCTATCCCACCAGCCGCGTTTTATGGGCGCGTCTCGTGCCGCGTCTTTCCATTTGTGCGACAGCGAAGTTATTGAGTGGGAGTGGACACCGAACCCGAGCGAGAGAGCTATCCTATTTGCTGGGGCGAGGCAGTGGAGAGTCTCCGCTCAGCTCCGTTTGTGCCCGGAGGCGGAGGCGGGATGGGATTCCCTCGATTTGGAGTAGGGCGGGCTCCAGCTTCGTCTTATTCGCTGGGAAACGTCGCCAGTTCCTCCACGGGAGCGTGTCTGTCCCCGTGCGGTTTCTTTGTCATGGCGGCGGATCGGATTGTGGACGAGCGTACGCGAGTCATTGACTCTTCAACGGCTTTCCAACGTCCTCCTGCGTCTTTCAATTCAATCCCACGAACTCTATTTGCGGTGAGTATGTGCTCCCTCCCTCGACGACTTCGGTAATTCTGAAGAACGACCTTGCGCTTGCGTTGGCTTTACTTACATGCGGCGCATTTTCGTTTCTGACAAAATTGATATATCCTTTCCTCCGTTAGATCCAAGGCTCCATTCACAAACGACCCGCTCGGCTCATTTCTAGGTCCTCCTTCTCCCCTTTCCTCCCTCCGACCTGACTCTGCCTCTGAACAGCCGAATTCCTGTCTTGCACATCTGCAATTTTCTGGCGTGTTGAGTCAAGTAAGTATATGTGTGTATCATTAACTTCGCTGGAGCTGCCAGGTGATTTCCGTCCTCCATCTTTCTATCTGGATATGCTTTGACTGGTTTCGAAGTTTGAGATACACTCGAGCGAGCTACTACTCAGCCCCCAAACCCTGGAAGCTCGCAAGTTTGCATGCAGATTCAGCCTCAGACTGCGCGCAAGATCCGGTCCTCCCGGCTTTTGTACAAATGTCACTCTAATCAAATCTCCCCACATCTCCTCAATCCTCCTCGAGCGTGCACTCGACCATTTCCCGTAAACCTGCCACCCGACGGCAGCACATAAATCGTTTGTGTCTCTCCATCACCTGCACATTCCGCTTTCATGACCTCGGATAATCTTGTGGGCGCTAAGGGTAGTCAGTACTTATATTATTCTTTTGCGTCTCTCGGTATAGTTCGGCTGCCGACCAATTCCTTGCCTTGGTAAGCCGTGAATAACAGAAGGTATAGATCAAGGGAATCATTATATTGAAGTTGAACAGCAAAAGTCTAACGTGTATCACCGAGCTGAAACTAAATCGTACGAAGAACAGGTACCAAACATTCAGTCCCACGTGGGATTGTGCATCCAGACGCCCATCGCCACGATAGGGTCGTCGCCATGCAGCATAAAAAGGGCCAACCCTTCTCGGCGAAGCGAACCGAGCTTGGCGAGGTCCTCGTCGTGCGGCCAATCGCGAACGAGCGCCATCGTAGCCAATCGGAGGGTACAGCCTTCTGCTTTCCACCGCGACTCCAGGATCGCGATACAGCTAGGCCAGTCGATGAAGAACTGCGATCCAATCCAGATTTCGGATAGCTGAGCGGAGACTACCGAGTGAGCAGCGTTGGGTATGGTCAAGTGGGAAATTAGTGCCTTGGGCTGGGAAGTCATGACCGTGAGGGACACGATGGAGGGATGATTCTCCAGTATCGCGGCATTCTGCTGGGATGCGGGGAGCCTTTAAGGCCGAGGCTTCGAAGGGTGCAGCCGGAGCGGACGCCGAAGGGATCACGCCAGGGTCGCACGTCGCGATTCCCGCTATTGTCATTTGCCGCCCCCCGCCTCCAAGGCTATTTCTTCCGAGACAGGGGCTCGAAGATGGTCCAAGACCTCTACATGCGATAGGAACAGACGTCGCAGGTGCGATAGGCTGATGATGTCGCTGGAGTACCCAGACGTGGAGTTGGTCTCGAGGCGGAGTTCGACGAGATTTTGAGCCAGGAGGAGGAAAGCTCGGTGCATCACCCATGGGCCATCAGCATCGTATCTGGTCAACTGCTGTGCCGAGAGACTAGGAGGAGGGCCCTTGATATTACTTGTGGAGTCATTGTAGATCGTCACATCGCGCAAGCCAGGAGCGGCTTGAAAACAGTCGATCTGCGCTAGCTGAGACTTAGCCGAATCCCACTGGATCCAGAGCCTGTGGAGCACCGGAAGGTGCCTATGAAGCGCGGCCAGTAGTGGCAACAATGATGTAGTCACTCCAATAGTGAGCTCCGTCCAGCGCGAAGAGTGCTCAGGCAGATACTTGAACATCTCCGTCGCTTCCGATACGCTTGAACGGAATCTGGTAGCTCCATAAAAATAAATTCGGAGCGTGTTGGCGCGCTGCATCCGGGCCTTGACCGCAGATAATGAGTACGACAGGCATTTGTGACAATCAACCACGATGCGGGACCACAATGAAGGAGTCGAGATAGCCACCTCTCGCCGACGGCTGCTGACGTGGGTGAAAACCCAAGGACTGCCCGACCGAATGTCGGTACACGCTGCGTCTGCGGTTTTTGGCAGAAATACGCCACCGAGGATCTCGGGCGGCACACGCCTGAGCGGAGAGAGAACCGCTCTGTTCCGCGCACGGTAGATCAACAATGAGGTCCACTCCGGGTTTTGCGGCGTTTCCTCGGCCAAGTTCTCCTGGCTGAGAAACGCCAATCGCTTGTCGACCGCGGAAATGGCCGCTTGAATGACACCTACATCGAATGGCTCCGGTGCCTCGTTTGAGTTTAAGAGCATGTCATGGCGGTTCCCGCGCGTAACATCTACATAGACTGGCCTATCGGTAGGTGCAAGACTACCGCTTTCCAGGGGCAGAGGCGGGCATCTGAGCTTCAAAGTTATGAATGAGGGGCATACGACTCTGAGAGGGTAGGCAACATGCCTGGTCTTTGAGCGACGCGTGCAGAATACGATCTGATGTCGGATCGAAGTGAATGAAAGAGGGGAGGGGAGTGTTCGGGTAGTGTGCTGGGATTCCGGGGACAGTACTGTGTTGGACGTTGTGGCAAGAACAAGGAAGAGATACACCGCCACACAAACAGGGCCGACCAAATGCCGAGATATATTTTCCCACGCAAAAACTTCCAGCCGGAAGAATTTGAAAGAGAGACCAGGATATAAGTACCTAATGTGTGGTATGGACAGCACAATCGAGAATTGTTTTTAGGTGCCCTTATGTGACCGCACATGAAGATCGCCAGTCAAAAGGACCGTGTCGGAACAAAGAAGGCTGGTGGCCTGCAACTCCTCCTCCCAATCGACCATAAAAATGATGGAATGAATATTTCTATTGGCTTGCAAGGCAGTAAGTATACCGTATCATTACATTCAAATCGACAGGGGGTGTGACGCGTGACGATTTGAACCAATTCGACAATTCGACAGACCCTTCAAGTGAGCGTGACGGGTGTAAAAAATTCGACATTGCACTCAAACGATGCAGAATTATCAAATATGTGAGTGAAGAGTATTGTACAAATATTACACCTCTTGCTGAACGGCCTTTCTGATTTCTTTCTTTATTTTTGTTGGCCGCAGAAAAATTAGTGAGGAGGGCTTTTTTTCACGTTTTTATGCCACAAACTCAACGGAATGGTACAAAACGCAAGAGATGGCCATGTTCTGGCTTTGGGACACCGAAAATCACTGTGTTTTGAATTTACAGCCATTTTTCAACAATTTTGTGACCTATGGGCCAATTCGACAGCCCCCCGGGTGACGCGTGACCTCGACCAAATTTCGACATCGACAAGAGGGTGCGTGACGCGTGACTGTCGATTTGAACGTAATGATACGGTACAGTAGTGGCTGATGTAGATTGAGTCTGGCGGCGACATTCGGGGTATGTCCGAACAATACAGCCGCGCACGCTCTCCGGGAATTAAAAATTGAACCTTAGGTATTCACGTAACGCTGAAAGTTGATACTGTATTCTGGACGCGGTTATTTAAATTTCGCGTTGGAACACACCCAGGACTGAGAATTCGCGCTCGGCCTTCAATTGTAATGCAAACCAACAGACAACTCGATGAAATGAAGATGGGAAGAATACAGTTTGGGGCACGCTTAGTGGAGCAAAGGTTGCCGAAGGGTCTATGGCGGACACGCGTTATCCATTCGTAGTTGGAGTATTGATGAAATTGTATGTGCGTGGTAGTTCAAATTCCCAAGGCGCATCCCACTACTTGCACATCTTTTTAGAGGAGATCTTGCTATAGGGCCCTGGCGTGTAGAACGAAGTGGAGCGGAAGTGCCGTGGGAATAACTATCCGACGATTCCGATCGATGGTCATCGCTGCGGCCAAATCCGGCCCGGCGACGACCTTGCCTTTCTCCACTGGACATGGCCTTTACACCTTCCAAGATTCTCATCTTCGGCAGCACTGGAACCATCGGGCAGTTCATCACCGCGTCTATCCTGCGCGCAAAGCCTGCATTCGAGGTGCTGCTGTTTACCTCGTCCAATACAGCGAGCACCAAGACAGAGCTGCTCTCGAAGTGGAAAGCTGAGGGATTGTCGGTGGTGACGGGCGATGTCACCAACGCGGACGACGTCCTGTCTGCGTACCAAGGGGTTGACACGATCATCTCTTGCGTCGGCCGCAATGTGCTGCAGCACCAGATCGAGCTCATCCGGCTCGCTGAGGAGACTCCCTCCGTCAAGTGGTTCTTTCCGTCCGAGTACGGCACGGATATCGAGCACAATGACAAGAGCCCGGACGAGAAGCCGCATCAAATCAAGCTGGGGGTCCGCACTTTCGTGCGCGATCAAGTAAAGAGACTGAAGGTCACGTACGTGGTCACTGGGCCGTACTTCGATATGTGGGTGAATACTATCCCGGGGTTGGAGGCGGCGGGCGGGTTTGTGAATGACAAAAAGGAGGCATTTGTTATCGGCGAGGGCGACGGCAAAGTTGGATTTTGCACGATGTGGGAGTGAGTGTTCCTTATTTCTGATTCGCCCTTTTATTTGCTAACTGAGATTCAGTGTGGGCAAGTCTGTTGTGGCTTCGCTCCGGAATCCGGAGGCAGCGTTCAACAAAGCACTCAAGATCCAGTCGTTCGTCGTGACGCCGAACGAAGTTCTCGCCGAGTACGAGAAACAGACCGGCGCGAAATGGAAGGTCACGAAGACCCCCCTCGATGCTATCAAAGAACTGGAAGCCCAGAGCTGGGCTGAGGGCAACCCAAAGGCCACAGGGGTTACGCTGCGGAGAATATGGGCCGAGGGCGGAACGCTGTACGCCAAGAACGATAATGAGGCTGTTGGTTTGAAGGAGAAGGATATGGAGCCGTTGTCACTCGGCGTGAAGAGAGCGTTGGAGGGTGAAATCAACGCAACTTTGGGGCGGTGAGGGAACTCGACGAATGAATTACGCACTGAATGTATGTAGCGAGCCTTTCCCTGATGCCGATTCACAAGGCAGATTTGATTTTTCGAGGTTTCGCGCTCGATTTCTCGCGTAGTCTTCTATCTCACGAAAATGGGTTTTCGTGTCGAGCCGGTTCCATGTCTTTACAATCTAGGTCTCATTTCTTCGAGCCTTTTTTGCGCCACACAGGCTTCAGCCGACATACTTATTAACCACAATAACTGCCAATCAGGTTATGTTGTAGCTCAACCCGAGCAATGCCTGGTATGCTACTTCTTTAAGCCTTCCGCTGGCACTCTTCTTTTGATTCTTTCCTCTCGTCTCTTCCCCGTCGAGTCTTGGTGCATCGTGATACTGATACCGCCTGCCGTTCTATACCACGATCACATACAATACTGGGCGCCGATAACTTCAGAAAAGATTCAACTCCAAGGCAGCTAAATGAAAAGTCGGTCTATTCAAAAAGCGTTGCGCATGACAAAATAGCTTGCGTGGAAGTTGATTGTGTCGAAAACACGACGCAGGTTGCTGTTTTCAGTGCAATAAACTTTGAGCCGCTCAAAGAAAATTGTTGCGACAATGAGCTCAATCAAACGAAACGCAATAAATGGACAAGACATCCCGAGGGATGAGGAGACCTGTGTTCCTCGAGATCGCTCGAGTCAACCGAAACCAGTAAGCAAGTAGAGTCGGTGAGGGATACATTCGAGACGGCCACCTCTTGAACTTTATCATATGTATCCCTATGTATCCCTGGAGTCTACATCCACCGTGAACTTTGAATCAATACTCGGTGCTTGCAAAATTCAAACGCGCATATGTACATATCTCGGCCCCGTACGGGCTTAGTTTCGGTGTTCGAGGAAGGCTTAGATGGAACACAACAAGGTCGACGTGAGCATGTATCGGTGGAAGGAAATGAAGCAAGTGAATCGACCTCAATGAACTAAGACGTGTGAAATCTTGCAACCGAGCTCAAGTGGCCCACGTCAACTCGGCAACTGCAGCCTCAAGGCCCAGGGTCGAATAACTAACAAAGTAAGTAACCGAGAGATAAACAGGGCGGGACTCGACACGTCTCTTTGCGAGAATGACCACGGGGCTTTCGGAGGCGACTCAGAAACCGAGAGAACGCACTCATCAACTTCCCTGGCCATCTAAATTGAACAGGCAGCAATGTATGTTAAGAATTTAGTACATAGTGAATGGTCCTGTAATTCAGTGAAGGATTTTTCCGTTCGGAAAAAGGCGCAGAGCGTGTGCGAGTGCGAAAAGGAGTCTGGATTTGCAAGTGCTTGCTCCCTCACAACCGACGCGATGAGTCAGGTGATTGATGATGTGCGAAAGGGGAATCAGTGATGGGGTTTTTTTTAGTTCCTGCCTCACCGAGCTTGTAAGGTCTTCCATCGTTTCAAATGGTATACTCACCCCATTACAGTAAGATGTCCGACCAAGAGCACTGTTGGAATTGTGCAGCTCCGCGTACATGTCCCCCGCCCCTGCCCATGGCTCCTCCAGAACTCCCAGCTCTCCTTCACAGCAATCATGTTGTGGATTCGGTGCATGCTCCGTACATTCACGAGTTCATAACGACTGGGCGAGCTAACCTCCATTCGCTCAAAACCCGGCTCAAAAATCTGGAGAAATCCATTGCACGTCTCACCCACGAAAGTCGCGATCTGGAACAAGCTCTGCGATTCCATGAATGCGCTCTATCTCCTATCCGCCGTCTTCCATCCGAGATAATTGGCTATATAATCCGCCTATCGCCGGATATTCGCCACGAAATAGGACATTCCGAGCATGAACACCCTCCGTGGAGGCTCGCTCACGTTTGTGCTCGGTGGAGAGCCTGTGCTCTCACGGATCGTTGTATCTGGGCAACAATCGCAATTTACACCTATTCATACCCATACAAATTCAACAAAGTCTACCCTCTGCCCATGATACAAGAGCAACTCCGCCTTTCCAGAGACGCCCCGCTCGACATCCTACTTGATTGGACGCAACTCCGTCCGGGATCTGTCCTCGAAGCCTCCTTCACGACGATTTTGACCGCTATTTTGGAACATAGCTCGCGCTGGGGTCGAGCCCAACTACGGGGTCCGAGCAACGACGCTATATGTGCTGCGCTCTCTCATGTCAAAGTTCCTCAACTGCGTAGATTGGAATGGTCGCTTCCACCCCCTGCTAATCCTGCATCGTTCGAATTCTCCACATCCCTGCGGGAAATTTGTGTCCCCCAAGATGAGTCTGGATTGTGGCCCCGCGCTCTCCCACTATCATCTCTGGTCGCCATTCCGTGGCATCAGATCACGAAGTACCGGGCCACTGTCACTGCCACCATCCATCTTGATGTCCTCCGCCGGGCGCCTGCCCTTCGTGAATGTGGTCTTCTGTTGAGCGGTCGGCCAAACAACGGGCTCAGCACCGCGTTGGTTGAGCTACCGCAGCTCCGCAGGCTCCATGTCGAGGAGTCCAGCGTCTTGAGCCATCTTATCGCCCCAGCGGTCCACGACCTCTTCCTAAAGCAATTCCTGCCTTGCGTCCTCCCCTTCATTCAACGCTCCGGCGCCAACTTGACATCATTGCACATTCTCCATTGGACCCCCAGCCTCGACCTCATTTCCGTCCTCCGTGCGAACGCAGGAATTAACCATCTCTGTTTCGGCCTTGCGGACACCGTGGAGGGGAGAGACCACCTCCGGGAATTTCTGGCCCTGCTCGGCGATACCGGCTCGGACCTTTGTCCCAGCCTCAGGTCAGTTATGTGGCGAGATGGCTCGTACTTCAAATCCTACCAGGACATTTTCCTTTCCATGGTCGAGTCACGCTGGAGGGCACGGCGATTGAAGTTCCTTCGCTTACTAGTGCCGGCCTGTCGCATCGACCCACAGATAGCTCAGCGTCTGGAGGCTGTAGGAAACGATGGTTTAGATTGGCTTGTCCTTTGCGCCTGGTCATTTTCAAGGGTTGTGGATGCCCCCTGAGGTGTCGTCTTGACGCTCCCCGAATGAATCTTGTCTGAATTACATCCAGTTCGTGTTGTCTTGGTTCGACAACATAGAATATTCTCACTTCCGCTGGAACGCGCCCGCTTTATTTATCCATTTCTTCTCGTTGATCTTGACCTTTAGAGTGCATGACCAACGAACAAGTGAGTTGAATCTCCAGGTGATGGAGAGGCGACCCCAATATTTCGTCTTTCTGCCGATCCTGTGGTCTATTCCGGCCGAACCTCGCTAGATGGGGACTCAGCATCCCCGGCGAATAACCGATTCTCGTACCAGGAGGCACGCCGCAGTCGCACGGTGAACTTCCGACTCGTTCCAAGTTTCTTACTCCGTGCTTCTCAGCTGTTGATGACACTCGCAGTTATCCGCAGACCTATCGGATTGTGCGTCCTATATGAAAGCGCATATCCGCCATCGTACTAGTAGCACCGTGACAGCCAACGATCTGAAACTAGCGATCGAGAACCCCAAGTTAAATACTCCATGCAATCCAAGAAGCAAACTGGTTTAATCATCCGAACCAAGGTACTCCTCCACCACCTAATCAATACGTTAGCGAATTGAACAAGATCCGACATAGTAGAGCGCAACCGGCCTTCAGAACAGGCTCATCCTTCCTATCACACGGATTCCCCAAACGTTAAACCCACCGCACCGCACCCGCGCCCAGCCGCCCCATCATTCCCTCCATCTCGCGCACAAACCGCTCCCGCGGGCCAACACCGCCCAGCCAATGCCCCGCCGCGGAGGACGGGAAGAAGAGCGTTCCCTCGACGGCGGACATGCGTTCGTCTTCGTCTGCGTCTGCGGCGGCGCGGAAGGGGTTGCGATCGGCTGGGAGAAGAAAGGGTGGGGTGAGCAAGCGTGCTGTGTGTTGGGGGTGAGGCTTTAGTTGCAGAGATGAAGGGGACGAAGAGGGAATAAAGGGAGGGATAAGCGAGGATTCATGCGGCATAAAATGGAAAGAGGAGCTAGCAGGACGAGATTCAGGAGAATAAGGACACGAAGGGGAGACGATCCGACGGAAAATGTAATAAAGAGGAAGAACGCACACGACGGCAGCGGCTCATTCGGCCTTGCGAGCTTGAGGTGCTTTACGAACGGCACAGTCCCGACGTAGCTTTTGACCTGGCCTGGGTGCCCGAAGTGAGTGTGCGGGCGCATGACGGTGTCAAGTCTGTGGAGCAATAATCAGCGTACGTCGTCGCTGTGATGTGACTCGTCGCTAATTTGGATTTATGAATCCGAAGAGATGTGAAACAGGGTCGAAAGAATACAAACCCACCTCAGCGTCGAGTTAA